>CM050174.1:59981487-60308987 GCA_027410445.1 Discoglossus pictus
AGAGAGAGAAGAGGAGGCGGGGAGAGAGAGAGGAGGCGGAGAGAGAGAGAGAGGAGGCGGAGAGAGAGAGGAGGTGGGGGGGAGAGAGAGAGAGAGGAGGCGGGGAGAGAGAGAGAGGAGGCGGGGAGAGAGAGAAGAGGAGACAGGGAGAGAGAGAGAAGAGGAGACGGGGAGAGAGAGAGAAGAGGAGACGGGGAGAGAAAAGAGGAGGCGGGGAGAGAGAAGAGGAGGCGGGGAGAGAGAAGAGGAGGCGGGGAGAGAGAGAGAAGAGGAGGCGGGGAGAGAGAGAGAAGAGGAGGCGGGGAGAGAGAGAGAAGAGGAGGCGGGGAGAGAGAGAGAAGAGGGCGGGAGGGAGAGAGCGAGAAGAGGGGGGGAAGGGAGAGAGCGAGAAGAGGGGGGGAAGGGAGAGAGCGAGAAGAGGGCGGGAGGGAGAGAGCGAAAAGAGGGGGGGGAGGGAGAGAGCGAGAAGAGAGGGGGCGGAGGGAGAGAGCGAGAAGAGGGGGCGGAGGGAGAGAGCGAGAAGAGGGGGGGAGGGAGAGAGCGAGAAGAGGAAGGGAGGGAGAGAGCGAGAAGAGGGGGCGGAGGGAGAGAGCGAGAAGAGGGGGGGAGGGAGAGAGCGAGAAGAGGGGGGGAGGGAGAGAGCGAGAAGAGGGGGGAGGGAGAGAGCGAGAAGAGGGGGGGAGGGAGAGAGCGAGAAGAGGGGAGGGAGAGAGAGAGCGAGAAGAGGGGAGGGAGGGAGAGAGCGAGAAGAGGGGGGGAGGGAGAGAGCGAGAAGAGGGGGGGAGGGAGAGAGCGAGAAGAGGGGGGGAGGGAGACAGAGAATGGGAGAGAGAGAGGAGACAGAGAATGGGAGAGAGAGAATGGGAGACAGAGAATGGGAGACAGAGAATGGGAGACAGAGAATGGGAGACAGAGAATGGGAGACAGAGAGAGAAAGGGTACAGAGAGAGAAAGGGGACAGAGAGAGAAAGGGGACAGAGAGAGAAAGGGGACAGAGAGAGAAAGGGAGGGGCAGAGAGGCAGGCAGGGTGAGAGAGGGGAAGAGGTAGGGGTGAGAGAGAGGAGGCAGAGAGAGAAGGGGAGGGGAAGAGAGAAGGAAAGAAAGGCCAGTTACTAGTGTGATTATAATTTAGTGTACAAACACAGACTCGTCACTGGTGGCTCTGACTGTCGGGTCTCATTATTATTATGATTACTGAAACACACCAATAAAGGCTGCTTTGTTTTCTCTCTATATACAGTCATATGGAATTTACAGTAGTAAAATTTAGAAAATTAATAATTACGTTAATCGGCTCGCAATGGGCAGCAAAGGGGAAGAGGGAGGGAGAGAGGAGGGAAGGAGAGATTACTAGAGGGAGGGAGAGAGAGAGAGAGAGGGAGGAGAGGGAGAGAGAGAGAGAGGTTGCAGAAGAAGGGAGGAGTGGGAGAGAGCAAGTGACTAGTATATAGTGACTAGTGTATGTGTATATATATATATATATATATATATATATATATATATATATAATGTGTGTGTGTGTACTAGTCACTATATACTACACATACTCATTTTCATAATGGATCCTGGGCTCTTCAGTAATTTCTCATTCTCGTGACTCCATTCATTGATCAGATTAAATTAGCGATGTCCAGACAGGACCTGATGTAATTAGCCCAGTCAGATACGCTCACATTGCAGCACTGTAATGTATTAGAGCAGCTCCATGATCAGGCTCCTGTGGGGTTTGGGTGTGGATCTGACGCAGGACAAAGTGTGTTTTTTTTATTTTTTATGTAGGTTTGTTTTGTGTGTTTGTTTTGTAGGTTTGTGCTCAAATAATAAGCACACTTTATGTTTTATTTATATATATATATTTATATGTATGTGTTTGTGTGTGTAACAGCTGTACAGTAAACAGAACAGTAAAACAGCAGCTGTATCTCCATATACACACATAACTACCCATTTTGCCTGCACCTATAACTCTACACAATGTCCTATATCACCCCAGCCAGTAACTGGGCTTCTTCACATTACCCCCATATAATCCCTTAGATTACTCTGTGTATCTCAGCCTGTTGCTTTCCTTTAATGCCTTTTTTGCCTCATTTAATTTATATAACTCCTCCCTACTGCTGATCTGTTCACTTCATGTACATTCTCCATATAACTCCTATTATTGATCGTTATAACATGTACCTCTCAGTAAATCTTACCCTTTAAGGGGCCAATGTTTTTATTTCTAGTATTTGAAAGAGGGTATATGTTTAATGTATCACAGTGTGTTCTTTTTTCCCCCCAAAATGAATTTTTTAGAGCATTATAGACTGATTCAAATGTTCAGCTGCCCCAGGCTTGTTCCTGTAGGTAATATAGATGTATGCCATGTATGCAGCCATGAAATTAAGACATTTGTTTCTGGGGAGGAAACCTATGGCAAGTCTGGACAAGCTAGTAAAAAGTAAATACATTAAACTATCAACAAAGGTCTTCATAGTTAGAACTATGGTATTACCAGTAGTAACATACGGATGTGAGAGCTGGACCATAAAGAAGTCTGAGCGCCGTAGAAATGACCCCTTAAATTGTGTTATTGGAGGAAACTGCTTAGAGTGCCTTGGACTGCAAGAAGATCCAATAAATTAGTACTGCAGTAAATCAAGGCAAACTGTTCACTGGAAGGTTTGATCATGAGGCTGAAGCTCAAATATATTGGCCTTATGTGATGCCAAGTTTCCTTAGATAGGCTGTGATGCTGGGAAAGATTGATGGCACACGAAGAAGAGTCAGACAGAGGCCGAGATGGATAGATGAGGTCAATCAAGCAATGCACATGAGCTTGAGGGCGGTCAGAGTGGCTGATAGATGTGCCTGGCTTGTTGCGGACCATGGGGTCATGGGGAGTCAAACTTGATTGAGCAACTAAACAACAACAATGACTAATACTTGTGTATTTCCTCTTAGTTGAAATCAATTCCTAACTGGCTACGCTCTGTGTTTGTCCATGTACTTTTTTAATAATTAAAAAAAATAATAGAAATGCAGGAAACGTGATCCACATTCATTTGCCACCTCTGTATAGCCCATATTGTCCCATTTAATTATTTGCTATTGCTTTATATCCCCTTCTGAATCGATACCTTGTCTTGGTGAAGGGACTTGTGTACTTCAATGAAGCTGTGAGCTATACCGTGTAGGGTCGCCCAAGATGAACAGGTCATTGTAGAGAGGTCAGACAAATCTTGGTCCACTGGAGGAGGATCTGGCAAGTACCTTTGCCATGAAAACATTATGTATAAGCACAACCCGACACAAGATGTGCCTGGCGTGCTGAAGGTCCATAGGATCACGGAGAGTCGGGCACGACTGAGCGATTTTAACAACGATATTGCTCTACATTATCCTTTTCTATACCATAACACTATAACCCTACAACTGAAAGTATAACCCATCCCTAAAATGCCTTCTGTTTCTTTAAATGTCCCCTTCATATATAGTCCCTCCATATAAAATCTTGTTTCTTTTTTTGTTTTACTGTAATTTCAGCAGAGACTTGTGATTGTGTGAGTTTAGGGAATACAACATGTTGGGTATCTTTGAATTCTATAGGATCCATGCTTTCAGATAATGTATATGTTTATACGATCCTGTTGATTCACAGGTATAGAATAACATTTAGGCACAGATTGTAGACATTTAGGTAGATTGTGCTTATCTAGGCAAGAAAAGCTTTCTGTGCTCCTGTCATTTATCGACCAGACTATTTGGTGTTGTTCAGTCGTTTCCCACTCTCCTTGACCCTATGAAATGTAGCACTCCAGTCACAACTGTTAGTCACTGCCTCTCTGAGCTCCCTCAAGCTCATGTTCATTGCTTCCTTGACCTCATCTATCCATCCTGAGCCTTCCTCTTAAACATAAAGCTATTCAAATGTAATATCTGTATACTCAGGAGGTCATTTGTTATCACTGAATGTACTGCTTTCAGTAACAGTACAAAGTGCCAAACTTCCTGAACCACTAGCCATGGAAGTGTTAATAATGTAGATTTTTCCCCCAGCATTGTGCCAGTAGTGTGACTGTACATTATGTTGATTAAACAACATTTGTAGAACAATATAATAACCAGCCTTGGAGTGAGGAAGGGTTTGGGCTGGTTGTAGGACACGTGGCAGCCTGTATCCGTGTGTGAGCTGTGTGTGTCCTGGCTTGTTCTGTATAGGCAAGAATATAAACACTATATATACAAACTGAGGGTTCCATCTCATGTCAGTATTGCTTGAGACTTGATAAAGGGAGGCTAAGCCTCTCGAAAGCTCGTCATTATAAATAAGACGTTTGTCCAATACAAAAGGTATCAAATTATATTGCAATACTCATTATTATTCTATATATATATATATATATATATATATGGATTAATAATTACTAAATTACTAGATTACTGGACATTCACGGCTGCTTCACTCTTCAATATATATATATATATATATATATATATATATATATATATATATATATATATATATATATATATACACATCACATATAATTGTTAAACTACGATTCGTCGTCACGCTTTGCGACAAAGTGCAGTTTGACAACGATCCGATCGCGCTCATGGGGATGGGAGAGAGACACAGGGAATGGAGAGGGGGGTAGAGAGACACAGGGGATGGAGAGGGGGGGGAGACACAGGGGAGGGAGACAGGGGGAGGGAGACGGGGGGGGGAGAGAGACACAGGGGAGGGAGACGGGGGGAAAGAGACACAGGGGAGGGAGAGGGGGGAGAGAGACACAGGGGAGGGAGACGGGGGGGAAGAGACACAGGGGAGGGAGAGGGGGGAGAGACACAGGGGAGGGAGAGAGGGGGAGAGACACAGGGGAGGGAGAGAGGGGGGAGAGACACAGGGGAGGGAGAGGGGGGGAGAGACACAGGGGAGGGAGAGGGGGGGGAAGAGACACAGGGGAGGGAGAGGGGGGGAAGAGACACAGGGGAGGGAGAGGGGGGGAGAGACACAGGGGAGGGAGAGGGGGGGGAAGAGACACAGGGGAGGGAGACGGGGGGGAGACACAGGGGAGGGAGAGGGGGAGAGAGACACAGGGGAGGGAGACGGGGGGGAAAGAGACAAGGGGAGGGAGAGTGGGGGGGAGAGACACAGGGGAGGGAGAAAGGGGGGAGAGACACAGGGGAGGGAGAGGGGGGGAGAGACACAGGGGAGGGAGAGGGGGGGAGAGACATGGGGGTGAGACACAGGGGAGGGACAGGGGGGGGGAGAGACACAGGGGAGGGAGAGGGGGGAAAGAGACACAGGGGGGAAAGAGACACCGGGGAGGGGGGAACAGACACAGGGGAGGGAGAGGAGGGGGGAAAGAGAGACATGGGAAGGGGGGAAGAGACACAGGGGAGCGAGAGGAGGGGAAAGAAACACAGGGGAGGGGGAACAGACACAGGGGATGGAGAGGAGGGGGGAAGTTACACAGGGGAGGGAAGAAACACGAGGGAGGGGGGAACAGACACAGGGGGACGGGGGGGGAACAGACACAGGGGAGGGAGAGGGGGGAAAGACACATGGGAGGGAGAGGAGGGGGAAAGAGACACAGAGAAGGGGGAAAGAGATGCATGGGAGGGAGAGGGGGAAAGAGACATAAGGGAGGGAGAGGAGGGGGGAAATGAGACACAAGGGGGGAAGTAGACAGGGGGAGAGACTTGCATTGAGCTCCAAAGGCGCTCATCGCGAGGCTAGTAAAGGAGAGGGGGAGAGGCTCCCATTGTGTGGCAAACAGCATTGCCAGGCTTTACTTTTTATTGCCGTAAATTTTTTCGGGCAAGTCGCTAGTGTACTGTTTTTCTCGGAACTCTGAGCTGGAAGCAGTTTTTTTAACTTGCTTTAGACATTCAAGTGTGAACACAGATGTACTTTTTATTTACTGTACAGTGGAGGCTTCTATCGCTCTTTTGCCCACCATATTATAAATGATTGTTGTGGTGAACTACCTAATCATAGTAAGCTTGAAACAGCTGTACATGGATAGGATACTCAGCCTGTGTTTAATCCAACCTTGGCTTTGCATTAAAGCTGTGTAATACAGCATGCATAAGCTTAAAGAAAGCCATGTTTGATAATGGCGACGGATTGAAGAGCGAGGCATTTGTGGGCACATTTGTGTGTCCCAGCTCAACTTCCCAGAATGCAGTGTAATAACTGTTTTTCTCGGAATTCTGAGCTGGAAGCAGGTTTTTTAACTTGCTTTAGACATTCAGGTGTGAACACAGATGTAATTTTAATTTATTTATATATATATATATATATATATATATATATATATATTTAATATATAAGATAAAGATATTTTTGATGTCAAAAATAATTTTTCCCCAATAGTGGTCCTTTAATAATTTCCTAGATCTAAGGCAGAACCTCCCTTGCAAAAATGTTAGCACAGTGTTTTTGTGCCTGTATACTGTATGCACATTTAGTAATATGTATGTTTTGCTAAAGAGTTCTGTACTTTTACTATGCAGAGGGATATATATGTAGTCCTAAGCAGAGTGGCGTTTGTGTATAGCTACACACAGTAATATGTATATACTAGCGACTTGCTCTTCAAAACATGACGGCAATAAAATTTGAATCCATGGTAAGGCTGTTTGTCATTGAATGTGAGGTTATGGCCCCTCTAAGCAGCTTTCGCGCTCATCGCGAGCCCCGCGCTGGCCACCTTTGGCGCTCATCGCGTGGCTCACAATGAGGGCCTTTGGCGCTCATTGGAAGCCACAACTTGCTAACCTCATTGCAAGCCTCTCCCCCTGTGTACTTTTTAGAGCTCGCACTTGAGCACCCTTGTGTTACTACCTTGGGTTACGTGTCACTGGCTTTGATTAAGTGTTAGTGCCTTTGATTAAGTGTTACTGGGTTGAGTTAAATGTTACTGCCTTGTATTAAGTGTTAGTGTTTATTGTTAAGTCTTAGTGCTTTCAATTTGTTTAATTTTTTTCAGTTGCCATCCTTTTTTCCGCCTCTGTGATTTTCGATCAAAAAAAAAAAAAAAGCCAAAATATGCCTCAAATTAACTTGCAAGCTCACTCACAGGCTCCCTGGCTCCCTGGCTCTCCCCCTGAGCTGTGTGTAAGTAAATTTGAGGCATATTTATGTGTTTTTGCAGTTTGACGGTTCTGCCGTTTAAATGCGTATTTTTGCAGGCCGTAATTTCTCTGACGTCGCTAAGTGCCAAGTCGTACGGGTGTAATTTCACGGGAATCGCTAAGTTGCGGGCAGCGGCTTCTGCGCTCTTTTTATCTAAGTCCTGTGTGTCTGGTGCTCATCTCCTCCAGCGCAATGAGCACCTTCTGCGCTCACTGCCTAAGTCGCGCGGGTCGTATTGATTAGCGGCTATGTCTGGCGCTCATCTCCACCAGCACAATGAGCTCCTTTGGTGCAATTTTACCATGGCATTACCAATAACTTTTGGCAAGCCTGTACTGCTCACAAGTATATATGTGATTCGTAAGTAGTATATGAGCAATTCTATGCAAAATATTATAAGCAGAGTAGTATATCAGTTTTTCTATACGGAATATTATGTTTGTATTACTAAGCAGAGTAGTATAGGAGTATTTCTGTAGAGAATATCTCTTCGTGGTGACCGAGCTTCTTAGCGAAACGCGTTCACATTTCAGGATGGTTATGATTTTATTTTAAGTATGCAATGGAGGTCTGAATCGTTTCAGCACAACTAAGGTACTGGTTACATTAAAGCTTCCAGATACATCTAGTTGAATTGTGACTGGAGATACATGACGACTGTTGTTTAAGTTATAGTGGGAGATAATGTGTGGATTCACATGGTAAATGTTTTCCAAGTACCTAACTATATTATTGTTTATGGATTTACATGTGCATATGAAAGATCTCCATTGTGATTTTTAAGTAAGGGAAATGTTATAACCATTGAGCACTTATTCACATAATTTTATATTAGTGGCCAAATATAGGGAAGTCTGGGAGGGAATTGTCAGCAAGACCGCCATTTGACCCGGGGATATCATCTAGAAAAGGATTTATTCCTCTAGGTATATGTAAATATATTTTTTAAGACCTATATGTAGGATTTATAATTTTTCTTACTAATCGACTTTTAGAATTCAATACTGATGTCCTATTTGGATACTTTATAATATGAACATTGGTATTTAATATATTACCTATATATTGCATATGGTGTGGATAAATGTTTATATATATATATATATATATATATATATATATATATATATATATATATATATATATATATATATATATATATACACACACAAATTTAAGTATTTTGTTTGAATTAATAAAAGTTATATTTTATGATATTTCCTTGGGTTAGAGTTCTCCTAATCCAAAAAGAATCTTTGTTGTACTGTTGCTTATCAATCATTAATTTCTTGTGAGGCACCTGCATCACTTATTGCATTTAGCTTATTGGGTGTACTGAAACAGACAATCTATTTTTCTTTGTTTGTGGCAAGTTTATATATATTTCTATACAGAGCAATACTACTTGCATTAGAGCAGAGTATATGTACAGGAGATCCACAGGTTACGGACGACCCTTACTTGAGAACGGGCTCCCAAGGCTTTTTGCATGAGTTTGTTTTTATGTTGTTTGAATTTAAGGAAAGAGCACAATAGTTTTTGTAACTTCTTATTATAGTACAGGGGTATTATTATAATATTTATTACAAAATAACACTATATTATTATTTCCACATATATTATTATTATTCATCATGGATCCGAGTTGCATACAAATCCGACCTGAAGACGTTCTCTGAAGATATCTTGTCTGTAACCTGGGGACCACCCGTATTACTAAACATAGTAAAGTGTATGTGCCATAATACATATCTTGTTTGTATATATAACATTGGTGCTGGGTTCCCTAGCAGTGCAAGGGTTATATACTGTATACATAATATTTCCAGTCCAGTTTTCTTGCTATTCCTGTCTGGGACACTCACAGCTGCTGTGAAAAGTTACTTTGTGTTTACAGTACACAGCGCACACGTCCTCGTACAACAGCTGTGCTCTCATTGATAGGGTCAGTGTGATATTGTGTAAGGTAGGTTCATAGAGGCACACCCTACAGGTTTAAAGGCATACAAAGTCAGCCCACAACCTGCAAACAAAATATAGAAAACTGGATATTTAGATTGTACTCTGTATTTTCCAAAGCAAAACATTATTTTAGATCTACACCTACTCATCTACCATCTTGGATATAACTCTCATTAATAAATATATGAGCTGGAGCCAGACATCTTGGAAATTGAAGTGAGATGTGCCCTAGGAAGCTATCCTGATGGCAAGCCTGCATGAGGCGATTTAATCTCAGCTGAACTGTTCAAATCCTAGAAGATGATGCTGTGAAAGCGTTTCTTGCCTTCTGCCAACACATTTGGAGAATGCAACAATGGCCAATAGACTCAGTCTACATACCAATCCCGAAGAAAGAAAGTGCCAAAGAGTGCTCCAATTATCAAACAAATGTACTCCTTTCATATTCCAGCAAGGTAATGCTTAAGATCCTACAAGCTCGACTCCAACAATATATGGACCGGGAAGTCCCAGATGTTCAAGCCAGGTTCCGCAGAGGAAGAGGCACAAGAGATCAAATTGCCAATGTCCTGCTTCATAGACTACTCTAAAGCCTTTGACTGTGTGGATCACAACAAAATGTAGCATGTTCTTGGAGAGATGGGAGTACTAGATTATCTCATTCACCTCCTGAGGAATCTGTATGTGAACTAAGAAGCTACGATGAGGGTGAAAGAAGAGAGTGCAAAAGCTGGCCTGCTGCTCAACGCTAAAAAGATGAAGATCATGGCAAACCGCAATCTTCCTGGCGAATAGATAGGAAAGAAGCGGAGGCAGTGGCAGGTTTTATTTTCCTGGGCTCCAAGTTCTCTTCAGATGGTGACTGTAGCCATGACATTTAAAAGACATTATTACATAGTATTTAAGGTTGAATAAAGACTTTTAGTAAATCAAGTTCAACATTTTTAGATCTCTTCTGATCCTTTTAATATGTGGATTATTTGTTAATAATCGTTATTTGATCGAGAGCAAGGCAAACAAAAAAAAAAAACACTGCAACTTTGCCAATTGTCTCATAAGGGGCAAAAAAAGCTCAATTCCTTCCTGAACCCAGTTACTGGCGATCGACTTTCTCCCAGGATCAATATTCCTTCGCTAGCTATCACGGATAACTCTGAATGCCCTCTTTATTCAAAAATATATATAACCCCTTTTTTAAAGTTATCGATTGAATTCACTGTCACCACCTCCTTTGGCAGAGAATTCCACAGTTTTTAATCACCCTAACTGTTAAGAACCCTTTTATTTCTTTAAGGTGAAATTTTTTTTCCCCCTCTAACCTCAAGGGATGTTCTTTTGTCAGTTGAAAACCTCTTGGCACAAAAAGTTCACAGCCTTATATTGACCCTGGATGTAATTAAATAAGGTGATCATATCCCCTCATAGACGCCTTTTTTCTAGGGAAAATAATTTTAATTTGGTTATTCTTTCTTCATAATTTAGCCCCTCCATCCCCCTTATTAGTTTTGTTGCCCTTCTCTGTACCTTTTCCAGCTCTAAAATGTCTTTCTTATGAAGTGGTGCCCAAAATTGTACTCCATATTCAAAATGAGGGTGTACTAGGGATTTGTATAGTGGTAAAATTATATTTACTTCCCTGGCTTCTATACCCTTCTTGATTACATGCTAATATTTTATTCACCTTTGCAGCTGTTGCTTGGCATTGAACACTGTTACCTAGATGGTTGTCCGCAAGCACTGCCATATCCCTTTCTATATCAAATACCCCTAGATTGGCTCCATTAAGATTATAAATTGCATGGCTATTTTTCCTTCCCAGATGCACAACTTTACATTTATTCATATTAAATTTCCTCTGCTATTTAGTTGCCCATTTTTTTAGTTTATGCAAATCCCTTTGGAGGGAAAGTATATCGTTATCTGATTTAATTACCTTGCATAACCTGTGTCATCAGCAAAAATGGAGACTATACTTTTGAGTCCTACTTCTACGTCACTATTAAATATGTTAAAAAGGAGAGGACCTAATACTGGACCCTGAGGAACCCCACTTACCACATTAGTCCAATCGGAGTATGTTCCATTTACCACAACCCTTTGCTTCCTGTCTTTTAGCCAGCTCTCGATCCATGAGCAGATATTTACTGCAATTCCTGTATGCCTTAGTTTGCACAATAGTCTTCCATGTGGCACTGTATCAAAAGCCTTTGCAAAATCCAAAAAGATTACATCCACTGAGTTCCCCTGATCCAAGTTCCTACTTACCTCCTCATAGAAACTAAGGGTCATGGAGAGTCGGACACTACTGAAAAGCAGTTACAGGATTCACCGATTTTTGCCATGAGATCAATAGACAATGATATTTGTGGAGGAAAATATAAACATGCTTCCACTAGCTAAGAAAACACATGTACGTTTTTACCAGGACAGCAGATACTTCCCTCCCATTTCAGTCCTCAAATCAGGCTAAGATGGATCAAAAACATTTTCGATATAATTTTGATTATTTCTATGTTAAATTTGTTAACTTAATACTACTGATTTTTTTTTTTTTTTTACAAATACTGATTTTTTTTTTGCTAACCGTATTGTATGAGCATTGCAGAAGTTAATTTTCATCCAGAAATAATGTATTTGTGCTATTTTAATTACATAATGGAAATTGTCGTTTTTAAACAACCATTGTACAATAAAACTCTGAGTTTGGCTACAGACATTCACTAGAAGGTGAGATCATGAGGCTGAAGCTCAAATATTTTGGCCATATCATGAGACGGCAGAATTCCCTAGAGAAGACTCTGATGCTGGGAAAGATTGAAGGCACAAGAAGGGAACGACAGAGGCTGAGATGGATAGATGAGGTCACTGAAGCAGTGAACATGAACTTGATGGAGCTCAGAGGGGCAGTGACTGAGAAATGCACCTGGCGTGCTGTGGTCCATAGAGTCACGGAGAGACGGACGCACCTGAATGACTAAACAACAAGAACATTATTGGACAGGAAAAAGTCATAAAGCTAGTTTGTAACTAGAACAAAATATGTTGATGCCTCTGCTGGACCCTGGAGGCTTCCATGGTACATTGGTGAGATTTTGTGTTACTAAGTCTGGTGTTTACTTTTCGGTAGAGATGTACTTCTCTCTGGTGGTCCAGTGGTTAGTATTCAGTGATTTCACCACTGCAACCTGGGTTTGATTCCAGACAGGGGACCAAGAGGTCCCACTATCCTGAAGCCATGCAGGTTGGGGGCCTGGTCAGTACTTGGGTGGGAGACCACCTAGGAATACCAGCAGCTGTATGCTGGTGCCAACTGGAGAAGGGACTGGGAACCCAATCCAGTATCTCTGCCATGAATACCAAGCGGATCAGCATAGTATTGCAGTCCAATGAGGTCAAGGAGGGTCGTACGCAAACAAACCAGATGTACTTGCATTTATTGTTGCAAGCGGCCTGTTCTGGGCATTTCAGAGGGAAGGGGTAGGTACTAAATTCAATTTAAAACTGTTATTGAACAAATCCTCCAAAGTCCCCTTCCTCTGTCACTCCCTCCCCCCTGATAGATAAAAAATCGCCCTCCTGCTCTTTGGAAGCAACAAAGACAAAGTATATTCTACTACATCTAGGCAGCCTTTAAAAATTCTCAATGTCTCTTAAAATGTTGTCATGTTTAGGAGTTTTGCAGTTTTATGCAGTTTCCAGGGTGTTAGTTTGTTACGTACTTTACATACTTTACAGACAAGTGCTGCTTTACTTGAATTAATGTGCTCTTTTTAGGTGTCCCTTTAAACTGCAGCTTTTCAGATCTCTCCTTAGACACCCCCAGACAGGTTTCAATTTAGGTTTAACATTATTTGAGTACAGGTTGTGGTGTCTTGAATTGCCTTACCTGTATTGGCACCATGCTAAATCTAAATCCTGGCCTGTGTGATGGTCCCCGAGGAGAGGTTTGGGGCTGTCTCCTATACGATTCCTGAGAAACACCTTTATTGCGAAAATCTGACTTAGAGTGACATCTAGTGGTGAATACCCTTTCCCATCTTTGTACGAAATTTTTGCAGGTGTCTGTAAGATATTGTGAGGGTAACTAGAGATTCCAATATCCTTAAAGATGGGGTGTGTGTAGAGTCTGTCTACTGTTGGGACCAGGCTATGCTAACTTGTTAGTGGGATTATCAAACAAATATGTCAAGCTTCTAAGATATATGACTCCAGAAAGAACAGATTGCAAGTTCTTGTCTCATAAAGCAACTGTATCATCATCATTATTTTATATGCATAACACCTATTTTGACAGACTGATACAAAAGGAGTTGATGACCCTACACCTGAGGGAATAGTCATACACATGACACTTTTTTATACACTTTTACATAATGAAGGATTGGCGAAACAAAGGTGAAGGAATTAAAAAAGAGAAACAAGGGCTTGGCAGGTAATTGAAAATAGAGTAGAGGGTTAATTAGTGATGAAGTTTGTGCTGTGAGAGATGAAGATGATAGTGCAGGAAATTGGTCCGTGTCTGTTTGTTTAAAAAAGAAGCTCCAAGAGGTGACAGTGTGGAACAGATCAGCAATCCTGGGAATGTGTATCAGGGAAGAGGTGAGGGAATACTGGATCACAGCAAAGTACAGGGACAATGAGTTGTGTGATAGGGGAGCAAATGAGATAAGGATGGGTGCTATGTGATGTGGGTGTTGAGAAGGGTTGGGTGCTATGTAGGGATGGATGCTAAGGGTTGGGTGCTATGTAGGGATGGGTGCTGTGTGGGGTGGATGTTGAGAGGGACTGGATGCTATGTAGAGATAGTAGGCAGAAGTTAAGGAAAGGAGAGAGTACTCACTGTCGGAGTGCTGCTCACTGTCGGAGTACTGCTCACTGTCGGACTCACTATCAGAGTGCTGCTTACTATCTGAGTGTGTTCATGATCTGGTTTCTTGTAGGGAAGGAAATGAGCCTGGAGACTCCATGACCATCACGTACGCTGAGCTGCTGAAGAAGGTCTGCCAGTTTGCCAATGTCCTGCGGGGGCAAGGTGAGTGAGTGTAGGGGGCATGGTGAGTGTGTGTAGGGGGCATTTTAGTAACCAAGTGATAGCAGCTTCTCTCTCTCTCTTTCTCTCTCTCTCATATATTTTGTGGGTTTTATTCACTTGCTCTACAGTTGAAAAATGTCTTAAAATGTTGTATCTGATTAAGAGCTTACTTAGGCAGGGGAACTAGCACAGTGCCTTCATGTGCCTCTGCGTTGTAGTACTTACTTAGGCATGTCCAGCCTGAGTCCATGGTCAGCCATCTTCACATGGCTTGATAAGATGATTATTTACAAAAATATATATACGTTTTGTGGTGTCCAAAATTTGTAGACATTTAAAAAAGAGTTTTGAAATCGGAATGTCTCTTGCATTGTTAAAATAAGCAATGGGAGAGTCTTTAACAGGAGTAACCCAGATATACTACAGAGTGAAGTGTGAAAGGACTCTTGGAGAACCTCCCTATTTATGTCTGTTTAATCTGTAGAACTTGAATAATGAGTGTTGACAGTTCAGCAACACCTTAATTTTTAGTACATACAGCGCTTTGAGTGATGGTAGTGCTATTTAAAATAAATGTATTTTATTAATAGCAATTTATGTACAAGTAAAGATTGTGTGATTAATTTCAACATTATGTTGTTCCAGGGGTCAAGAAAGGTGACCGCGTGTCCATCTACATGCCCATGGTGATTGAGCTGGTTGTGGCAATGCTGGCATGTGCCAGGATAGGAGCCATCCACTCCATAGTGGTGAGAAATGTTTGTTTGTTTTTTGTGCCATGAGGCAACTCCATAGAAAGCCAGGTGTATTAAGATGACAAATCTTGAAAATCTGACACTTAGGTTAAAATTAGAATTGTAGTTTTCCAAGACAATAACTTTAGTACATCTAGACCATAGTAACAGTTGTGATATCACATCAGACAGCTCAGAAATACACACACCATTTATATAAGTTAGACCAGTTGCTCCCAACCCTCTCCTCAAGAGCCACAAGGCAGGCCATGATTTAGGTTCATATGTAGGAGAGCTTGTGGAGTGGGAATACTGTAGAGTGCACAATCTTAAGTATGTCTGATACGACGTTCCCTGGTAGTGTCTTCTGTCAGTTGATTCTAAGACATATGCCGTAGATGGTGTTGCCAATATCCAGGCGGTATTGTGTACGCACAGTGCAATGATGCTTTGCGGTATGTGTTACCGCCTGGTCTGATACTGTGTGCTGGTGACTTGTACGTGATAGGGTGTTCCAAAGCACAAATATTTCAGACTATTTTCATAAATAAAGTTTCTTTATTTGTAAGATTCCGATTCAATTCCGGTAAGTAAAATCCATTGATAAATACAATAAAACAAGTAAAGTGCAGACGCGTTTCGCTGCTGTAGTTTGTAGCTTCCTCAGTGACAAAGTCCTTTCTTAGTGCAGGCCTGGTCGGACCTGCTGTATTGGGAGAAATTATATATATATAAACCTTACCATAAATTGTAACATATTGCTTTCTCTTTATCCAGTTATAATTTTCCAAATTGTTACATGTACAAGAAGTACCTCAGACAATAATATAATAGGCAGTTAATAATCTAATAGGATGATTGGGTGAGGCAAGACAACGATAGAGGATGTACAGTGGTAGTGTCATAGTGTCAGCACATTATACCTACTGGAGGTGACTTTGTGTAAGAATTTGAGCCAGTTGGTCACAGTAGGGTGTAGAAGTTGTAAATGTATTTAAGAACCACTAATATGCCACGATTATATGGTGCTATTTTTAAAAACGTATCTTGTTAATGGACAAAATACAGACTTTAATTTGTATCTGTTGCATTCAATTTTGTTTTTACGGAGGGGAGCTCTTTACATTTTTATTGATATAATTTCTCGCCTGAGGAGGCGTAAAGTAGATCACCATGTAGTTCAGTTAAAAGTTTGAATAGCAGCTTAACAGAATTAGGTCACAAGACACGCACTCCATTCAGGTAAAGGTGCAAAATGGAAGACCTCCGACATTAATGGAGGCTAGAATTAAAATACTTTTTAGAAATAATATTTGTATTGATGGCTTATATAGCTGCTAATAGTTTGGGGAAAACAACGCCACATTTGTAAAGTATAAAAAACTACTGTGGTTCTTTAAGGATGTAGCTTGCAGACAAGATATACTTTACTAAGCTATACAAACAGGGTTATAGTCTGAAGAAGAAAGGCAACAGACTCTACAAAGTAGTTGGAGCTTCAGAAGAATCGTGTAGAGGGGTAATGAGTGGAGGAGAGATACATGTTGAACGGGGCAATTGAGGGAGTATTTGGAGAAAAGAGCAGAGAATCAGCGGGTGTGCAGATTTGGATATTAAGTTTTGTATATTTAAGGTTTTATATGGGATGCTGTGGGGAGCTGCTGTGGTGACTCGCAGAGTTATTGCACAAGAGGAGCATTATTAGGTACATTTTTCCTTATATAATAGATACAGTAAAGGATTAAATTAAGCTCTTAATTATGCAAAGTATTGCAAGAAATGAATACAGTTATGTATAAACCTATATAGACAACTACATTTTCCACATGCACACACAGTTGCTTGATGAGAGTATTGGTTGTTTAGTTCATCTCCTCTTCTTGCTCTCAGTTTGCAGGATTCTCTGCCGAGTCTCTATGTGAACGGATTCTAGATTCTCATTGTTCTCTTCTCATCACTGCAGGTAACAAACCTCTACAGGAACATCTCCTGTAATATTACATATACATGTGAAAGACTTAATGTCCATTCTCTTTTCCCTCTTCTTGATGCCACTTGTTTGCTTGCAACGTGCTACAATTGCCAGAATTTGTTAATTTCACCTTACAATATGGGGCGGGAGGTGGCCTCTTATGTATTATACATTAGTACTGAGTCTTATTTCACACAGTGGGAGCACTGGGAAACTGTAACTCTGAACACAATACTGTTTCTTAAAACAACTTTGTTTGTTTGTTTTAAGTTTCCTAAAAGTTTTACTGGCAGCCATTTTTAGACCAAACAAGTTAGTTTGGTCCTGGGGGGCCACACACAGACAAGCCTGGATTTGAGAATATCCCTGCTGCGCACAGGTGAGTCACTCGCTTCTTCAGTCATTTTGATTGACTCACCTGTGCACAGAAAGGAAATCCTCATATCCAGGCCTGTGTGTGGCTTTCCAGGACCGAAATTGCCCATCCCAGGTCAAAACGATATTGGTTATAAGAACTGTCGAGCAGTGGTGGGCAGCAGGCAGCCCGAGGACACTTCCCATGTTGCCTATTGACTGCAGTGGGAGAGCATGTCCTTGTTTAACAGTAAAAAGTCTATAATACCCCCCAACATTTGCCAATAATATTTAATTATACTCCTAAATACTTCTCCTCACCTATACTTATTTTTTAACAAAGAAATCCTTTGCTACAGCAATTTAAAATTTTGTTTTGTGTAAAATAAAAAGTTTTAAAACACATATAAGGCCCATAAAGTTACCATTTGCCTATCAGAGCTTTGAGATTCATGACATATGCCAGTGCTGTCAATATGGTGGCATGTGGGCTAATTCAGTGTAACCTAGAGCCAGCCAGAAAGAGGAACTGTCGCCCTCCTGTTCCTTTAATCACATTTCCAGCATTAATAGGCCCTGTGTAGGTGTTTTTTATGCCTATGGCAGCTCTATTTTGGAAGTGGCAATGTTTTCCAACACCACAGGATGCACTACTTCTCTGGTCACTCCATCTTTTTCCCTCTGCCTACTATTCACTCTCTTCTCCTTCCTCCTTCATCATTTCTCCTCCCAACTGCCCCTCTTCTTCTTCTCTACAATACAATGCTTTAAAGTTGCTTACCAGGGCAAGAGGGTCTAAAAAGGTGACAAGAGAAGTTCCTTCCTGTATGTCTATTCCAGAACAAAATGGATGGGTAGATGCGTGCATGGGGATCTTCTCTTTGGGGGAAAATAATATCAATATGTATGTTCAAATAAAACATGTTTTAAGATATGGCACATGGGGGTAGGGAAGTAAACCAATGTCTTTATTTACAGATGGCTTTTATCGTGGAGACAAATTAATTAACCTGAAGCAGATTGCAGATGAAGCTCTGCAGAAATGTGCAGAGAAGTAAGTGGCCTGTGCAAGAAGCAAATATATCTTGTTCCTATGGATTTTTTCATGCATTATAACTCAAGCACATGTGCATTATTGCAGTGAAGTGAGTATATAAGCATTTAGAGCAGTGGTGGGCAACTCACTCCTACAAGGGCTTCCAACAGTTCAGGTTTTCAATATATCTCTGTATTTAGGTTCTCTCTGCTTCAGCTCACCTGAATTACTCCATTTCACTCGTATTGTTCCCCCTGGACTATTAATGGGCACCTCGTTTAACAAAGTTGCCCACCTCTGTTTTAGAGGGATCTTGTAATTTATGGTCTGTTCAGCTGTTTAGCTTGACTCACGATGATAAAGCTAATACAAAATAGTTTTTATTTTAAAACAATAGCTTCAACAATTGTTTACAACGTTTCTACTTTATTTTTGTTTCAATAGTTTTTATTGTCACAGAGTTGTAAATCTTACACAGTATTAATGTTTCAGTGATGGCTCACAGGCCAAATTTATGTTGTAGATTGCTTAACGGTAAACTTATACGATGGTGACATTTTCATTTAGTGACAGTTCCATTACATTTTCCTTTTTCTTAACCTTTCTAAGTAACATTAAACTGGTAGCATGGTTGTTTGCCTGTTTTTGAGATCTCTGATGGTTTTAGTATGATATGCTACCTCTTGTTACCGTTTTTTTAACATACAAAATAAAATTAACTGGATATAACAACTTTAACTACAGTGTCATTCGTGTGCTTGTGTCTAATGATTCTTCTTTCCGTCCTTTCATGTCGAGGGACCGTGTTTGTATGTATACTAGACAGTAGTTTGAAGTAGGTCACTTACCTCTGAGTCTTGCCGTTTGGCGCTGGTCTGTGGAGTCCGGCAAGGGGGGGGGCCCCAGTTCACTTTTCTTGAATTGGTTTATCTCCTAGTTTGTCTGCTATCTGTGTTTATGTTTGTTATATTTCTATTGCCTGTGTGGAGGTTGTCCATGCCCCCCATATTTCTAGAAATTTGGGGTATGTGTTGTTAGTTGTGTGTGTGAATCTGTCAAACAACATTATGCCATTTAATTTGTGTATTACCTCTTGTATCCTGAGGTCTGGGGTTCGCCATTTTTGAGCTTTGTGGCTTTTTGCTGATAGCATCAGGTACTGAAACCATTTATTCTGGCTTTTCGAAATATGTGTAATAGGTCTTCCTAGGAGGCATGTGTCAATTGACCAAGGGATTGGTGTATGCAGTGTCTCTGAGGCTAGTTTTAGCACTTTGTTCCAGAGGTTTAGGGCTATGGGGCATTCCCACCATATATGTTCGAATGTCCCCCTATCCTGGCAGTGCCTGAAACATTGTGGGGGGATTCGCGTGTTAATGGTGTGTAGTTTTGCAGGTGTATAATATGCTCTATGGAGGAATTTTATGGATGTTTCCCTAAGGGAATAGCTCAGGGGGCTCTTCACAAGTTTGAGGCAGGTTTTCTCCCAGGCCTTATCGTCTTTTGGGGTTCCTATGTTTTGATCCCACTTCCACTTAAAGGGAGCTGTGTTGTTGTTGTGCGTCTCTCTAATTGCTGCATATAGTGTGCTTATGATGCCTTTTGTGAGTGGGGCTTTTTGGCAGATCACGCTTAGCCTGTTTGGTCTGGGGGCTCCCCATTTCCTAATGAGTGTTGTTGTGTAGTGTTTTATCTTACAAAAGTTGAAATGTTCTCTTAATGGGATGTTATGGTTATGTCAAAGGTAAGGACCTTATCATTTTGTATCCATTTGTGTAGGGTGTCTAGTTTGTTCAAGGACCACCAGTTAATTGAGTCCTTGTCTAATGTATCCCATATCGTTGGGATTGTTAAAGTGGGTGTTAAGTTTGATAGGCCTCTTGTTATGTGGTGTGCCTTGTTGGTTTTGTGCCAGGTGTGTAATATATGTCTGATGATTGGGTTGCTGTGTTTCTGTTTCTACTTTATTTTGACTGCTGTTCATGATGAGGCAGAAACATTTCCAAGAGTACAAAGTCCCTTCAAAACTATAATCCTAATTAATAAATAGTGTGAGTGTATTTATGCTGGTTTGGCAGATCTATTAGACGGCGAATGATTTGGCAGAACTTGTCTTGTTGATGATTTACATGCTGTGAATGTCAGGTATTTCTAAACACTTCTTTCCTCATTGTAGCTGTTTATGTGGTAAATAAAATGGCTGCCTCTGCATGTGTAGGATATTTATAGCACCACTGTAGGTTATTTGTGGTTTTGTGTTATAGGATGAGAGGCAGAGAGAAGGAGTTCTTATGATAGCTATCCCAGTTTATCCACTATAATAGTTCTCAGTTGTGAGTAACGCCTGCGCGATGCGTTCTGCACAGGTGTTAATCACAAGCTGATTGCTCTGAACCGTGTATTGTATTGTATGTGCACGTGTGGCGGAGCCACTCAACAGAGGGAGAGGGAGGCTGTGTGAGAGAGGGAGGCTGTGTGAGAGAAGGAGGCCGTGTGAGAGAAGGAGGCTGTGTGAGAGAAGGAGGCCGTGTGAGAGAAGGAGGCCGTGTGAGAGAGAAGGAGGGAGGCCGTGTGAGAGAGAAGGAGGGAGGCCGTGTGAGAGAGAAGGAGGGAGGCCGTGTGAGAGAGAAGGAGGGAGGCCGTGTGAGAGAGAAGGAGGGAGGCCGTGTGAGAGAGAAGGAGGGAGGCCGTGTGAGAGCGAAGGAGGGAGGCCGTGTGAGAGCGAAGGAGGGAGGCCGCGTGAGAGAGAAGGAGGGAGGCCGCGTGAGAGAGAAGGAGGGAGGCCGCGTGAGAGAGAAGGAGGGAGGCCGCGTGAGAGAGAAGGAGGGAGGCCGCGTGAGAGAGAAGGAGGGAGGCCGCGTGAGAGAGAAGGAGGGAGGCCGCGTGAGAGAGAAGGAGGGAGGCCGCGTGAGAGAGAAGGAGGGAGGCCGCGTGAGAGAGAAGGAGGGAGGCCGCGTGAGAGAGAAGGAGGGAGGCCGCGTGAGAGAGAAGGAGGGAGGCCGCGTGAGAGAGAAGGAGGGAGGCCGCGTGAGAGAGAAGGAGGGAGGCCGCGTGAGAGAGAAGGAGGGAGGCCGCGTGAGAGAGAAGGAGGGAGGCCGCGTGAGAGAGAAGGAGGGAGGCCGCGTGAGAGAGAAGGAGGGAGGCAGTGTGAGAGAGAAGGAGGGAGGCCGCGTGAGAGAGAAGGAGGGAGGCCGTGTGAGAGAGAAGGAGGGAGGCCGCGTGAGAGAGAAGGAGGGAGGCCGCGTGAGAGAGAAGGAGGGAGGCCGCGTGAGAGAGAAGGAGGGAGGCCGCGTGAGAGAGAAGGAGGGAGGCCGCGTGAGAGAGAGGGAGGGAGGCCGCGTGAGAGAGAAGGAGGGAGGCCGCGTGAGAGAGAAGGAGGGAGGCCGCGTGAGAGAGAAGGAGGGAGGCCGCGTGAGAGAGAAGGAGGGAGGCCGCGTGAGAGAGAAGGAGGGAGGCCGCGTGAGAGAGAGGGAGGCAGGCAGCGAGAGAGAGGGAGGGGGACGCGGAGAGAGAGAGAGAGAGGGGGAGGCGGTGTGAGAGAGAGAGAGGGGGAGGCGGTGTGAGAGAGAGAGAGGGGGAGGCGGTGTGAGAGAGAGAGAGGGGGAGGCGGTGTGAGAGAGAGAGAGGGGGAGGCGGTGTGAGAGAGAGAGAGGGGGAGGCGGTGTGAGAGAGAGAGAGAGAGAGGCGGTGTGAGAGAGAGAGAGAGGGAGGCGGTGTGAGAGAGAGAGAGAGAGAGAGGGAGGCGGTGTGAGAGAGAGAGAGAGGGAGGCGGTGTGAGAGAGAGAGAGAGAGAGAGGGAGGCGGTGTGAGAGAGAGAGAGGGAGGCAGTGTGAGAGAGAGAGAGGGAGGCAGTGTGAGAGAGAGAGAGGGAGGCAGTGTGAGAGAGAGAGAGGGAGGCAGTGTGAGAGAGAGAGAGGGAGGCAGTGTGAGAGAGAGAGAGGGAGGCAGTGTGAGAGAGAGAGAGGGAGGCAGTGTGAGAGAGAGAGAGGGAGGCAGTGTGAGAGAGAGAGAGGGAGGCAGTGTGAGAGAGAGGGAGGCAGTGTGAGAGAGAGGGAGGCAGTGTGAGAGAGAGGGAGGCAGTGTGAGAGGGAGAGGGAGGCAGTGTGAGAGGGAGAGGGAGGCAGTGTGAGAGGGAGAGGGAGGCAGAGGGAGAGGGAGGCAGTGTGAGAGGGAGAGGGAGGCAGAGGGAGAGGGAGGCAGTGTGAGAGGGAGAGGGAGGCAGTGTGAGAGGGAGAGGGAGGCAGAGGGAGAGGGAGGCAGTGTGAGAGGGAGAGGGAGGGAGAGGGAGGCAGTGTGAGAGAGAGAGAGCGCGGGAGGCAGTGTGAGAGAGAAAGAGAGAGAGAGGGAGGCAGTGTGAGAGAGAGAGGGAGGCAGTGTGAGAGAGAGAGGGAGGCAGTGTGAGAGAGAGAGGGAGGCAGTGTGTGAGAGAGAGAGAGAGAGGGAGGCAGTGTGAGAGAGAAAGAGAGAGAGAGGGAGGCAGTGTGAGAGAGAAAGAGAGAGAGAGGGAGGCAGTGTGAGAGAGAAAGAGAGAGAGAGGGAGGCAGTGTGAGAGAGGGAGGCAGTGTGAGAGAGAGAGGGAGGCAGTGTGAGAGGGAGGCAGTGTGAGAGGGAGGCAGTGTGAGAGGGAGGCAGTGTGAGAGGGAGAGGGAGGCAGAGGGAGAGGGAGGCAGTGTGAGAGGGAGAAGGGAGGGAGAGGGAGGCAGTGTGAGAGGGAGAGGGAGGCAGAGGGAGAGGGAGGCAGTGTGAGAGGGAGAAGGGAGGGAGAGGGAGGCAGTGTGAGAGGGAGAGGGAGGCAGAGGGAGAGGGAGGCAGTGTGAGAGAGAGAGAGCGCGGGAGGCAGTGTGAGAGAGAGAGCGGGAGGCAGTGTGAGAGAGAGAGCGCGGGAGGCAGTGTGAGAGAGAGGAAGGCAGGCAAATGGAAGGGGGAAGGAGAGAGCGAGGGCGCACAGAGAAAGGGCGCACGCACAGAGGGTGCACAGAGAGAGAGAGTTAGACAGCACAGAGAGAGACAGAACAGACAATTGAACATAACATATGATGCTGTCATTTATGATGGTCAAGTTATTAGTATAAAGGGAGGGGGGAAGCAGAGAGGGGGGGAGGCAGAGGGAGGGAGAGAGAGAGAGGGCGGGCAGGGAGACAGAGAGAACGGACAATTGAACATAACATATGATACTGATAGTCAAGTTATTAGTAAAAATTTAAATATAGTGTATCTATTGTCCATCAGCAACACTACAGTACACTACTGATTCCATTACACACTGTCCAATACAAGGCTTTGAGCTAAATTAAAGGGACACTGTAATTAAGGGACATTGTTACATGTAGAATAATCACAGAAAAGTATTACGCTAATAAAACATTTTAATTTAATTTGTTTACAATTCAATATAATTATTATTTTTGTAGAATTTTGCTGGCATATATAGGCACCCATCTTGTCCTCTTTGACCTACTCATTCCACACCCTTAGTGCAGGTGTACTGGCCGCTTGAATTGTTGATTTTCGGAGGTGGACACTACCCAGCAGTACCACAATGCTCAAAGCTCATACACAGGCCTAGTTTGATTTGTGCACTGTTTACTTTTAGGATAAAGACACTTCAAGGAAGAAGAGTAAACATCCAGTGACTCTACACTGAGGGACGGGAAGGAAATGGTCAAAGAGCCAAAAATAGCTACCTAGAGTAAAGCAGAAAAATACTAAATAAAATGTAGGAATTACACAGAAATTTGACATGATTTCAAAATATGGCATGTTTACAGTGTCCATTTAAATTCAGAGGTGAATTATGGGTAAATGCCTCACTTTCTAATGCATTTCATGAACTTAAACTGTTATAGAAAAAGGGGTTTTATTAAATAAAATAAAGATTTTAAAGTTGAAAGGAAAAGCAGAAAAATGTTGGCCAAGAATGTGTTTTGTTTCTTCTTTTTGATAATGTTTTTTGTTGTTTTATATTATCTTATTTTTCCCCATTTCTACTCCCAGGAAATTTCCTCTGGCAAAATGCATTGTGCTGAAGCACTTAGGAAGAGAGGAGATTGTGTGCGATGGACCAAACAAAATATCCCCTCCTTGCAAGAGGCAGTGTCCAGACCTCCAGGTAATGCGCTCACGTGGAAATGGGGAGGGGGCTGTATCATCTAAAAAGGCTTATGTATCCGCTAAAAACTGCAGACAGGAGAGGCCTCAGTCTCATGCAGTGAACTCAGATAAGGGAGACCACCACCCTTGCCTGAGGAAGGGTCATTTCCAATGAATGAACAGCTTTCTGCCTGGGTTACTGGGGCTGCGGTATTGTAGGGAGATCCTTCCGAGTGCAACAGGTTCAGGTAATTAAGATATGTCATACATTAGGCAGGTGCTAAGAGGGTTACTTTAAAACACTTCATTTGTTAAGGAAATCTAAGTACGTACTTGTTTGGACAATTCATTCTTGCAATAACTTCTGAATATTTGTGGTATAAAAACTGTATACATGGATACATGCGAAGAGGATGGATGAGTAGATGGTTGGATGGGTGAGTAGATGGTTGGATGGGTGAGTAGATGGTTGGATGGGTGAGTAGATGGTTGGATGGGTGAGTAGATGGTTGGATGGGTGAGTAGATGGTTGGATGGGTGAGTAGATGGTTGGATGGGTGAGTAGATGGTTGGATGGGTGAGTAGATGGTTGGATGGATGAGTAGATGGTTGGATGGATGAGTAGATGGTTGGATGGATGAGTAGATGGTTGGATGGATGAGTAGATGGTTGGATGGATGAGTAGATGGTTGGATGGATGAGTAGATGGTTGGATGGATGAGTAGATGGTTGGGTGGATGAGTAGATGGTTGGGTGGATGAGTAGATGGATAAATGGGTGGATGGATGAGTAGATGGATAAATGGGTGGATGGATGAGTAGATGGATAAATGGGTGGATGGATGAGTAGATGGATAAATGGGTGGATGGATGAGTAGATGGATAAATGGGTGGATGGATGAGTAGATGGATAAATGGGTGGATGGATGAGTGGATGGATAGATGAGTGGATGGATAGATGGGTGGATGGATAGATGGATGGATGGATGGATGGGTGGATGAGAGGATGGATAAGTAGATGGATGGGTGGATATATAGGAGGATGGATGGGTGAGTGGGTAGATGCATGCATGAATAGACAGAAATCATCTCACCACTGTGATCCTAGGCCTATGTTGTAATGCACCTGAACAAGCATTTTACTTTACAAATATGTATTTGTGTAAATTAAGTTGTATGTGGGTCACACTGTAAACCTGTAGATGGATGCCACTAACTCTGCCCTTTCCTTGGTCTGTGTTTTTTCTTTCTATAATTTGTGTGCACAAACTAGATAATAAGACAGTCCATTAATTTGTGTATCATTTGTTAAGAGTCTCTATCATATTAAGGGACAAGGGAAGGGGAAGTACCATTTAAAGGAGCAGTGCTCAAAAAAAATCATGATTAGAAGCACTGCATTAAACAATCAAACTATTATTTATACACCATGTTAGTGTATTAAAAGATGATCTTGCTCTTTTCTCACCAAGAGGATTGAAAAAACAAAACATAGGGTGAAGCCACGTAGCCATAATCTACTAAAACAAATCTGTTTGACTGCAGTGGACTCTCTAGATTATGTCTAGCTCCTGTCCTATTTTTTTTGCCTAGTGTGGAAAGAGTGAAGCGTTCCTCCAACATGCTGTTTATACAATTCTTGCACTTTAATAATTCAATTTCGTTTAATTTTAAGTTAATACAATATAATATGGCTTAGTTTTAAATATTCAATAAGATGCATTTTATTAAATATTTATTATTATATTTATAATTTTACTTCCACTTAAAAGTGAATCAATCATCTTTTTAGGTTAAAGATACACAGCTTCAAAAATGTTAAACTTATTATGATGTTATCCCAGGGGTAGCACTGAATACGTCCTTTATCCTCCCTTTATCTGTTCTTGTGTGCAGTGATAATCTTATGTTGGCTTGTCAGCCAATCACCAGTTGTATCACAGGATGTCATTTCCTGTGAGATACCATTAAACACTCTGTTTTAAATGCATGATAGTACAGTGTCCTGTTGGATAAAGAAATGTTTCCACATCTGTTATTTGTACCACTGTGTGCTTTTATGTAATAGTTAGACTGTTTTTTAGGTGATTGTTTGTGACTATTAAGTAGACAGCTGAACCCATCTGTTTGTTTGGGTTTTTAACAGAGCAAAAAGCAAGAGAAGGCAAAGAGATCACGTCCTCAGGTATTTCACTCTCACCGGAGTCACTGTGTGTTTAATACCCTACAGTGTCCGTAACTAACAGCACAGCGTCTGTCTGTCTGTGTCCGCCAATGTCTCACTAACAGACTAAGAACGTGGCATTTAACAGATATAGTTATTAAAGTGCCACTGTAATGCTCCAGCTGGCATGATTGTAGAGTAAACATCAATATAAACAACTTTTATCAGATCGACTTCTATTGTGCGTGAGAAAACATACACTGAGAACTTAGGCTGAAGCACATTTCCAAGGCTGTGCCAGAAAACTGTGCAATAAATAGGCAGCTACAAGGAAGTGAGCTGCTGACTGTACCACAGTCTGAAAAATATCGGAGAAGCTTAATCTTAAAGATGTTGCGAAAATCAGCTACTTTCAGTGTCTCTTTTCTCTTTATTTTTAAATTACAATAAATTGAAAGTTGTTTATATAATAAACACTCTTTAGGCATTTTTTATAAATGTTTTAACTAGTTTATTTAATTAAGTTTTACTCTTAATGTGATTGTCATATAAAATTACACTTCATGTCTGAGAATCCTCTAGTAAAAGTTACTCCATTTCTGTGGCAGCCCGCTTACTCTTGTATTCTCTTGTGCCGGCTGCCATGTGGCACAGCTGTGGCCATGCCCACAATGGAAGGCCTTCCCACTAACAATTACTCATGCTGCTGCAAGTAGATAGTAACTTGTTGAAGCTGCATGAGATACTGGTAATGTGAAGTCCTTCTTCTATGGTGTGGTCACAGCTGTATAACATGGCAGCCTGCATGAGCAAGAACAGGAAGAGTGGGAGATGCTCCAGAAGTGTAGAATCTGCTACTCTGCAGGCTCTTTGGAAGTAAAATATAAATTTTATATAACAATCACATTGAGGAGAATAAATTCATTCAAGGGACACAGAACACAACTGGTTTTCTTGTGCATTAAAATAGCATTTTTTAAACATTACAAAACAGTGTTTTGCATGAATAAATCCTACTTAAACCTAATTGCACATAATAGGAAATGCACAGCGCTCTCTTCAGTCTGTAGATCTCATTGGCTGACAGAGGGCAAGTCCCCAGAAGCAGTTTACCATTTGAATAAGTGTATGTGACATTATCAAGCAACCTGTTTTGATGCAATTAAGAAAAAAAATGTCCCTGTCCCTTTAAATAACCTAATTAAAACCTTTATATATAAGAAATAAATACTTTAAGAGTTATTTTTAATAGTTACAGATTCTGGACCATTACAGTGACAATTTAAAAAGGGATAATATGCTTGCCGGGCATGCATTTAATAGCAGTCTTTAAATATGAAAGTGCTTCTTTTTTTTCTTTTTTTTTGCAGGAGAAATTGAAATTGACATTAAGGAATTTGTATTTCTTAGTAGAGCAATTTGCATTCAGCATCAGTTTCATATATTATCTTTTATATTTAACTTTGCTGCGTTTGATTCTTATCATTTTGACTTCAGCCGATCAACTTCTTGACGTTAAGAAGAGTTTGAATACATAGGTAGCGTCTGTCTGCACAACAGGAATTTGGCAGTTACATATACTAGTTCTGTCATTGTGACTAAATTGATGTTTATAACGACACACCCACCTGAGAAAGTAACAGGTAGAAGCAGGAGAGAAAGCAAAATGGAGCCACAGAGTAAAGAATAATTGCATATACAAGTTACAGAAAATGACACTTTTTTTTTTGTTCATTATCTAGCTTATTATTTTGTTTAGTTATCAAAAAACAATAGAGAAATAAAATGGCCATTTAAATGAATTAGGTTTGTGGGGGAAAGGAGAAGCATGCCAATCAGTATCGCTTTGATGTTGTTTTTTTTAACAAGTTACATATAACTCAAGGAAATGGGGCGCAATCATGCAGCCCCCAGATCATTCATGTTTCCTCTCCGCCAGCAGTGGCATACAGCGCCCAGTAGGTGGCGTGATGGCCCCCCGACACTATTCAGTGAGAGAGTGTTAGTTTTGGGGGTTAGGGTAGTGGCAGATGATAAGCTTTACATAGTGAAGTAACAACAGTATTTTACTATGTAAACCTTATTGTCTGCCACTACCTAACCCCTTAATCTAACACTCACCCTAAGAACAAAGTAAATTATATATTAGTTTTTTTTTTAAATAATTTTATTTTAATATCAAACACGACCATTTTAAATTCCATCAAGCAAAATAGAGATGATAATACATATCCATTATACATAAAAAAAACAATAAATATAGCTTGACAAGTTTTGTGAATAAATAAGATATAATCAATTAAGGAAAGATATTAAACCAATCCTTCTTTATCCAGTAATGGCTAAATGGGCAATTTATATTATTCATCCAGACCAATAGATTGAGATATGTCTCCCATAAGTTTATCAATAAATAAGATTTCAAGTTTGTCTTATTTGATTTTTGGACAAATATATAAAACAATGACAAAAGACATAACCAAATTACAAATGTAACAAACATACAACATAATGCAACAACATTTCCAGCACGAAGAGAAGGAGGGAGAAGCCCAACCCTTTAAGATACAAAATTAAGTCCTTTCCCAAGGTTTTCAGCACCAATTCTTAAGAAATAGAGAGAGATTTTCCCCAGAGAAACCATTTAGCGCTAAACTGTGGGCCCAACCCTGAATTATAAAAAACACATTCAAGCAGATAAGTTTTCTCCAACTTTTTTTTCAATCCTTTTCCATCTAGGCTATAATTAGATTTTTTTGCAACCATAAGAGTAGCGCCATTCCCTTGACTGGCAATATTACTATTTCTGGTACAGGTTCTTTCTTAACTTTACACATCTTAGATAGATGTTTCTTTCTAACCAAAACTTCTGTATGAGAGGACAACGCCACCACATATGAATGTGTGTACCGATCTGCCCACAACCTCTCCAACAGAGTTTCTGTTTTTCTGAATTGTTTATATGCCCCAGTTTCAGTGGTACTATATACCATCTATTAATGATGCATTCTTAATGTCTGACTGATAAAGAAAAAGCTGAGTGCCATTTTTCAAAAGGCCATGAGAAATCCAGTTCACTCTCCCATAGCCTCCAATTAAAGGGCTTCTCATTTTGGTATTGTTTCTTAATAATCCTATAGCATTTAGCCACTAGATTGGATTTATCCTCTGATAGTAACAGGACTTTAAAATCAGTCAACTCCTTTAACTCCTTCATGTAATAGGGAGATGGCATTAAGGGATTTTGTAATTTAATATAATCTAACCAATAATGGTTGGAGATTGAAAAGGTTTTAGATAAATCTTGAAAATTCATTAGCTTCTTTCCAACATACAGGTCTTTTAGATGACGTAGGCCATTTCTTACTAGTAGATTAAGTCTGGAATGAAATAATTTGGCTAATGAGGCTAAAGGTGTAATGGGGCTTGGTAGTGTCATGAGGGAAAAAAGGCGTTAATTTTACACCACCACTTATGATTTTTTGCTAAAGAAAATTCCCCCATCCTTTTTTCTTTAAATTCCGCTTGTAATTGAAAAAGTAATAGAGTTAAATCCCCAGATTCTAATTCAAAGTTTTCAATTTCTATCCAATTAAATAAATCTAAAGGGTGCGTCCATAATACCAAGTGAGCTATTTGTATAGACTGTTTTAATCATCGGGTATGCAACGCCTCCTTGATCAAAGTTACATATCATATATACTTTTATTATTATGGATATACTTATCGATTAAGATCTGGAATTTCTCAATAATATAAGCTGGGACCCAAATCTAGAAACTACGCAATAAAAATGTTATTTTTGGCAAATAACATATCTTTACCGCCGCTATTCTCCCTGACCATGACCATCTGCTGTTCTTCCAAGCCTGAATATATATATTTTTTTTTTTATATATAGCTCCTTAAAATTATTTAGAATTATTTGTTTAATATCCGCATATATATCAACAACCCCAGATGTCTGATCTTATTCTGCCATTTGTATTGGAAATTTTCCTTCAGACTTTCTATTTCTGATAAAGATAAATTAATAGGCAAAGCTTCCGATTTCAGGATATTTTTTTTATAATTTGATATTTTGCCAAATTCCTCGATCAGTTCATGGGGAGGCTCCTAAAAACATATTGGATTCTCCACTGATATCACCATGTCATCTGCAAACAAAGATGTTTCATGTATGCTTGAGCCTATCCTAATTCCATTAATTATTTGTGCGCTTCTAATCGCTTCGACCAAAGGTTAAATTATTAGAGAAAATAGAACTGGGGAGAGCGGGCACCCCTGATGGGTCCCATTTGAAATTTCAGATCTCTCTGAAACAAATCCTAGGCGGATGGAGATCCATAGAGTGCGCCGAAGTCTCTAAAGCCAAGTTTCTCAAGTGTTAACTCCATGTATCTCCATCCGACCATCTCAAAGGCCTTCTCTACATCCAATGAAACAAATACTTCTGGAGTGTTATTCTTTTTAAGAAAGGAAATCATATTTAGGAGTCTTCTGATATTTGTAGTTCCCTGTCTTTACTATGAAGCCAGTTTGATCTTTTTCAATTAGCGAGTGAATCATTTTATTAAGTCTCTGGGCTAATATTTTCCAGTATAAATTGTATATTCGTATTCAAGAGAGAAATTGGAATAAAGTCTTAGTGAGGCACCATCGCGCCACCTTCTGGCTGATGCACACCGCTGCTGGCGGGGACAAGACATGAAAGATCCTAGTTTTTTAAAGTGGGTTCTATTCCTTAAGACAGGAAGTGAGGTGGAATATATTCAATTTCTATGTTATACTATAGAGCCTTTCTCTCTCAGGTTGATGAGGTCTGTTCATTCTTCTGTACAGTGGTTCCCAAGGAACCCACTAAGGCCAGGATTTAAAGGCATATCTAAGTTTGCTGGATTATGAGTGCATCTGATAGAGAATAAAAAAAAATACCAAACTAAACACTTAAACACTTACCTTGAAGTTAGCAAAATGTCTTGTAATTTTTGACAGTTGAATATTAGAGTGAACACCCCCTCCAAACCCAGGCTAAATTAGCATTCTTTTTATAATTTGTTTTGGCCAATCAGGTTAGCTGAAACATTTGATTTATACTCTGGGTTTCCTGTTTATGCTGCAAAGCAGCTGGGATATGTAGTGTAGCACTGTGTTAGGTGCCATGGCAGCAGCACAGCACAGAGAGGAAGCAGTAGGGATTTGTATCCCAGCAGTTACTTGGGGCTGACATCAGTGCTCTCCTATTGGCTGCGGAAGAAACAGCAGGTAAATAGTGGGTTAAAAAATGCTGAATGCCGATTGGGTCGGGATCAGGGGCCTGTGTAGACACCCCTCTGGGGGTGACAACATAATCATTAGAGGGATTTTTAGATATTAATAAAAATAGAATGTTGTATGAGATGTGCTGAGTACACATAGGCTGCTTTTTGCCTATAGAGAGCAGAAATGTATTAATCCAGGAAACTTGGGTATGCCTTTTAAGGATATTACTGTGAATACAACTTCTGGAACTTCTTGTTGCCTCACCACTAATCACACTATTCCATAACATAACCGGCCAGTATTTCAGAGTTTCCCTGCTGTGCACAAGAGCTAGTCACTGGCTGTAGTGTACTGCAGGGATATCCTTAAATACTGACCTTTTTTCAGATCTTCAGGACTGATCTTGCTTAGAGTGAGAAAAAATAGGCAAAATGTGTAAGATATATAAATTATTTTATACTTTTTCTTCCATGCTTTTAAATTACATTTACTACATGCATTAATTACAATTGTCTTCTGCATGAAATACATTAGTAACACATATAAGGCTATTGACAATTTGAGTAAAAGGCATTATTCATACAGCTGTACATCATGGTTGAAACTCATGACTCATACAGTTCTATTAATGCTTACTGGCTACATGGACAGACCTTCCAGAACAGTTATCAATTCAAGTGGTTTATTCAGCACTGGGACCTTTTTCCAGGACTCTTTCAGATGTGCCAAAGATATTCTGTCCTTTCCATATCCCTTTAATGGGACACAACAAAGGTCCTAGAATGGCTTGTACTCATGTAAATAGGTGCAGCTGGTTGTTGTTAAAATGTTGAGCTTGAAAGTTGGGTGTTTTAAGTATAAATTGCCTTAAAAACACTTTAGGAGATTAACTTTATTTTAGATGATACACATTAGGAGTGTTCCTAGTTGAGATAATTATGAGTTTTTAACGCGCTAAAGATTATGCTGATGTTACAATGAGTGTCTGTACAAATAGCTGAGAGGAACTCTAGGAGTTACATTGCTACGGTGCGTCTGTTTTATTAACAAGTATTTTCTGTAACTAACAGCACCGGACTGTGTATATATGTCTGTGTCCACAAATGTATCACTAGCGTGCAAGGAACGGGATTATGTAAAGGGTCATGGACCTGTATATTCAGCACATCACGTCTTCCATGTCAGAAATCTTATATTTGCCATTTGCCTAGGTGCAAAATCAAGAATTCTTCCAAAATTGAAAAAATAAATACTTGCACTCATGGATCTTTCTCAATGATTTTTTATTGTTTGATGCTTCAGTGTTTTGGACTCCTCAGAGCTCTGTCAAGAAGGCATTACTGTTACCTACCACACCTTAAAATATATACTAAACATTGCCATCACCAAATCATCTTTACTTTGTAGTAATAGTGACACCTAGTGGTTCCAAGAGTTAACACATCCATCTGAAATACACAATATTAATATAAATTGATATATAATGGTGTTTAAGCTAAATATCCATCTGGCCTCTAATCTGAACAAATCCATGTCTCTGCCCTCAACTCTAGATGGTGTTAAGCAACTTATCACAGTGTATATTCTGGGGTATAGATCTAGAGAGGACTTCCAGCTTCCTTCCCAAGGCCCTGGGAGCCAAGAGCAGTATAGGGAAGGTAGGGGGTGGGTGCGCAGGCATGTGATAGGCCTCCAACGTCCCTCGGCGCCTCCGCAGTATGTTTTCTATATATCCAGAGATATAGATGGATATATATAGACAACATACTGTAGAGGGCTTTAGCCATGGAATCTCTTTGCTGCAATAATAACTATTTTTGTGCATGGACTTTGGCAAGGAGCTTGTGATTTTTGGTGCTTTCCTAACTTGTAGAGTCAAACCGCTCCAAGCAACACTGAAGGAGGGCATCTGGAGAAACTTCTTACAAGATAGTAAATAATGCATTAATTTAAAAAAATCTAACTAATTTCCATATAGTTTTCAGTGTGTTCTGTTTGGAGATGTGTAGCAGTCTTTTATGTATTCCATATTTCATTAGTAAGATCGAGGGTCTGTGATAGATAGGGCTGATTTTCTGAGGCTGAGATTTCTAGCAGACGGGGGTATGGAATATTATCTATCTCTCTGTTTTACGTCTCCCTTCACTGCAGACCTCGTGGAACCCATCCGTAGACCTCTGGTGGCACGACCTGATGAGAGATGCCAGTGAGGTGTGTGAACCAGAGTGGTGTGACGCTGAGGACGAGCTGTTCATTCTCTACACTAGCGGATCTACTGGGAAACCCAAGGTGAGGGCAGGCACTGGTTATGAAGTGCTTATCTAGAGACAGACACTGGTTATCTCGTGCTTATCTAGAGACAGACACTACACTAGCGGATCTACTGGGAAACCCAAGGTGAGGGCAGGCACTGGTTATCAAGTGCTTATCTAGAGACAGACACTGGTTATCTCGTGCTTATCTAGAGACAGACACTGGGTTATCAAGTGCTTATCTAGAGACAGACACTGGGTTATCAAGTGCTTATCTAGAGACAGACACTGGTTATCAAGTGCTTATCTAGAGACAGACACTGGTTATCTCGTGCTTATCTAGAGACAGACACTGGGTTATCAAGTGCTTATCTAGAGACAGACACTGGGTTATCAAGTGCTTATCTAGAGACAGACACTGGGTTATCAAGTGCTTATCTAGAAACAGACACTGGGTTATCAAGTGCTTATCTAGAGACAGGCATGGAGTTATCATGTGCCCTTTTAGAGCCCACTCATCTAAAGACACATGTCTGTGCTAGTAGGATATTATTATTATTATTATTATTGTTTATTTGTAATGTGCCAACATATTCCGTAGCACTATACATAAGTTAATTTCCAGGCACAGACATATTCAATATTAACACATTGCATTGTATTTTGATGACCACAATAAATGACTAAATTAATATAGAATTTATTATATTTAATGATTTAAATCACCACCCTCGTGGTCTTATATATGGCTCTCTAAAGAATAGCTAGGTATGGCATGATAAGAAAAAAACCTTTGTTAACCTTTAACTGTGCATTTACTCTATTATTTTTTTAAATAAATTCCTGATGTCTCCACTCTCTGGAGTAGACCAGTGTGTACAACACACATTAATAGCAGGCATTAGTGTAGCATGATCTGCTAGCAATGTACACATAATACACCTTATAGTCACCTTACACTATCATACTGCCAGTATAGTATGTCTGGAGCGCATTCCCCCTGGGTGGCTCCCACTCCAGAGACAACACATAATTCACAGGACAATGCAACAAAACTTCAGGAAGATTCAGTAGGATGCTTACTTGTATTGGAAGAGGAGCAGAAAAATGGTACAAATGTCATAGTACAGATCTTAATATGTACAGCTTAGAGGACAGATGGGGAGAAGAGATATGATAGAAACCTGCAAATGTATCAAAGGATTTAATAAAGTTCAGGAGAGTATCTTCCAGAACGAAGATGAATGGACGATCAAGAGGCCATAGATTGAAGTCATGAAGTAAAAGTTTTAAACGTACTATGTAAAAGTACTACTTTAAAAAATGGGAAGTACATAAGGGAAACAGCCTTCAGCAAATGTGGTAGGGGCAAATCTTTTACAAGGAAATCAAGCATGCATAATGCAATTCTGAGGGTTAATTAAACCAAATGCTTTAGGTAGATACAATGGGCAGTCTATCTGGGCTTTGTTGTAGCAGGATCAGAAATCTTTTTTTTTTGTTCTACTTTCTCTAATTTATTGCATGTCTCTGCAGGGTGTGGTTCATACAGTTGGAGGTTACATGATTTTCACAGCGACTACCTTCAAGTATGTGTTTGATTACCACCAAGATGACATATACTGGTGCACCGCAGACATCGGCTGGATCACTGGACACTCCTACCTCACATATGGACCCCTGGCCAACGGGGCATCCAGTGTATTAGTAAGTAACTTCCAACTGAGGGACCAGTATTGGACTAAAATATCTACATTGTATCCCAGGATATTCTAATGTACGTCAATGTACATGTTTGTATCTAAATACCCATGCGGCTTAACAATGATTTAAAGATCAAGATACGGAGCAAAAAACAGGCATTTAAATTATACAAACAAGAGGGGACAGGGAATCAACAAGGCTTGCAAAAGGGCTATTAGACTGGCTTAAATAGAAAATTAAAAATGAATTGCAAAAGAGAGTAAGACTAACCCTAAAGTATTTTTTTTATATATTAATGGAAAGAAGGCGAGGAAGGAAGCTATAGGAACATTACAATGTGACACAGGTCGTCTGATAATTAGTGACCAAGAAAAGGCAGATGAGCTAAATCAGTTCTTTTCTTCGGTTTACACAAGAGAGGTACCAGTGGTTGGGACACTGCATCATAATGGGGCTACACTACCTTCGACGAATAATTGGTTAACGCAGGAAGAAATCCAAAAGAAGTAGGAAAAAATAAATAGCCAAACTGTAATAGCCAAACCATTATATATAATTTTTCAAGATTCACTCAACACAGGGTCTCTACCAGATGACTGGATAAAAAAGCAGAGGTGATACCTATATTTAAGAAGGGAGCAAGAGCAAATCCGGGGAATTAAAGACCAGTGAACCTCACTTCTGTAGTGGGAAAACTTTTAGAAGAGTTAATAAGGGATAATAAACAGGAATATGTCTATTTGAACAGGATTATAAGTACGAGTCAACATGGATTTATGAGGGTAGGTCATGTCAAACAAATCTAATTTGTTTCTATGAGAGGTTAGTAGGAACCTGGGTTAAGGCAACTTAGTGGATGTAGTCTTTTTGGATTTTGCAAAGGCTTTTGATACAGTGCCACGTGGGAGACTATTGTACAAACTAAGAGATATAGAAATTGCCATAAATATCTGCTCATGGCTCGAGAGCTGGCTAAAAGACAGGAAGCAAAGGGTTGTGGTAAATAGAACATACTCGGATTGGACTAATGTTCCTCAGGGTTCAGTACATGTCCTCTCCTTTTTAACATATTTATTAATGACTTAGAGGGGGGACTGGAAAGTAGTGTCTCCATTTTTGCTGATGACACAAAGTTGTGCAAGGTAATTAAATAAAAAAATGATGTACTTTCCCTCCAAAGAGATGTACATAAATTAGAGGAATTGACATCTAAATGGCAGATGAGATTTAATATGAATAAATGTAAAGTTATGCACCTGGGAAGGAAAAATAGCCAGACAATTTATAATTTTAATGGAGCAAATCTAGGTGTATCAGATATTGAAAGGGATTTGGGAGTGCTTGTGGACAACCACCTAGGTATCAGTGCTCAATGCCAAGCAGCAGCTGCAAAGGCCAATAAAATATTAGCATGTATTAAGAAGGGTATAGAAGCCAGGGAAGCAAATATAATTCTGCCACTATACAAATCTCTAGTACGCCCTCATTTGGAATATGGAGTACAATTTTGGGCACCACTTCATAAAAAGGACATTTTGGAGCTGGAAAAGGTACAGTGAAGGGATACAAAACTAATAAGGGGAATGGAGGGGCTAAGTTATGAAGAAAGACTAAACAGATGAATATTTTCTAGAGAAAATAATAATTTAAGAGGGGATATGATTACCCTATATAAATACCTCCAGGGTCAGTATAAAGATTTGTCAAGGGAGCTTTTTGTGCCAAGAGGTTTTCAACTGACAAGAGGACATCCTTTGAGGTTAGAAGTAAAAAGATTCCACCTTAAAGAAAGAAAAGGGTTCATCACAGTAAGAGTGGTTAATCTGTGGAATTCTCTACCAAAGGAGGTGGTGACAGCGGATTTGATAGATAACTTTAAAAGGTAATTGGATTTATTCCTAATTAAAAATGGTCATTTAGGGTTATCCTGGATAATTAGAGAGAGTATTGATCCAGGGAGTATGATCATATGTTCTGACAATATTTAAGCAAGCCCATAATTTACTTCTTAGATGCAGCCAAAAGTAAATGAGACTGCCATCATTACGTCAGCAAAACATGGAAGTTAGACGTCATCTGCAATTGGAGGCTAAGAATGAATTTGTGCCAATAAGTAATTTTTGTCGATCAGGCTCGCAATCTAGCATTCTATAAAATGCATTAGAACATCTGTTCTAGTCCATGTGGGTTTCATGATGTGTATTAACCCCTTGAGTCCCGGGATCGATATTATTATTTTGAAAAGAATGCTGGCTCACGTATATTTATTAAGAACCTTATAGTAAATCAGGGTGCTCCTAAGGATAAGTTAAATTGCCAGAACAGGGGTGAAAGAAAAGGGCACACCTGATTTTTCTAATCTCAATAAGAGAATAAATGTAACATCCATATTAAAATTGTGTTCGCACAGGATGCAAGGAAATAGGGAATTATTTTTAGCAGGATTTAGGACATTTTATATCTCCTTTAGCCAAAGTAGAGGTATCTCTCCTCTGGAGGAATTGATAGTAAAGTACTGTAGTGCCAATGATGATTTTATATATACATAAAGTGCAAATTACAATTTAATAAAGTGAAAAAGTGACCAGTGCTATGAATTGTGCTTGTTGAATGTCAGTCCAATCTATAATGATTGCAGAGTCTATTATTGTAGTGATATATGATTTTAATATCACTCTCACCAGTGGCGTGGACCATATATAGTGTCAAAATATTGATATGAAGTGCAACATTTGAGGTAGATAATACAAAAGTGTCCTTGGAATGCCCTTATGATATATGGGGCAAACAATCCTGTCAAGAATCAAAAATACCACCTAGATGTACAGGTAAATAAACACCTCTGAGTAAATACCCTGTTTTAGCATGACACTAGTACCCCAATAAGTCCAATCTTATTAAGAAATAACATTTAAAAGTAATTGCAAATTGTAATTTTTAATTGCATATTTGTGGGTTTGAGACAGTTGTTTAATTAATTATAGTGTCTTTACATGCCTTCCCGTGCTTTTAAAGTGCAGTATTGTGTGTTTAATTGCTGCTACAGCTATTATAAGTGTAGGAAAGAGCCCTTGTGAGTCCTATTTAGTACTCATAATATTTTTGACAGAAACTTGATACTTTTTCAGTTACAGGTTAGACTTTATTTGGGAGCCTGAGCTGCGGGTCTAACTTTAATTATTTGGCACTCATAATATTCAAGCACTGCTAAAACCAATGGAGTTCTTAGGTCTGTTTTGCATCTTTGGCTGGCCCGTAGTGATTGTGGACGCATAAATCATAATCGGATTGCGAATAGTTAATAGACTTTGTGGCAACATTAAGAGGGATTTTAAGTGTGTATACATGTACAAATTTGGCAATAGAATATAACTCTTGTGTTGAAATGTATGTTTAAGTGGTATCCATCTATTTGTTGTACCACTAGAGCTGCTCACACTCCACAAATAATGTATACAATTAATATACACTGCTATTATTCTAATTACATTAGAAATAGCAGACTCCTATCCTCTGAAGCCTCCCCCTTCCTGTTTTTCCTCACGAGAGCTGCACAGCAGTAACCAAAAGCCACACCCATAAGGAGAGTGATTCACACAGCCAATGACTCAAGCTGCTCAGACATGCAGCATGCCACTGTCTGCTTGTTAGCAACAGGAGACACTGATAGTGCCAAGCCCCTCCCCTTTGGGATCACAGTTGTGTAATATGGCAGTTACCACGCGGAAGGAAGGGGGGAGGTCCCCAAATGTTTTGCTGATCTAATTTAGTGGTGTTTGTGGCAGTAATATAGTAGCATAGCAACTGGCCACTTTAATTATTCTTTCTGTATGCATAAACAGAGCATGTGACACCTAACAATAAAATAACATATATTAATAGAAAAGGAGAAGAGGTCATTGTTCCTGAGAGCTTACATTCTAACTAACTGGAAGGTTTCCTGACTGATCCCCCTCTTTTTCTCCAGTTTGAAGGTCTCCCTATATACCCAGATGTCTCCCGGATGTGGCAGATCATTGACAAATACAACGTGAGCAAGTTTTACACTGCGCCCACCGCCATCCGTATGCTCATGAAGTTTGGAGAGGAACCGGTGAAAAGGTAAGACACACACACAAGGTTCCCTAATAACACTGTACTCTATTTTGTTCTCTAAGTTGAGGGAGGTTGAAGGGCAACATCCCTCTTTTATGATGTAGTACACAATATGGCCACAAACAGGAAGTGGCAGTATTACCTTGTAACATCTTCTTTATGGCATGGCAGGTTGCTATTGGCTGGGAGCAATCTATTATTTACTGCCATATTGTGTTTATTTAAAAGTAACTGCAAGAGTTTAATATTTTGGTCCATTACTAGGTTGTTTCAGCCCCCAATTAGTGTAGGGGGGTTACTTTCTGATCAAGTCAGCCATGGATACAAACCATTTTAAAGCAACTAAGATCGCTTACTGAAGCAAATAAACCAGTCTAGACTTTCATTTAGTCAAACACTATTGCAACGTCTGGTGCATGATCGGTGACTTGAAGCTCTGTGCGGAGAGAAGATACTTGACTCAAAAAAGTGGTGTCAATTTAAGTTTGATCCAATTATCTGACAAAGCCTCCTGAAATAAAACACCCTCACATGAACCAGCTCTTGGGTAGGGATGTAAAACAGATAAAATAGATTCCGCTCTACTTAAACTGTGTGCAAAGGTTGTCTATTTCAATGATAAAAAACAATCTCTACTGGGTAATAGTAACATTACCCAATAAGTAATCTCAGGATTAAATTCCAACTTTACATTGGGTAATAGTGAGTAAGTGCAAGGTGTGTAGAACTAACCTAAAAATAAATATATATAACCAATAACATTCCCATTAATGAGTATGGGTTATACATTTTCAGGTAGAAAAGAAACCAAAAAAAGAATGTACCTACAACCTAATAACAGCACATTTTTAAAGTCAGATCTTGATACATACTCATTATTTAAAGTATGTCATGTAATATAATAATAAAATAATTTATTTGCTAAAGTGTTTTCAGGTTAAATAGTATTCTCGCTTATAATGTGAATCAAACTCATATTCAGCGTTCCCACATGCAACACTTGTAGGAAGTATAAGTTAGCTTGAATTGCTAGCAAGGGGAATATTTTTTCTTTCTTATCTTAATCCTTCTGTATATTTATGCGATTACTGGGAAGGTACATTAAGCCTAAAGAATCCCATGCACAGAATAAATATATAAGTCCTCTATGATAATTATGTCCAACGGTATCTTTTAACGCTTCACAAAAGCTCGACTTAATTGGGTATCAGCCCTTTTCCTATGTAATGGGGTCAGCAAACATTTTATGCACAAACAATATAGTAACAGGAAATTGAATTGAACAAACCTCTTACTACCGTACCAAAAATGACGGGAATAAAATTGTAAGGCTGGCAATGCTTTTTGCCACACAATGTGAGGCTTCTGCTCCTCTGAGCACCTTCGGCGCTCATCGCGAAGTCTGCGCTGAGCGCCTTTAGCGCTCATCTTTTGGAGCACAATGAGCACCTGTGCTATGTGTGAGTGTGTTATTATATTTTTTTAAGCAACTCTCTTAGATACTCATTAATATTACTGATACAAGCTAAGACCTTATTCTTATACATTGAGACATATTATCGCCATGTCCACTAATCCGAATCTTGCAAGTACCTGCTCAAAATGTGAAATGTCTGAGGTATTTGCACTTTGTTCCTATATATGTTAAGTCTAAATTTAAGCCTATAGTCAGAGAAGATATTTATGCTGGAACTAGTGATAATATTGAATGTTTGTGATTAGAGTTAAATAGCGGAGCAGCAAATTCCAAAATAATATTAGTAGGAGTATGCTATAAACCCCCAAATATAGCTGAAAGTGAGGAAATACAATTATTGTTACAGATTGGAAATGCAGCTAAGCACGGGCAAGTTCTAATAATGGGAGATTTTAATTACCCTGAAATAAACTGGATAAATGAGACCAGCAGTTCATCTAAGGGGAGCAGGTTCTTGAGTACACTCAGGGATCATTATCTGGCCCAGGTTATACAATAGCCTACTAGAAATGAGGCTATCTTAGATTTAGTCATCACAAATAATATTGATATAGTATCAAATGTTGAAATAGGGCAACCTTTGGGAAACAGTGATCACAACACAGTCTCATTTGAGATTGAATTAAAAAAACAAAACTGTAAGGGGCCAACAAAAACTCTTAATCTTAAAAGGGCAGATTTTAATGGTCTAAGGGCAGCCATACAAAGTATAGACTGGGACAGAGAACTGATAGGTAAAAACACTGAACATAAATGGACAACATTTAAATCCTTACTAAATATACATACACATCGGCATTTACCGTGTGGGAATAAAATCACAGTAAATCACAACCCATGTGGCTTAGCAATGAATTAGAGTTGAAGATGAGGAGTAAAAAACAAGTCTTTAAATTATACAAACAAGAGGGGACAGAGACTGCTTTACGCAAGTACAAGGAAATCAACAAGGCTTGCAAAAGGGCGATTAGACTGGCTAAAATAGAAAATGAAAAATGAGTTGCAAAAGAGAGTAAGACTAACCCTAAAATATTTTTTAAATATTTTATTGGAAAGAAGGCCAGGAAGGAAGCTATAGGAACATTACAATTTGACACAGGCCGTCTGATAATTAGTGACCAGGAAAAGGCAGATGAGCTAAATAGGTTATTTTCTTCGATATACACAAGGGAGGTACCAGTGGTTGGGACACTGCAACATAATGGGGCTACACTACCTTCACCAAATAACTGGTTAACGCAGGAAGTAATCCAAAAGAGGTTGGAAAAAATAAATGTTAATAAAGCCCCGGATCCTGATGGAATACATCCAAGGGTACTGAGGGAATTGGGTTCTGTAATAGCCAAACCATTATATATAATTTTTCAAGATATACTCAACACAGGGTCGCTACCAGATGACTGGAGCAAGAACAAATCCGGGGAATTATAGACCAGTGAGCCTCACTTCTGTAGTGCGGAAGCTTTTAGAAGGTTAATAAGTGATAATATACAAGGATATGTCTACTTGAACAGTGTTATAAGTAGGAGTCAATGTGGATTTATGAGGGATAGGTCATGTCAAAAAAATCGAATTCGTTTCTATGAGGCGGTCAGTAGGAACCTGGATCAAGGCAACTCAATGGATGTAGTCTTTTTGGATTTTGCATAGGCTTTTGATACAGTGCCACATGGAAGACTATTGTGCAAACTAAGGGATACAGGAATTGCAGTAAATATCTGCTCATGGATTAAGAGCTGGCTAAAAGACAGGAAGCAAAGGGTTGTGGTAAATGGAACATACTCAGATTGGACTAATGTGGTAAGTGGGGTTCCTTGGGGTTCAGTATTAGGTGCTCTCCTTTTTAACATATTTATTAATGACTTAGAAGTGGGACTTGAAAGTATTGTCTCCATTTTTACTGATGACACCATGTTGTGCAAGTTAATTGAATCAGAAAATTATGTACTTTCCCTCCAAAGTGATTTACATAAATTAGAGGAATGGGCATCTAAATGGCAGATGAGATTTAATATGAATGATTGTAAAGTTATGTATCTTGAAAGGAAAAATAGCCATGCAATTTATATAAGTAATGGAGCAAATCTAGGGGTAGCAGATATTGAACGGGATTTGGGAGTACTAGTGGACAACCACCTAGGTAGCAGTGCTCAATGCCAAGCAGCAGCTGCAAAGGCAAATGAAATATTAGCATGTATTAAGAAGGGTATAGAAGCCAGGGAAGCAAATATAATTCTGCCACTATACAAATCCCTAGTACACCCTCATTTGGAATATGGAGTACAATTTTGGGCACCACTTCATAAAAAGGACATTTTAGAGCTGGAAAAGGTACAGAGAAGGACAACAAAACTAATAAGGGGAATGGAGGGGCTAAGTTATGAAGAAAGACTAACCAACTTAAACTTATTTACTCTAGACAAAAGGCATCCAAGAAGGGATATGATACCTTATATAAATACACCCAGGGTCAATACAAGGCTTTGACAAATTAGCTTTTTGTCCAAAGAGGTTTTCAACTGACAAGAGGACATCCTTTGAGGCTAGAAGTTAAAAGATTCCACCTTAAAGAAAGAAAAGGGTTCTTCACAGTAAGGATGGTTAATCTGTGGAATTATCTACTGAAGGAGGCCTTGACAGCAGATTTAATAGATAACTTTAAAAAGTTTATTTTTAATGAAAAAGGGCATTCAGGGCTATCCTGGATAATTAGAACGCTGAATACGAGTGTGATCCACATTATAAGCAAGAACTATTTCAAGAATACTATTTTACCTGGAAACGTTCTGGTGTTACCTACGAACTAATAAAAATTACGATTTTAGTTCTATTTACGCTTTATTTTCTGCCTATATTCAGTCATTGGAATTGTATGAGTGTTCTTTTCTTTTTAATGTTGTCCGTTTGTAGCATAGTTCACAAACAAGTGCCATTTTTCTTGATCTGCAGTCGTCCTAATTTGGATAGTTTGTGTGTCTTTAAAAGTACTCTGAGCTCATGGAAACTGTTCATCATCATGTAAAATGGTCAAAATCAAGCAGAAAAGGTAAAAACAAAGTTTAATTTGATATTTGCTTGGAGAAAACTAAGGAAAATGTCTGTTAAACGACATCCATGAGCATTTACAGGGAGCGTTCATTAAAATCCCAGATCAATCTGAACCTTTTAATTGCCACCCGGATATTACATGTTGAACTGTTCTATGGGGAGCAGTGACCACATTGGAAGGGTCCGTGTTGTGAGGAACGAGATATATGCATAGTGGTTGTTTACTGCTCATTAAATTAGTCTGTATTGTTTGAACACTCTGCAGGTACAGCAGAAAATCGCTGAAGATTTTGGGAACGGTCGGAGAGCCCATTAATCCCGAGGCCTGGCTGTGGTACTATAATGTGGTGGGAGAGAAGAGGTGTCCGATTGTGGATACGTTCTGGCAAACGGAGACGGTGATCCTTTATTTGTAACACGCCAGCATATTCAGTAGCGCTATACAGGGTTAATTACAAGGCAAAAACAAAATTAAAACACTATAAAAGAATGGAGGCTTTATGTTTGAGCTTAAAATCAAACATATATAGAGCTTTTCCTAAAGCACTGACACAAGATTGAAAACTTGCATGGGAGATACACACCAATGTGCTGGAGAGAGAGAGAACTGCAAAATGTGCTGCAGGCTGGAGAGAGAGAGAGAACTGAGCAATGTGCTGCAGGCTGGAGAGAGAACTGAGCAATGTACTGCAGGCTGGAGAGAGAGAGAACTGAGCAATGTGCTGCAGGCTGGAGAGAGAGAGAGAACTGAGCAATGTGCTGCAGGCTGGAGAGAGAGAGAGACCGGCGCAATGTGCTGCAGGCTGGAGAGAGAGAGAGAACTGAGCAATGTGCTGCAGGCTAGAGAGAGAGAGAGAGAACGGAGCAATGTGCTGCAGGCTGGAGAGAGAGAACGGAGCAATGTGCTGCAGGCTGGAGAGAGAGAACTGAGCAATGTGCTGCAGGCTGGAGAGAGAGAGAGAACTGAGCAATGTGCTGCAGGCTAGAGAGAGAGAGAGAGAGAACTGAGCAATGTGCTGCAGGCTGGAGAGAGATAGAGAACTTAGCAATGTGCTGCAGGCTGGAGAGAGAGAGAGAACTGAGCAATGTGCTGCAGGCTGGAGAGAGAGAGAGAACTGAGTAATGTACTGCAGGCTAGAGAGAGAGAGAGAACTGATCAATGTACTGCAGGCTGGAGAGCGAGAGAGAGAACTGAGCAATGTTCTGCAGGCTAGAGAGAGAGAGAGAACTGAGCAATGTGCTGCAGGCTGGAGAGAGCGAGAACTGAGCAATGTCCTGCAGGTGGAGAGAGAGAGCGGAGAAATGTCCTGCAGGCTGGAGGGAGAGAGAGAACTGAGCAATGTGCTGCAGGCTAGAGAGAGAGAGAGAGAACTGAGCAATGTGCTGCAGGCTGGAGAGAGATAGAGAACTGAGCAATGTGCTGCAGGCTGGAGAGAGAGAGAGAACTGAGCAATGTGCTGCAGGCTAGAGAGAGAGAACTGAGCAATGTACTGCAGGTGGAGAGAGAGCGAGAACTGAGCAATGTCCTGCAGGTGGAGAGAGAGAGAGAACTGAGCAATGTGCTTCAGGCTGGAGAGAGAGAGAACTGAGCAATGTGCTGCAGGCTGGAGAGAGATAGAGAACTGAGCAATGTCCTGCAGGTGGAGAGAGAGAGTGGAGCAATGTCCTGCAGGCTGGAGAGAGAGAGAGAACTGGGCAATATCCTGCAGGCTGGAGAGAGAGAGAACTGAGCAATGTGCTGCAGGCTGGAGAGAGAGAGAGAACTGAGCAATGTGCTGCAGGCTGGAGAGAGAGAGAGACCGGCGCAATGTGCTGCAGGCTGGAGAGAGAGAGAGAACTGAGCAATGTGCTGCAGGCTAGAGAGAGAGAGAGAGAACGGAGCAATGTGCTGCAGGCTGGAGAGAGAGAACGGAGCAATGTGCTGCAGGCTGGAGAGAGAGAACTGAGCAATGTGCTGCAGGCTGGAGAGAGAGAGAGAACTGAGCAATGTGCTGCAGGCTAGAGAGAGAGAGAGAGAGAGAACTGAGCAATGTGCTGCAGGCTAGAGAGAGAGAACTGAGCAATGTCCTGCAGGCTGGAGAGAGAGAGAACTGAGCAATGTGCTGCAGGCTGGAGAGAGATAGAGAACTTAGCAATGTGCTGCAGGCTGGAGAGAGAGAGAGAACTGAGCAATGTGCTGCAGGCTGGAGAGAGAGAGAGAGAACTGAGCAATGTACTGCAGGCTGGAGAGCGAGAGAGAGAACTGAGCAATGTTCTGCAGGCTAGAGAGAGAGAGAGAACTGAGCAATGTGCTGCAGGCTGGAGAGAGCGAGAACTGAGCAATGTCCTGCAGGTGGAGAGAGAGAGCGGAGAAATGTCCTGCAGGCTGGAGGGAGAGAGAGAACTGAGCAATGTGCTGCAGGCTAGAGAGAGAGAGAGAGAACTGAGCAATGTGCTGCAGGCTGGAGAGAGATAGAGAACTGAGCAATGTGCTGCAGGCTGGAGAGAGAGAGAGAACTGAGCAATGTGCTGCAGGCTAGAGAGAGAGAACTGAGCAATGTACTGCAGGTGGAGAGAGAGAGAGAGAACTGAGCAATGTGCTGCAGGCTGGAGAGAGCGAGAACTGAGCAATGTCCTGCAGGTGGAGAGAGAGAGAGAACTGAGCAATGTGCTTCAGGCTGGAGAGAGAGAGAACTGAGCAATGTGCTGCAGGCTGGAGAGAGATAGAGAACTGAGCAATGTCCTGCAGGTGGAGAGAGAGAGTGGAGCAATGTCCTGCAGGCTGGAGGGAGAGAGAGAACTGAGCAATGTGCTTCAGGCTGGAGAGAGAGTGAACTGAGCAATGTGCTGCAGGCTGGAGAGCGAGAGAGAGAGAACTGAGCAATGTCCTGCAGGTGGAGAGAGAGAGTGGAGCAATGTCCTGCAGGCTGGAGGGAGAGAGAGAACTGGGCAATATCCTGCAGGCTGGAGAGAGAGAACTGAACAATGTGCTGCAGGCTGGAGAGAGTGAGAGACCAGAGCAATGTGCTGCAGGCTGGTGAGAGAGAGAGAGAACTGGGCAATGTGCTGCAGGCTGGAGAGAGAGAGAGAACTGAGCAATGTTCTGCAAGCTGGAGAGAGAGAACTGAGCAATGTGCTGCAGGCTGGAGAGAGAGAGAGAACTGAGCAATGTGCTGCAGGCTAGAGAGAGAGAGAGAGAACTGAGCAATGTGCTGCAGGCTGGAGAGAGATAGAGAACTTAGCAATGTGCTGCAGGCTGGAGAGAGAGAGAGAACTGAGCAATGTGCTGCAGGCTGGAGAGAGAGAGAGAACTGAGTAATGTACTGCAGGCTAGAGAGAGAGAGAGAACTGATCAATGTGCTGCAGGCTGGAGAGCGAGAGAGAGAACTGAGCAATGTGCTGCAGGCTAGCGAGAGAGAGAGAACTGAGCAATGTGCTGCAGGCTGGAGAGAGCGAGAACTGAGCAATGTCCTGCAGGTGGAGAGAGAGAGCGGAGCAATGTCCTGCTGGCTGGAGTGAGAGAGAGAACTGAGCAATGTGCTGCAGGCTAGAGAGAGAGAGAACTGAGCAATGTGCTGCAGGCTGGAGAGAGATAGAGAACTGAGCAATGTGCTGCAGGCTGGAGAGAGAGAGAACTGAGCAATGTGCTGCAGGCTAGAGAGAGAGAGAGAGAACTGAGCAATGTACTGCAGGCTAGAGAGAGAGAGAGAACTGAGCAATGTGCTGCAGGCTGGAGAGAGCGAGAACTGAGCAATGTCCTGCAGGTGGAGAGAGATAGAGAACTGAGCAATGTGCTGCAGGCTGGAGAGAGAGAGAACTGAGCAATGTGCTGCAGGCTAGAGAGAGAGAGAGAGAACTGAGCAATGTACTGCAGGCTAGAGAGAGAGAGAGAACTGAGCAATGTGCTGCAGGCTGGAGAGAGCGAGAACTGAGCAATGTCCTGCAGGTGGAGAGAGAGAGTGGAGCAATGTCCTGCAGGCTGGAGGGAGAGAACTGGGCAATATCCTGCAGGTGGAGAGAGAGAGAACTGAGCAATGTCCTGCAGGCTGGAGAGAGAGAGAACTGAGAAATGTCCTGCAGGTGGAGAGAGAGAGTGGAGCAATGTCCTGCAGGCTGGAGGGAGAGAGAGAACTGGGCAATATCCTGCAGGCTGGAGAGAGAGAACTGAACAATGTGCTGCAGGCTGGAGAGAGAAAGAGATCTGAGCAATGTGCTGCAGGCTGGAGAGAGTGAGAGACCGGAGCAATGTGCTGCAGGCTGGAGAGAGAGAGAGAGAACTGGGCAATGTGCTGCAGGCTGGAGAGAGAGAGAGAACTGAGCAATGTTCTGCAAGCTGGAGAGAGAGAACTGAGCAATGTGCTGCAGGCTGGAGAGAGAGAGAGAACTGAGCAATGTGCTGCAGGCTAGAGAGAGAGAGAGAGAACTGAGCAATGTGCTGCAGGCTGGAGAGAGATAGAGAACTGAGCAATGTGCTGCAGGCTAGAGAGAGAGAGAGAACTGAGCAATGTGCTGCAGGCTAGAGAGAGAGAGAGAACTGAGTAATGTACTGCAGGCTAGAGAGAGAGAGAGAGAACTGATCAATGTTCTGCAGGCTGGAGAGAGCGAGAACTGAGCAATGTCCTGCAGGTGGAGAGAGAGAACTGAGCAATGTGCTGCAGGCTGGAGAGAGATAGAGAACTTAGCAATGTGCTGCAGGCTGGAGAGAGAGAGAGAACTGAGCAATGTGCTGCAGGCTGGAGAGAGAGAGAGAACTGAGTAATGTACTGCAGGCTAGAGAGAGAGAGAGAGAACTGATCAATGTTCTGCAGGCTGGAGAGAGCGAGAACTGAGCAATGTCCTGCAGGTGGAGAGAGAGAGCGGAGCAATGTGCTGCAGGCTGGAGAGCGAGAGAGAGAACTGAGCAATGTGCTGCAGGCTGGAGAGCGAGAGAGAGAACTGAGCAATGTGCTGCAGGCTAGAGAGAGAGAGAGAACTGAGCAATGTGCTGCAGGCTAGAGAGAGAGAGAGAACTGAGCAATGTGCTGCAGGCTGGAGAGAACGAGAACTGAGCAATGTGCTGCAGGCTGGAGAGAACGAGAACTGAGCAATGTCCTGCAGGTGGAGAGAGAGAGCGGAGCAATGTCCTGCTGGCTGGAGTGAGAGAGAGAACTGAGCAATGTGCTGCAGGCTAGAGAGAGAGAGAACTGAGCAATGTGCTGCAGGCTGGAGAGAGATAGAGAACTGAGCAATGTGCTGCAGGCTGGAGAGAGAGAGAACTGAGCAATGTGCTGCAGGCTAGAGAGAGAGAGAGAGAACTGAGCAATGTACTGCAGGCTAGAGAGAGAGAGAGAACTGAGCAATGTGCTGCAGGCTGGAGAGAGCGAGAACTGAGCAATGTCCTGCAGGTGGAGAGAGAGAGCGGAGCAATGTCCTGCTGGCTGGAGAGAGAGAGAACTGAGAAATGTCCTGCAGGTGGAGAGAGAGAGTGGAGCAATGTCCTGCAGGCTGGAGGGAGAGAGAGAACTGGGCAATATCCTGCAGGCTGGAGAGAGAGAACTGAACAATGTGCTGCAGGCTGGAGAGAGAAAGAGATCTGAGCAATGTGCTGCAGGCTGGAGAGAGTGAGAGACCGGAGCAATGTTCTGCAGGCTGGAGAGAGAGAGAGAGAACTGGGCAATGTGCTGCAGGCTGGAGAGAGAGAGAGAACTGAGCAATGTTCTGCAAGCTGGAGAGAGAGAACTGAGCAATGTGCTGCAGGCTGGAGAGAGAGAGAGAACTGAGCAATGTGCTGCAGGCTAGAGAGAGAGAGAGAGAACTGAGCAATGTGCTGCAGGCTGGAGAGAGATAGAGAACTGAGCAATGTGCTGCAGGCTAGAGAGAGAGAGAGAACTGAGCAATGTCCTGCAGGTGGAGAGAGAGAGTGGAGCAATGTCCTGCAGGCTGGAGGGAGAGAACTGGGCAATATCCTGCAGGCTGGAGAGAGAGAACTGAACAATGTGCTGCAGGCTGGAGAGAGAAAGAGACCTGAGCAATGTGCTGCAGGCTGGAGAGAGTGAGAGACCGGAGCAATGTGCTGCAGGCTGGAGAGAGAGAGAGAGAACTGGGCAATGTGCTGCAGGCTGGAGAGAGAGAGAGAACTGAGCAATGTTCTGCAAGCTGGAGAGAGAGAACTGAGCAATGTGCTGCAGGCTGGAGAGAGAGAGAGAGAGACCGGAGCAATGTGCTGCAGGCTGTTGAGAGAGAGAGACCGGAGCAATGTGCTGCAGGCTGGAGAGAGAGAGAACTGGGCAATGTGCTGCAGGCTGGAGAGAGAGAGAGAGAGAACTGAGCAATGTTCTGCAGGCTGGAGAGAGAGAGAGACCGGAGCAATGTGCTGCAGGCTGGAGAGAGAGAGAACTGGGCAATGTGCTGCAGGCTGGAGAGAGAGAGAGAACTGAGCAATGTGCTGCAGGCTGGAGAGAGCGAGAACTGAGCAATGTCCTGCAGGTGGAGAGAGAGAGTGGAGCAATGTCCTGCAGGCTGGAGGGAGAGAACTGGGCAATATCCTGCAGGTGGAGAGAGAGAGAACTGAGCAATGTCCTGCAGGCTGGAGGGAGAGAGAGAACTGGGCAATATCCTGCAGGCTGGAGAGAGAGAACTGAACAATGTGCTGCAGGCTGGAGAGAGAAAGAGATCTGAGCAATGTGCTGCAGGCTGGAGAGAGTGAGAGACCGGAGCAATGTGCTGCAGGCTGGAGAGAGAGAGAGAGAGAGAGAGAACTGGGCAATGTGCTGCAGGCTGGAGAGAGAGAGAGAACTGAGCAATGTTCTGCAAGCTGGAGAGAGAGAACTGAGCAATGTGCTGCAGGCTGGAGAGAGAGAGAGAACTGAGCAATGTGCTGCAGGCTGGAGAGAGATAGAGAACTTAGCAATGTGCTGCAGGCTGGAGAGAGAGAGAGAACTGAGCAATGTGCTGCAGGCTGGAGAGAGAGAGAGAACTGAGTAATGTACTGCATGCTAGAGAGAGAGAGAGAACTGATCAATGTGCTGCAGGCTGGAGAGCGAGAGAGAGAACTGAGCAATGTGCTGCAGGCTAGAGAGAGAGAGAGAACTGAGCAATGTGCTGCAGGCTGGAGAGAGCGAGAACTGAGCAATGTCCTGCAGGTGGAGAGAGAGAGCGGAGCAATGTCCTGCTGGCTGGAGTGAGAGAGAGAACTGAGCAATGTGCTGCAGGCTAGAGAGAGAGAGAACTGAGCAATGTGCTGCAGGCTGGAGAGAGATAGAGAACTGAGCAATGTGCTGCAGGCTGGAGAGAGAGAGAACTGAGCAATGTGCTGCAGGCTAGAGAGAGAGAGAGAGAACTGAGCAATGTACTGCAGGCTAGAGAGAGAGAGAGAACTGAGCAATGTGCTGCAGGCGGAGAGAGAGAGCGGAGCAATGTCCTGCTGGCTGGAGTGAGAGAGAGAACTGAGCAATGTGCTGCAGGCTAGAGAGAGAGAGAGAGAGAACTGAGCAATGTCCTGCAGGTGGAGAGAGAGAGAACTGAGCAATGTGCTGCAGGCTGGAGAGAGAGAGAGAACTGAGCAATGTCCTGCAGGTGGAGAGAGAGAGTGGAGCAATGTCCTGCAGGCTGGAGGGAGAGAACTGGGCAATATCCTGCAGGCTGGAGAGAGAGAACTGAACAATGTGCTGCAGGCTGGAGAGAGAAAGAGACCTGAGCAATGTGCTGCAGGCTGGAGAGAGTGAGAGACCGGAGCAATGTGCTGCAGGCTGGAGAGAGAGAGAGAGAACTGGGCAATGTGCTGCAGGCTGGAGAGAGAGAGAGAACTGAGCAATGTTCTGCAGGCTGGAGAGAGAGAGAGAACTGAGCAATGTTCTGCAAGCTGGAGAGAGAGAACTGAGCAATGTGCTGCAGGCTGTTGAGAGAGAGACCGGAGCAATGTGCTGCAGGCTGGAGAGAGAGAGAGAGAGAGAACTGGGCAATGTGCTGCAGGCTGGAGAGAGAGAGAGAGAACTGAGCAATGTTCTGCAGGCTGGAGAGAGAGAGAGACCGGAGCAATGTGCTGCAGGCTGGAGAGAGAGAGAGAGAGACCGGAGCAATGTGCTGCAGGCTGTTGAGAGAGAGACCGGAGCAATGTGCTGCAGGCTGGAGAGAGAGAGAGAGAGAGAGAGAACTGAGCAATGTGCTGCAGGCTGGAGAGAGAGAGAGAGAACTGAGCAATGTTCTGCAGGCTGGAGAGAGAGAGAGAGACCGGAGCAATGTGCTGCAGGCTGGAGAGAGAGAGAACTGGGCAATGTGCTGCAGGCTGGAGAGAGAGAGAGAACTGAGCAATGTTCTGCAGGCTGGAGAGAGAGAGAGAACTGAGCAATGTGCTGCAGGTTGGAGAGAGAGAGAGAGAGAACTGAGCAATGTGCTGCATGCTAGAAAGAGAACTGAGCAATGTGCTGCAGGCTGGAGAGAGAGAGAGAACTGAGCAATGTGCTGCAGGCTGGAGAGAGAGAGAACTGAGCAATGTGCTGCAGGCTGGAGAGCGAGAGAATAGAGTAATGTGCAGCAGGCTAGAGAGAGAGAGAGAACTGAGTAATGTGCTGCAGACTGGAGAGAGAGAACAGAGCAATGTGCTGCAGAGTGGAGAGAGAAATGTCTTGAATGCACAGCTGTACTAATTTGAGAAGGTAGTGCATGAATTTGCTCACTTTATGAATAATTGCATTATTCTGCCTCTAATCACATTTAGTTATTTTAAATATATGTATATTGAAAAAAAAAGGCCACATTGGTCCTTTAATCAGCACCGAGTTTTCCTTGTGTTTTATTTGCAGGGGGGCCACGTTTTAACTCCACTCCCAGGAGCCACAGCCACCAAACCTGGATCAGCGGTAAGACCTGACTGGACTCTTATCAGTATCCGGAACCACTGTACCTTATAGGAATAGAATGATGTTTATGGTGGGTAGATGGTCCATGAGTGATCAGTGATGTGAAACCTTCCTTCTCCTTATCGGTTTTCTGTACTCAAATAAAATCTGCGTTATTGGTATGACAGTGGCGCAAAATACCCAGGAGTTTCGGCTCCCAAAATTTGTACTGCTGGCTCCTAAATAGTTTCCAAATTATAATGTATCTCTATGAAGGGCTTCCTTTCAGGCTCCTAGAAACAGCCTGTCTGGCTCCTAAGAATCTTCCTAGCTTACATATTTTTGTCCATCCCTGTCTCTTATCTATGGCTCTTCTCTTTCTTTAAGACATTCCCATTCTTTGGGGTTGTTCCTGCCATATTGGACGAGTCTGGTGAGGAGCTGGAGGGAGAAGCAGAAGGCTACTTGGTACGGAAACCTAACTCCACGTCTAGTAAATGATATCACTACTTACACAAGTGCTGTAAACTCATCAACGTCTCTCCTCTCATGTTCTGTACTCGCTGTCACTCTATCCACTCTTTGTTTCTGTCACCTCTCTCTCTTTCTCTTATCGATCTCTCTCTCTAATGCTCTCTCTGTTCATTCTGCCCACTATCTCTCTCTCTCTCTCTCTATCTATCGGTCTCTCTCTCTCGCTCTCTCTCTCTCTCTCTCTCTCTATCTCTCTCTCTATCTCTCTCTCTCTCTCTCTCGCTCTCTCTCTCTCTGCTCTCTTAGTGTCTCTCTTCTCCCTCCCCATAGCTCTTATTCTTTATTTTGTTCCCTACATCTCCTTCTTTGTTTTCTTTTTCCCTCCTCTTTTCCTATCCTCCCTCTTCCTTTCTGTTTCTCATTTTTTCTCTCTTTCTTTTTACTTTTCCCTCTATTTCTCTCTCCGCTCTCCTTTTTTGTGCCTTCTCAAAAAACTATAAAAACTATCAAATAAAAAGAAAAAACTGGTGTACTTGGTCTTGCAGGTGTTTAAGCAGCCGTGGCCGGCACTAATGCGCACAGTGTATGGAAACCACAAGAGGTTTGAGGCGATCTACTTTCAGAAATTCCCTGGATATTATGTAACGGGAGACGGTAAGTTTATACCCTTATCTTCAGACCCTTTTTATAGCCCCCACCCCAAGAAAACACCATGAGGTCAAAGTATCCTGGAAATAGGAACATTTATCTTTCATATAAGGCCCATTGAACCTCTCCCTGTACAACAAGATAATTATAATTTGTCCATCCAATCAGAAGCTGTACAGAAGTATCTTGAAAATGATTATTGTGGCGCCCATTGTGATACTGGTCAGGGATGGAGCAATATCTTGCAAACACCGACATCCATTATGGTGCTATAGGATAAAAATAGTTTTATAGACTTTGATTTAGAGATTTCTTATTGGTTGTAGTTTTTTTGCGTGCGTTTGCATCATAATAAATGTCACATAAATAGAACATTTTGTAAACCCTTCAAATTACTCCTTTATCATATAAAAAGTTACACATTTGTAATTCATAAAACATGATTTCTTACATACTATTGATAATATTATTAATAATTGTTCATTGTAAGTTTATACATGCTCAGAATGATTCTAGCGATTCCTTTTTACCCTGCAAATAATTTCAGTTGCTGGTTCATTCTTTCAACTAGAGCACAGATCAAGTCTCCCAGGAAGTAATTAATTAATTAGTAATTAATTAGAAGTAGTAATTAAGAATAATTTTTATAATCACTATAACATTTGTCAGTGTGGGGAACGCTTGCAATGTTGGTCACACTTTGCGTCCCTCGTGGAGCGAGGCGAGCAGCTGGTGTTACCAATACCTGACACTGGGCTGCTCATTGCAGGGCTCACGATGAGCGCCAGAGGCACTCATCGCAACCCCCCCAGAGTTCCCATCACCCCCAGTACTTAGGCTGCAATGAGCGCTGTAGGCGCTCATCGCGAGGCCCACTATGTCTCCTCCCTCCTTCCCCTCATCCTCCCTCGTTCCCCTTTCCCCCTCTCCAATTACCTCACTCTCTCCTTACTATCATGTGATGAGCTCCTGCTGATGATCCTTCCCCTTAGTGCGTCTTCTGGCTGTGTCCGAACCGGCATATGCTAATGACGTAACGTCACATGCACATCACGTCATTAGCATATGCCGGTCAGGTCAGAGGCAGAAGATGCGCTGAGGGGAAGGATCATCAGCAGCAGCTCATCACATGATAGTAAGGAGAGAGTGAGGTAAAAAGGAGGGGGAAAGGAGACATAGGGGAGAGAGGGGGGAAGAGACACTGGGGAACAGACACAGGAGAGGGGGGAACAGACACAGGAGAGGGGGGAACAGACACAGGAGAGGGGGGAACAGACACAGGAGAGGGGGGAACAGACACAGGAGAGGGGGGAACAGACACAGGAGAGGGGGGAACAGACACAGGAGAGGGGGGAACAGACACAGGAGAGGGGGGAACAGACACAGGAGAGGGGGGAACAGACACAGGAGAGGGGGGGCAGGCACAGGGGAGAGGGGGGCGGGCACAGGGGAGGGAGATTGGGGCAGAGACACAGGGGAGGGAGAGTGGGGGAGAAACACAGGGGAGGGAAGGGGGGAAGAGACTCAGGGAAGGGGGAAGAGACTCAGGGGAGGGAGAGGGGGAAGAGAGATATGGGAGGGAGAGGGGGAAGAGAGATATGGGAGGGAGAGGGGGAAGAGAGATATGGGAGGGAGAGGGCTGAAAAGATACAGGGGAGGGAGTGGGGTAAAAAGAGACAAAGAGGAGGGGACAGGAAAAGAGAGCCAGGGGAGGGAGATGGGGGAAGGAGACACAGGGGAAAGAGATGGGGTAAGGGACACAGGGGAGGGAGAGAGGGGGAAAGGAGACATAGGGGAGGGGGGGAAAGAGACACAGGGGAGGGAGAGGGGGTCATGGTTTAAAGATGGAAGGTGTTAATTTGAGAAAGTACTACAGAAAGAGTAGTAGATAACTGGAACAGCCTCCAGTTAAACTAATGGAACCAAACACAATTAAGGAATTTAAAAATGCCTGGAATATGTATAATATGTATATGTCCTGAGGCTTATTTAACCCAACTGATTTTAAATGGATAAAATCGGCAGACTTGATTGGCCTTTTTGGTTCTTAGCTGCCCTCAAACTTATGTTTCTAATGGACCACTGAAGTTACCATATGTGCTCTGCACCATTAGACATAGGGTGAAAAAGCAAAAGTGGTAAAAGTGTTTTTATTGGGAAGTCATTAGTTCTGATCTAATGACTTCAACTTTTCTTTTTACTGACCTAAGGTATTTATTAACACACATAATAAATAAATAAATATATATATATATATATATATATATATATATATATATATATATATATATAAAGTGGATATGAAAAGTCTACACACCCCTGTTAAAATGTCAGGTTTCTATGCTGTAAAAAAATTAGACCAAGATAAATAATTTCAGAACTGTTTACACCTTTAATGTGACCTATAAACTGTACAACTCAATTGAAAAACAAACTGAAATCTTTTAGGTGGAGGGAAGAAAAAAAAAAAAAAAAAAAAGTGGTTGCATAAGTCTGCATACCCTCTTATAACTGGGGATGTAGCTGTGTTCAGAATTAAGCAATCACATTCCAAATTGTGTTAAATAGGAGTCAGCATACACCTGCCATCATTTAAAGTGCCTCTGATTAACCCCAAATAAAGTTCAGCTGCTCTAGGTGGTCTTTCCTGAAATTTTCTTAGTCGCATCCCACAGCAAAAGCCATGGTCCACAGAGAGCTTCCAAAGCATCAGAGGGATCTCATTGTTAAAAGGTATCAGTCAGGAGAAGGGTACAAAAGAATTTCCAAGGCATTAGATATACCATGGAACACCGTGAAGACAGTCATCATCAAGGGGAGAAAATATGGCACAACAGTGACATTACCAAGAACTGGAGCTCCCTCCAAAATTGATGAAAAGACGAGAAGAACACTGGCCTGGGAGGCTACCAAGAGGCCTACAGCAACATTAAAGGAGCTACATGAATATCTGGCAAGTACTGGCTGTGTGGTACATGTAACAACAATCTCCCATATTCTTCATATGTCTGGGCTATGGGGTAGAGTGGCAAGACGAAAGCCTTTTCTCATGAAGAAAAACATCCAAGCCAGGCTACATTTTGCAAAAACACATCTGAAGTCTCCCAAAAGCATGTGGGAAAAGGTGTTATGGTCTGATGAAACCAAGGTTGAACTTTTTGGCCATAATTCCAAAAGATATGTTTGGCGCAAAAACAACACTGCACATCACCAAAAGAACACCATACCCACAGTGAAGCATGGTGGTGGCAGCATCATGCTTTGGGGCTGTTTTTCTTCAGCTGGAACTGGGGCCTTAGTTAAGATAGAGGGAATTATGAACAGTTCCAAATACCAGTCAGTATTGGCTCAAAACCTTCAGGCTTTTGCTAGAAAGCTGAACATGAAGAGGAACTTCATCTTTCAGCATGACAACGACCAAAGCATACATCCAAATCAACAAAGGAATGGTTTCACCAGAAGAAGGTTAAAGTTTTGGAATGGCCCAGCCAGAGCCCAGACCTGAATCCGATTGAAAATCTGTGGGGTGATCTGTAGAGGGCTGTGCACAGGAGATGCCCTCGCAATCTGACAGATTTGGAGTGTTTTTGCAAAGAAGAGAGGGCAAATCTTGCCAAGTCAAAATGTGCCATGCTGATAGTCATACCCAAAAAGACTGAGTGCTGTAATAAAATCAAAAGGTGCTTCAACAAAGTATTAGTTTAGAGGTGCGCATATTTATATTGTGCATATTATTTTATTTTTATATTTTTTCTTCCCTCTACCTAAAAGATTTCAGTTTGCTTTTCAATTGAGTTGTACAGTTTATAGGTCACATTAAAGGAGGGAAAAGTTCTGAAATGATTTATCTTTGTCTCATTTTTTTACAGCACAGAAACCTGACATTTTAACAGGGGTGTGTAGACTTTTTATATCCATTGTAATTATATATATATATATATATATATATATATTTATATATATATATATATTTATATATATATAACGTGTGTGTATCCCCTTCTGGATCACTACCTTGTCATGATGAAGGGGCTTGTGTACCTCAATGAACCTGTGAGCTGTACCATGTAGCGTCGGGCAGAGAGGTCACACAAATCATAATCCATTGGAGAAAGAACTGACAACCCACTCCAGTATGTTTGCCATGAAAACCAGATGGATAGGCACAACTAGAAACACAGACAGATGTGCCTGCTGTGCTGCATCCATACGATCACTGAGAGTTGGACACAACTGAAGGACTGAACGACAACAATATATGTATATATAATTGGTAAAAAATAAATAGACGGAAGACATGGGTATCCAACCCATGACTTCCCAATGAAACAATTTCAAGATACTGCACACTTGCCATTAGACCGACACACTCTGTTATATTAAAGATAATATATGTAGAACAGAATATGTAACCATTACTATCTATGGGAATTCTTGTGGGAGGGATTCCGTGGCTAAAATAAAATGACAATGTTCTTTATCATTTTAAAAAATATAAACAACTTTTCATGATGGTTTTCCAACCTCTAGCTGATGATGCAGAGCACATATAGTGACTTCTGTGATCCTTTTTAGCTTCAAACATTAACAAATCAGAGGTATTGTGAGATGAACCCCAAAATATGGCTGAAAAACAAAATCTGTTTTTATAACATTCAATTGATAAAGTACATGTTATTACCTGTAGTTTTAATTTATACCAATTAGTCTTTGGACACTACCACTTAATTCAGAAGAATGCAGCAATCCGTATTATTATCTTGCGCACTGGGGATTTTATATTAGAGGGTCTTGAATATAAAGTTATTTGGGGAATCTTTATGTACTGTGTTAGATGTCTAAAAATATCATTATTTCAGGTTGCAAAAGGGACAAAGACGGATATTACTGGATCACGGGACGTATTGACGACATGCTTAATGTTTCTGGTAAGAAGCAGATACTTATTTGCGATTAAACCCACTAACCCTAATTATAATTATAGGGAACATGATCATTTAGTGGCTTAACATATTTAAATTACGTTTAAAAGAAAATCTATAGTGAACGCCCTTGCTACTCTTTTATTACACTGTATTTCATCCACCCATCAATGCCGATTTATAGACACTTTTTTAGATGAACGTCTAGGATACTCTTCTGTACCATCAGGTAGAGCAGTCAAATTCAAGTGGAGAAACAGTTCTCACCCTGCCTGTTCTAGAAGGGAAAGCATGATCCTCTTTACGAATACACAGAATCGCTCTCTCTTACACTCTAAAACACATATCCTGATTATTTATAAATGTAGTTTCAAATAACCCACCTTTACCATTGTGTGGCCCTTTTAAGTAGACAGGGGAAATTTATGTGGCAGGTTGTTCCATTGGAACGCTTTATGTTCTTGTAAAAGGCTTGGTAAGAAAATACATTTATTTATTGTGCATTTTAACAATATTTTTTAATGATCACCAGGCTGCATAAGCTTTGGTTCTATCTCCACACCCTGAAATAAGTATTGGGGGTGGAGAGCAGCTACATTGGCACACCATAGCTGTAGTGGGGAATGGTCATATATGGGTCATACACATTGCAATCTACATATGATATTTATCATATACAAAGCAATCTAGATTCTAAGAATAAAATCACTATTATGCTTATTAATATAAATATATATTTTATAAAAACTGAGTCCCACTAAGAGCATAATTAAGTGGTGTGTGTGTTCTCACTCTGCTGTGCAACTATTGATGCAAACTTCCTGTTTCTGTCCATGTCAATTTGAGTCTGATCCAATTACCTCACATAGCCCTCTGACATCACACTGTTCCCTCCTTTGCAGTGCTTGGTCGCAGTACTAGAAAGCATTGAAACATTTGCTTGGTGTAGCCATGATCTTTACAAATCACCTGGGAGCCTGAATTACTATTTAAATCCTGAGTCACATAAGTGCAGATGATGTAAGATAATGTCTCTTGCTCCCTCTGGTCTTGAGATTATAGTATATAATCATTCTCGTCTTAGGCCACTTGCTGAGCACAGCAGAGGTGGAGTCTGCGCTGGTTGAACACTCCTCCGTGGCCGAAGCTGCCGTGGTGAGCCACCCGCACCCGGTGAAAGGAGAATGTCTCTATTGCTTTGTGACACTGCGGGATGGACATGAGTTCACCAAAACACTGACCGATCAACTCAAGATTCTGGGTAATTCCATCCTTTTAGTATTTTATGTCTTGTACTTTATGTCTTTATTTTATATAGATAGATAGATTCCCACAGTGCAGTTAACTTTAATAAATGTACTGTATATTTACTTTACTCTGCACAGTGGAGGCTTCTGTTGCTTTTTTTCCCACCATATGCTAAATGATGTTGTGCTAAACTACCTCCCAACAAATTTATAGCAGGATTTAGGAACCAGACCCACACTGATGAGATCCATTTAAGATTGAAAAAGTTGTCTGTTGTCCTGGTTTGTGCCTAATCTATCCTATGCTATGCTTTAATGCTGTGTAATACAGCAAGCATATACCTAAAAGGATCCATGAATATAGTGGTTTTGTATTAGAGTAAAAACATTATTGGTTGCATGTCCTTGCCCAGAGTGCAGTGCAACAACTGTATTTCTCAGGCAGTATTTTTTTTAGCTATATATATATATATATATATTAGTAAATAAATAGTACTGTTGTGTTCACATTTAAATGCCTAAAACAAGTTAAAAAAAAACTTGTTTTATGCCCAGAATTCCGAGAAATAGTTATTACACTGCATTCTGGGAACCTTGGAAGGGGCATGCAAATGTGCTCACAAAGGCTTCTCTCTTGCAAAGCTAGGAATCCCACCCACATATAGCTGTTTCAAGGTTACTGCCTCTCATCAGCGTGGGGCCGGTTCCTTAACTTGTGTAGTGGATATTTTCAGTAGGTAGTTCAACACAACAATCATTTATAATATGGTGGGCAAAAGAGCGATAGAAGCCCTTCACTGTACAGTAAATAAATAGTTAATTTATATATATATATATATATATATATATATATATATATATATATATATATATGTACAGTATCTCACATTTTTGTAAATATTTTACTATATCTTTTCATGTGACGACACTGAAGAAATGCCCCTCTGCTACAATATAAAGTAGTAAGTGTGCAGCCTGTATAAAAGTGTAAATTTATGTCCCATCAAAATACTCAACACACAGCCATTAATGTCTAAACCGTTTGCAACAAAAGTGAGTACACCCCTAAGTGGAAATGTCCAAATTGGGCTCAAAGTGTCAATATTTTGTGTGGCCACCATTATTTTCCAGCACTGCCTTAACCCTCATGGGCATGGAGTTCACCAGAGCATCACAGGTTGCCACTGGAGTCCTCTTCCATTCCTCCATGATGATATCACAGAGCTGGTGGATGTTAGAGATCTTGCACTCCTCCACCTTCCATTTGAGGATGTCCAACAGATGCTCAATAGGGTTTAGGTCTGGTGACATGCTTGGTCAGTCCATCACCTTTACCTTCAGCTTCTTTAGCAAGGCAGTGGTCATCTTGGAGGTGTGTTTGGGGTTGTTATCAGGTTGGAATACTGCCCTGCGGTCTCCGAAGCGAGGGGATCATGCTCTGCTTCAGTATGTCGCAGTACATATTGGCATTCATGGTTCCCTCAAGGAACTGTAGCTCCCCAGTGCCGGCAGCACTCATGCAGCCCCCCCTTGGCATTTTTCGTGTTTTGTTACCTCACAACCTGCAATTACATGGATTGTTTGAGGATTTGCCTCATTTAATTTACAGAACATGTCCACAACTTTGAAGATGTTTTTTTTTTTTTGTGAGCAAACAACAAATAGGACAAAATAACAGAAAAAAGTAAATGTGCATAACTATTCACCCCCTAAAGTCAATACTTTGTAGAGCCACCATTTGCGGCAATCACAGCTCCAAGTCACTTTGGATAAGTCTCTATGAGCTTGCCACATCTTACCACTGGGATTTTTGCACATTCCTTCTTGCAAAACTGCTCCAGCTCCTTCAAGTTGGATGGTTTGTGCTTGTGAACAGCAATCTTTAAGTCTGACCACAGATTTTCTATTGGATTGAGGTCTGGGCTTTGACTAGGCCATTCCAACACATTTACATGTTTCCCCTTAAACCACTCAAGTGTTGCTTTAGCAGTGTGTTGGGGTCATTGTCCTGCTGGAAGTTGAACCTCCATCCTAGCCTCAAATCACTCACAGAGTGGTACAGGTCTTGCTCAAGAATATCCCTGTATTTAGCACCATCCATCTTTCCCTCAACTCTGACCAGTTTCCAAGTCCCGGCTGCTGAAAAACATCCCCACAGCATGATGCTGCCACCACCATGTTTCACTGTAGGGATGGTGTTCTTTGGGTGATGTGTTGGGTTTGCGCCAGACATAGCGTTTTCTTTAATGGCCGAAAAGTTCAATTTTAGTCTCATCAGACCAGAGCACCTTCCTCCATACATTTTGGGAGTCTCCCACATGCCTTTTCGAAAACTCAGAACGTGCCATTTAGTTTTTTGCTGAAAGTAATGGCTTTCTTCTGGCCACTCTGCCATAAAGCCCAACTCTATGGAGCGTACAACTTATTGTCGTCCTATGTACAGATACTCCAGTCCCTGCTGTGGAATTCTGCAGCTCCTCCAGGGTTACCTTAGGTTTCTGTGCTGCCTCTCTGATTAATGCCCTCCTTGTCCGGTCCGTGAGTTTTGGTGGTCAGCCGTCTCTTGGCAGGTTTGCTGTTGTGCCATGTTCTTTCCATTTGGTTATGATTTGATGGTGCTCCTGGGGATCATCAAAGATTTGGATGAAAAGATATAATAAAATATTTACAAAAATTTGAGGAGTGTACTTACTTTTGTGAGATACTGTGAGTGTATATACATATATATATATATATATATATATATATATATATATATATATATATATAATGAGACACTTATCTGCTATTGTGAGATATATCAGATGAGTTCTGCACATTTTCTATTCCTCTTCACACTGTAGCTTAAATACACTAAACAAGTCTGGCTGAAAAGGACTTTTCAATTCTATTTCCCTTATCTCTCACGCTGTAAATGTTGCATTTGATCCCTGACCTAGTCTGTAAGATATTGATCTGTGACATTTCTCACCTTCTTTTCCATTCATGTTTAATTTACCGATGATTTCTGGCTTTTTCAGTAAGGGAAAAGATTGGACCTATCGCCACTCCAGATTATATCCAGAATGCACCAGGGTTGCCTAAAACACGCTCAGGTAAGGAATGGCAAAAGCTCTTCTCATGACTGTGTGTATATTAATGGATAAAAGGATGCCTGTATAAGCAGCATGGGTTAGAAGAGAAAAAGGTAAAAACAGGGAAACTTCCATATACCTTTTAATAATGTGCAAAAAGAAATAAACCCAACTTTTTTTTGACTTTTGCTATTTTTAATGCAGGCTTCCATTTTCCTTTCTTGCAAACAAATAAGCTGTATTGAAAGCATGGGCAATTTTAGCTGCCACATTCCTATTTTGCAGCTTAATCGTAATCTGCATGCATCAGGAAATTTACCAAAGTGGTAGATTCCACTGCAGTATAATTGCATGTAAAGGTGATAAATTATAAACTAGTATTCTTTATTAGTTTCTAAACAGTATTGCATATATGTAAGTGTAATGATTTGAGTAAATCTTAAATATAGGAATGCAGTGGCCCTTCAAATTTCACTATATGCTACATCACAAGTTCTAGATAGCGATGGGAGAAAGTTTTGAACCTACATCTGGGGGCAAAGCCGAAGGAAGAAAATCAAATCTTTTTCTGTCCTGTTCAAATGAAGATGACCATTTTTTGTTCAGGATTATCACTTGCTGAATGTATAATTTCCTTGCTCTTTTGCATTATTGGTAACCCTGATCATTGCACCTTTTTTGATTTTCTACCAGGAAAAATCATGAGACGGGTGCTGAGAAAAATTGCCAAAAATGATCCCGACTTGGGTGATACTTCAACACTAGCCGACCCGGCCGTCATACAGCAACTATTTGGCAACAGATGCAAAACGGTGCTCTAGGCCCAATGAGGAGGCGCGTCCAAAAAAAATCAGGAATATAGTGTGTTAGCTCATTTTAACTGTGCAACTTAGGAAAGGGGTTCGTTACCCCTGGATATCTCAGCCATATATCTTTTTTCTGTGTGTAATAAGGGAAATTGTGTATATTTTGTGCAGATTATGTCTAGTTGTGTATTGCGACTGCCATTGTTGTAGTGGAACAGCACTGTTGTGTCTTATGTCTCAGATCATATGACAAAGTAATCAGCAAATAGGAATTTATCACATCTTGACCAGCATAATTACTTTTTAAATGTCTGCACTTATTTATATTTGTCCATCAGACAAATAATAAAACTGATGTAATTTACTGCTTAGTTACTAAGCTGTGGCGATGTTTAATATAATTTATAATATGGGCATTTTTAAATCGGTGGAAACTAAATAAATACAGTGTACAGTGGATCTACTGTATAGAAATGACATGTTGGTATTAAATATTACTGTTAAAAGGACATTGTCACTGTGGTGTAGCATTTGATTATACCAAAGAGTATCAGGAAATTTGAATATTTACACTTTTTCTGTTTCTTTTACTTAAGAATATGGCTCAATGCTTAATAGGAAGGTGCCATTATGATATAGCGCTGTCCTGTTTCCTCACTTCCTGTACACACAGGAAGCTGCTTACAGCCAATCCCCTGCTCAGAATCATGAGGTTCCTTCCTTAATTTTTGAAGTCTTCTTTCTGAAAAAGCCGCAGTCTATTTAGTTTAAAGAACCTCTATTTTTGTGACGTATGTAACAAATGTTAGTTGCTATGAGAATAACAGCAGTTTAGGTAAAACCTTAATTGTAGCCGGTACTGTTTGTGTCTGAAGGATTCCATGTTTGTATCTTCTCCACTCCCTGTAGGCTTAGAACATGAAGGGTCTTATATTGCATGTTTTTATTACCTATTTTGAAGCGTTAAGAGGTTAGAGAGGGATTTATTAAAGTATTGGTAGATTCAGATAATCTATAACCTTAACATCGTCCGTTTTATCATGCTCAGTACTTGCAAGGTCTACTTTCCTATAACGCCCTCCTGATTAGTTAAAAAAGGCATTATTAACGCCATGGCAGCTTCCATGCACTAGCAGAGTCCCGTAAAATTACGATTTTCACTAAAAACGGTTTTATGTCCATGGCTGCTGCTGTTAGTTTGTTTGTTGCAAATATGAAATTTGTCTTAATCTAAGTAACCATTTAAGCTTACAAGGAGAGAGACTGGAGAGCGCCATAAGTTCACGCTGACATCAAAACGATCTAATGCATTATTTAAGGTACAAATGTGTCATTTTAGCACCAGCTAATGGTAAACCACAGTGACAGTGTCCATTTCTTTAGTGCCAGTCCTGCTCTAGACAAGCCTGTTAGGAATTCCCCAGGTGCTTTTGTACAATGTGTATCACCAACATTGTGTGTACGATCCTTACTTGTGTTCTTCGTGCTTCAATACAATGTTTTGGCCTCCTGAATATCCGTCATCAGTGAGGGTAGAGATCTGGTATTTTGGTATGGTCCATGGCGCAGGACTATTATTTCTGTATCTATTTGAAGTCATTTTTTTTTTTACATTTCATACATTCAGAATTATTCAATCTTTAATGGAAATTGAGTTTTTTGGGGCATTATTATCACAATTGACTACTTTCTTTCTGAATCAATCCTACAATCTTGTGACTGGGGAAGGTTGCACGATTTACGGAGCTGAGAGACGGGTTGTTGTAAATCCTTGTGGTGCGCAAAAGCTTAGATATCACCCTCCTACAGTTCTATCCCATAACCCCTTGCTATATATAGTACATTATGGGATACAATGGTTGAAAGCAGCCTGTGTATGAACATGTCCACAAATTCAGTTGGCTATTGGTGTCAGTTTGTGATATAGCCATACTGTTGGATGTATTTTAGTACAAGTTACTTGATATACATAGGTATTTATCAATGTGCACTCTATTGGATATATATGTATTAAGTAAAAAACGTACACAAAAAATAGCAGATTGCCTTCCATTTTGTTCTTTCCAAGATATTTACATTGTTGGTTGACAGCTGTATAGAAAAAGAATATGGCTGCCATCAAAGTCCATCAATCACAGACCAGTAGGGATTTGCCCCATAATAATGGCAGCTTCCTATTAGTTACTACTGGCAAACAACTAATTAATCAACTCATCAGAAAGGTACATTTACTAAGATGTGGGTGGTAATCTAGTTGTGCTAGTTTGTCTATTTACCTAATTGCGTAGTCCGTTTACTTCTCATTGCGTTTCAACACACAGTGTAGTTAATAATTTTAAATAACTTTTCTGACGAAAACTAAAAACATAATATTCCATTGCATCCTCCCTTTTTGTTTTGCAGTGTGTTATAAGCTTTCTTTCCTTTGATATTTTGATGCTCTATTTTTGAATAACCTTTTTTAATAAATTCCTCTACTACAGGATACACTCCATATATAATTTCCTAATTACCATCTGGAAATACTTTTTTCAATAATTGTTTAATTTTTTTTTAGTCTAACTACAAATTAGAGGATTCATCAGCCTAAATCCTTAGGCGCTTAACAGTAATTAGCAAAAATCTCAGAATGTCCATATAAGGATAACAAAAAATTCTTTATGATTTAAGAAGTTAAACATTTTTGGACGCTGTAAAGAGATTAGTAAGTTAAAAAAAATAAGGTAGCTGAGACTTAGTCTGAATAGGTTCATTATATAGCAGGGTAATAGTTTAATAATATTAGCTTTATTATTATTTATTAAGCCCCCTGGGTTGCTCCTCACTGGAAGGCTCAGGTTATAAATACAGTATGACACTGAAAAAACAAGAAGAGGGGTGGGAGGGACAAGCGCAAAGCCAAACCAATTGTGAAATATGTACATCAAGGTTTATTATAACAAATAATTAAAGCCAATACACTTGCATTCAATATATCAATTCACGTTGTATGTGAGATGTCAGAGATTGTCCTTTCGTCCTTATGTCGCTTGGTGTTTTTAATCCAGACGGCCCGATGTTTAGTGTCTCAATGGTCCAATATCCAATATATCAATTGTTACAGGGATACTTTTACAATTAAAGATAGAAAACAAATAATAGAAACTGTCTTAGTGCTTCAGTGTCCATGCACAGATCCAGACCTCACTTCCCAGAATGAGGAGACATCTATTGTTGAGGTTAGCAAGCCTCACATAAGATGCTCCAATATCAGTGAGTTTAGAGTCAGCACAAATGACAATTCATATAATGTTTGCTCTAATCTTATAATGGTGGATCTAATTAAGACCCAGCTATGGGGCTTCTCACATTAGGGAAAAATAGGACCAATATGGTGAAAATAGGTAAAGTAGCAGCAACAATAAAATAAATAATGTAATTTATAATAAAAGATACAAAGATCAAATTGTTTAGTCAATCATTACAGAGACTAATATGGTAATCAGTCCAAACAACTGTCAGACAGTCCTGACATACGTTTCGAGAATGACTGGCATAGATATTCGGCCCAGTTACCATATTAAGCTGTGTCATAACTGATGGAGGCAGACACAATACGCAGGACTCTTCTAGAGGTTCAATAACTACTGTACTTTTAGTGGCGCAGGGATGATATTGGCTTCATTCTTATTTATTGCCCTGCTTTATATTGAACTTATCTGTTGCCTTATTTTCAATTTCCTTACCTTTTTTTTAGCTACAGCATTAAACAAAAGTGTTTAGAATTAATAAAGAAATGTGTTTAATCCATATTTGGACATTGCTTATATTACAAAAAATTGTATATTGTTTTTTCTAATCATTTCGCGATCCTTGAACGGTGTCTGTGATAGTATAAATGACCGACTCCTCTTTTTCCTTCTTTATTTAATGTGATATTGTGTTAAATTTAGAGAATGTAATGTAAATGCCACCCGTAGCAATGGAGGAGTGTACTAGGCACCATAATCTCTCTGTTTTTAAAAATGGATTATATCATTGTATTCTAGTCTGAATGTTTTGTTGTTTTGCTTTTGCTATGATTAATTACAGAAAACTGCTGAATAATTATATTTAAAATTCTTCCTGATTTAGCAAAGTTTTTCACCAACTGTTAAAGAGCGCCAAAACAAACAAAATGCAACCAGATGTCTGTACAATCTAACGTGCTCTATCTATAAATCAAATTTACTATGTGCTAGATATGTCTGTGGGCTTAGTTGTTTCTTCACCTTCTTTTCTCATTACTTGCTGGTCACGACCACCTCAGCTTTTCATACCATAAGTGTTACGGACTGCCAGCCATTTTGTGGATACTGGGAGTTTTAGGGACTAGCAGGTATTTCCTTTTTACTTGTGATCATGCTCCGTTATTGATCCGTCCTGAAATATCAATGCAACTGCTTTTCACTTCTACCACATTTTGAAAAATACATATATATTTTGTTAATGTCACCTTTTAATAAAATGTTTTAAGTTCAGTATTCAGCGTCTGTACTTTTTTTTTGTTGAAGAAGAAGCGAGAGAAACTTAGATTCAAATTAAATGGAAATAATGATGTACATGGAGTCCTCTTCTTATGGTTCATTGCCATCAAAGAACAGGATGAGCTTGCTATGAAACCTGTCCATGACTGCAACTTTGAGTTTAATCTGATTGGTTGATTATGTTTTTAGTAATTATAAAAGGTGGCCTTATAAAATTTTAAGAAAACTTGTATTAAGGGGACAATCTCCCAGTAGGAAGTTGGTTTCATCTTAGGAGTATGAAAAACTGGCTGGACAGAGTACTAGCCTTTGTCCCTTACAATCAATAATTCCTGAGAAACACAGCACTGTTTGTGCAGGTCATTATGCTAATTTACAGCTTTGTGTGTAACGCTGTGTAACTGAATCACAACAGTAGGGTCATTGTTCTGGTGACAAAAGTGTCATACAACCAAATTGTGAGCACATCAAAGAACCTAATTCGTATTCAGAAAATGGTCCAATTTAGAAAAAAATATGTGTATCACCAATGGCACTCTCCACTCATCTATATATAGGAAACCTACAGACAGATGTAATTACCTACACAGCTCCAGTTTCCATCCCTCCCACACCAAACAAGCCATCATCCATAATCAAGCTATTAGATACCATCGGATTTGTTCAAACACTGGAGACCGTGATAAAATTTTAAAAACACTGTCTGAATCTTTCAAATAAAAGGGTTACAAACCCTGTATTATTACCCAAAAAATATCAACTGCCATCAAAATACCCAGAGAACAACTATTAAACTACAAAACAAAAGAAACTACTTCACGTATACCTCTAGTGACCACATACCATCCAATTTTAGAGAAAATTCGGAAAATAATTAAAGATTTACAACCATTACTAATTGAAGATACTGAATTAAAAAATATATTCCCAAAACCTCCCATCCTTGCATTTAAACAACCACCAAACCTGAAACAAAAACTTGTCAGCAGAATATTGGCCAATGAACAACTGAATACAAAAAATGGAACTAAACCTTGTAACAAACGTGCCTGTAAATTATGCCAACACATTTGTAATGATGATACAGCCACACATAACAACAACACCTATAACATCAAAGGATCATATTCATGTACATCGTCAAATGTGGTTTATATGATACAATGCACTTTATGTGACACAGGCTGTTACATTGGAGAAACCGGCCAAAAAATGCATTTAAGGATGAATTTACACAGGCATTCAATAAGATAACATAATGAAGACAGTTATTGTAGCCCAGTAGGACACCATTTTAGCCAGAATGATCACTCCATCCAAAACTTAAAAGTCAAAATACTCGGAGGAAAATTTAAAAGCATCCAAGAGAGAAAAGCATTTGAAATAAAGATGATCACATTCTTCAACACTAAAAACACAGGACTTAATATAGATTTGGGCTTTCTAACACATTATCAGAATTTCATGTGATTTTTTTTTTCTTATACAATAACAGACTTAGCACTCTTAGTGAGATGTTTGTCCAACAGGAAAGATATCACTGTGGACTACAGTGCTCTGCTTTTTCATGTATATATTGATGTATATGTGTATATAATATGTGTATATATGTTTCCTTTGCTATGTTGTATTTATTCCCCATATTTGAATTTACCTGATGATGTCAGATGCTGTCCCAACTCTCTCTGCATCTGCTGTTATTATTCAAACTGAGGGTTCCATCTCATGTTAGTATTGCTTGAGACTTGATAAAGGGAGGCTAAGCCTCTCGAAAGCTCGTCATTATAAATAAGACGTTTGTCCAATACAAAAGGTATCAAATTATATTGCAATACTCATTATTGTTCTATATATATATATATATATATATATATATATATATATATATATATATATATGGATTAATAATTACTAAATTACTATATATATATGTATATATATATATATATACATGTTTATATATATACACCGTATTGGCCCGAATATAAGCGGCTTATATTCGCAACCTTAAAATGCTGTACTGATTTGGGGGCGTGGCTAGCAGCTGCAGTGTGAAGACGATGGAGCCGGCGCGCCGCAGCTATGCAGAGGGCATCCACTACCCTCAAATCAATTGCTGGGGATCCTTAAAACAACGCCCAGCACAGTTATAGGGCCCTGGAGGGTTGATCCACCTCCAAACAGGACCTGGGGCCTGGCTGAGCCACTTGTTAGGTGCGGCCGCCATCTTGAATCAGGGCCTTTGTGGTCCTGCGTGCTTCCCCCGGCGACCCCGGCTGAGAACCACCGGAGACTCAACTGGCATCCAGTAGAGCTCTGCAGCCTGAAATACCCGGAGGCCTGGATCCAGGCCCTGGATTCATCTCCAGATCAGCATGCCAGCCTCTGAGTGAGTACAGCACACCACACAAAAAGGTACAACTGGGACAGAGGTCACCCGGTAAGGACATTGCCATTTATCCTCTTCTGTACTCTTTCCCCCAGGGTCTCATGCTTGCCTTTAGGGACAGACAGCAAAGGGGGCAAAGCACAGAGGATTTATTTTTTATATCTACCCCAAAAAAGGCCCAGGGGGGGGAGTTACTATAGTCAAGTTGCGGCTTATATTCGGATATTATGTTTTTTTGTTTTTTCCCCTTGAATTTCATAGGTGTGGCTTATATGCGGGTGCGGCTTATATTCGGGCCAATATGGTATATAGTAAATACAATAAATACATATATTAGATAATAAATAACAGTACTGCTGTACTACATGATATTATCATATGTACCTACTGTGGTCTATATTATTTATTTTTTAATACGGTGTAGTTTGCCAGCTTTTAACATTACATTATTAAGGATAAACTACGTTTTAATATCTTAACTCTTGTAGTATTCTATATATACACATCTATCTATCTATCGATCTATCTATCTATCTATCTATCTATCTATCTATCTATCTATCTATATCACATATATTAGTTGTGAGCATGCGGGTTGTTGCTAACGCTGCTGGCTCGCTTAGCGAACCCGCAGCCACTGCGGCCTTCGAAAAGCGAGGGCCGTAGTTGCTGGCAAGGAGCGCCAAAGGCGCTCCTTAGGCTGGTGATGAGTGCCATAGGCACTCATCCCTACGACCCCCTACGACTTTCGGCCTGCAAATGCGGACCCTCGCAAAGCGAGAGGACGCATTTGCGGAGGTGGAGGCTCTATGACGCCTCAGAACCGCTTACAAAACGCAATGACGAACTACGGACTTACATAAAAAAAATATGAGTCGCGGGACTTAGGCAAAAAAAAAATTGCGTCCTTACAACAACAATAATAAAACCCGTAAAAATATTACGTACTCACAAAAATACGGACTTAACGGACTAACCGCGCAAAGCGAAAAATACTCAAGACTCAAAAAATACACCAAAACAAATATATAAAAACATTGCCCAAAGCAAACGGGGACACCCAGGACATCTGCAAGGCAGGTTACACCTCCATTTCAATCACATTTACACACTTTACAGACTACAAAAATCCTGAAGCGAGAGAAAAAATGGTTGTCGAAAAAAAACGAAAACGAGGCTAAGGACGGAAAATTACTACACTTACTCGCAAAACGGAACCAACACTCAAGAAGACTTTAGGCGGCACGTAACACACACTATGCGGCACGTACCACAGTGAAATTCGCCACCATTTCACATGAAACACATAACTATTAGCCGCAAAATGGCGGCTGGAATGCAATACGCATGCGTATTGCGTTCTGTTTCAACCACCTCAAAGTTTATAAATACTGCCCACTTTCCAGAAAATTCTACATTTCTCCTCAGGTGATGAACATTGTTACTGGACAGTTCACTTCTGGCGTTACTTCAGAAGAGAATTCCTTACCAATTTACAACTTCACAATCTGCAAATTACAACAAAGAGGTAAGCTGTAATACATTTAATTAATTAAGAACCCCCCCCCCCCCCCCCAAAAAAAAAATGATTTAAAAGATTGACAACAACCACTGGATTCTTGTATAGTAACATTTCAAATACACAGATATGTGTATGTGCCCTACAAGAAGCTGATTTTAAGTACAAAAAAAAAATAATTAAAGTCAGATCCATTTAAAGAAATAAAATAATGTCAACAAAAAGCATTGCCACACATACATATTTAGCCTGCAGCTCCATCTTTTCCTTTTCTGCACATTTCCAACAGACTCTGCATCAACAGCATCACTGAAGAATTTGCAGCGTGGACTTTGAAAGGTGATCAATTTTCAACAAGACAAACAAAGAAGAGGTAAAATACAAAAGTACATTACATTCAGAAAAAGACCATGCTCTTCCAAAAAAATAAAAAAATATAAAAATTAACCATTTATCTTTCTCTTTTTTTAAAAATACACTGCCTGAAGACTGGCGCATCAACATTGGCAGTAGGGGACCCTCTGTCATTCATACACCAATCAAGGTATAGTATAACAAGTAAAAACAAAAGAAAATAATAGCCTGTTTGCTGGGCGCCAATCTCAAAATGAAACTAAAAACAAATAAGAAGCCCCTAATACAAATTACAGCGAACAGAAACCACCAGACTTTGACTTGGGTGTGGCTAGCAGCAAACAGAGAGGAAGCACAATAACAGAGCTCCCTGCAATAAGGCTTTAAAACAACATGAAAATACCAAGCAATTTGGATTATTTTTGATCTACAAGACCAGGTTGCAGTGACTGAACAGTCTGGATTGCTCTGGCACTGTGCAGCAACTTTTGGACTGCACTTTAACACAGATCTACTGGACTGAAAGATACTGGATGGGGCACAATCAGCAACTATTGGGAAGGTGTCTGGTGAGTCTAAACCCCAAAGGGGACCCTCTTATGTAATCCTACCCCAGCTAGACCCCAGCTCACCTACACAGGGAAGGGCCTCTTGATGGGAGATATAAAGTGGAGCACAACATATAATTTTTCACTTCATATTTGAAGGAAAACTAACAAGCACTCTATATGGGTTACTACTGAAAGCTAACACAGGGTAAAGCTAGCAATAACCCTGCAACTACACACAGACACTGGTGGACATAGAAAAAAAGGGATTGAAGTGCATTCAATGAACTTCTACACCAATCTGGGATCATAAGGAGCAAGTGAAGTTGTACTCCCACACCCCAGGGACTGTACCTTTACAGCATCTCATTGCTGGGACTCATGTGTTTGCAACCATCATTAAAAGCTCTGTTTATTAAATCCTAATTGGTGCTGGACTCTAATCAGCAAAGCAATTGAAGCAAAACTGCCACAGCCAAATGTAATGAACTGTTTAAGACAAGGAATTTTTTCCTCAATCCCTTATCATCTTAACTTGTTTATGTTATATGAGATAAAGGGAGCGGCTCCCCCTGTGTGACTGTTGTATAAGTTTGCTGTTGACTACACCCTGTATAAAGGACAGCTCAACACTACCACCAAGTGGCAGCTTACGAAAAGTACATGCCCAGGCTTATAAATATATCAGTGCTTCCACTACCCCCTGGCAAAGTGGACTGGATGAGGGACAACTGGACAGTGGGCAACAGGGGACAGTAGAAGGAGAGAGACCAGTCTGAAGCCCTAACCTCGACAGTTGCTGTAGGCCTGCTAGGAGGAAATGGTGAGCTTATTTCAATAGCAATAGCAGAAACATCATATCACCTGCCCCAGAGATAGACCCCCTGACAGGGACAATCTAAAGCTGCCTAACTGGTAAACATCAACTCAGTAGGTTAAGCCCCTACACAAAGATTGAATAGTGTACAGCATTGAATGTTTTACATGACAACCCTGGCCACCAATCCAATTTGTGTACAGAAATAGTAAAAATAAAAAACTACACGCCTTATGAACATAAACCTCTTCACAGTTTGTATCTATTGAAACCCTGTACATGAGGATCAAAGTCCACCATCTGCACAATAATAAAGTTTTCTCTGGCCGGTGCTAGGCCTAGCACATTATAACGTCGCCACCTGGTGGCCAGGAGGCTATTTCCCAGCAAATCTATGTGATTAGCTCCATCTTGTGGACAAAACTGGTATCTACCAAATTGCTGCAACCAAACTATTTTGCACTGCCACCTAGTGGACCTGTAGGAATATATCATCAGAGACTTTCAAAATACACCAATATTTTTGAGCATGCCTAACCGGCCTTTTTTACTGACACACGTGGATAAGAATATGCTCACTATGTAAACGCACCCCATACTCCGTGTGGTGGCACAACTCAAGGTGAAGTGACTTTGACAACTACATTTTATGTACGGTTCTTATAAAAAAGGAATGGCTGGGATCTCAACAAGAAGGGCAACCAAAACTATACAGGACTTTTGTACAACAAAGACACCAACGCAATCTGCCCGACAGCCAGCCTCAACTCCAGAGCGTTCCCCAATTGCTACCATGGAAACCACGGTGCCTAGTACGAAAGCAGACATACAGGATCTAAAAGATCTAATCTCCTCTTTTAGAACTGAGATCACTGGAGAAATCAAGAAAGTGGCTGCAGAACTTACTGGTGAAATAAAAGCGGTTGATTCTAAAGTGACCGACCTGGAAGTGAGGTACCATGACTAATTAGCAGCACACTCCCAACTGAAAGAAGAAGTGTCAACCTTAAGAGATGAACAAAGCCAACTCCAATACGTGCAAGAAGACCTGGAAAACCGCTCTCGTCGTCAAAATATTCGGATCCGTAACCTCCCAGAATCCATTACAGATCTCCCAAATTATATGATGGATCTCTGCAAACTTTTGGTGCCAAACCTAGAAGAGGAAGCCTTCAGAATAGACCGCATTCACAGAGCACTGTCAGGTCGTGCTGTTGCTGGAGAGAGAGCTAGAGATGTTATTGCAAAATTTCATTACTACACGACCTAGGAGCTCTTTATGAAAGCTGCGAGACCTGGTATTCCAGAGATTGCAGGTGGCCAGCCCACCATTTTTGCTGACCTTTCTCCGACCACTTTGTACAAGAGGAGATTATTCAAACCTCTTCTGGAGATTGTTTTGGCCCAAGGATGGAGGTATACCTGGGGCTTTCCTTTCAAATTGAACATTGTGAGAGATGGAAGAATTTACCCAGTTTTTGAAATGGAGGAGGGCATGGCGCTGCTCTCGTCTTGGAACATTCGTTTACCAGAAGTAGGGGAAGCAGCCCAATGCCCGGATGCCAGACCCTACAGACGCCCTAGGCTGCAACAAAGAACCTAAGTCTGTAATAATCTTTTACATTTAGAAGGGTGAAAAACTAAAGGGAAAAGGAAAAGATTTCTCAATGCGTAATACACCCTATAAAACTGTGGACAGTAGAACAGGGACTTTGTAGCTTTATCTACATAAGGCACAGCCTCCAGGCTAAATTTAGCGACAATGTTGAGATAATTTAGTCCTAGTTTTCTGGGTAGATATGTATAGATGGAGGTATGTATATACATATATATATATATATATATATATATATATACATGTGTGTATGTAGATATATGTATGTGTATGTATATGTTTGATCTTATCTATTTTCACCTGGTGCCGACTCTAATATTAGCTCAGGGTCCTCTACAGCAGCTATCTAACGTTTAGATTTAATCTGCATAATTATAGTCACTTAATTGTTAATGTTATGTTCTGAAGCTGTGCCCCACAGGGGGGTTAATTTTGTAAACTTTTTCTATTTTGACTTTATTTTGGTTTTTGTTTTGGCGAGTCGCCTGGATATCTTTCTGCAAGGATTCCAGGTGCTTCACCATAGGTTATAGGAGGACAGCGAATTGCTCTCCTCATTTCAGTGTAAATTGTATATTGTTCTGGATATATACTTAATATACCCATACAAACACTATACACATATCTTTCGTAATTACTTACTTGTATACGGTTAGATTTACGTACTGTATTGTACAACACGGTTATTTTTATACATTGCTTTAATATAAATATATATATATATATATATATATATATATATATTTCTTTTTATTTATTTTTGCTTCCTCCTCTAGACGCCTCCTTCCTCCCTCCCTCCGGCTTCTCTTCTTTTTCTCTCCCCTCCCCCTCTCTATACTTGATCTATTTACTCTAGCCTGGTGTGGAGCCCTACGAATCATTAGGTCCAAGTGAAGAACACCCCTCAGGTCACCTGCTTTCAGCGGATAACCTCCTCATCCGAAGCTCTATCTCTTGGGTGTCGCTCAGAACAAGTAGGGAGTAATGGCTTTATGCATAGCATCTCATAATGATCAGGGGCTGAATGAGCCGGTGAAGCGGGGGATTGCCCTAGGGGAGTACGGTCGCATGGGGCTAGATATTGTCATGGTACAGGAGACCCATTTTAAGAAGAACTATCCCAAAATATTGGGGGAAATGCTTCACGCAAACGTTTCATTTTACTGCCCCAGAAAAAAAAGGGGAGTGTCCATTTTAATACACAAGAGATTAAATAACGCCAGATTTCACGGCTAAATATATACGCCCCGAATGTTGGACAGGCTACATTTTTTCATATAATCTCAGCCATTATGTCTGACTGGCAACAATCTACATGGATTATTGGGGGAGACATGAACTCGGTCCTGGACCAAGCAAATGATAGATCGGGCTATTCAGACCCGATGATTATTCCCAGCGCAACAAAGTCTTTCAAACTCTTACTTAACAACCACGGTTTGCTTGACGCATGGAGAATGACCCATTTTAATGATAGGGAGTACACTCACTACTTGGCTAGACATAACTCATATTCTCGCATCAACTATATTTTAATGCAGCAACAGCTAGCTTCGAACCTACAGGATGCTGAAATCCGGCCCATTGCATGGTCAGATCATGATGTTGTATGTATTTCCTTAAATGACCTGTTGCCTAAAGGGCGCTCCCCCTCGTGGGCACTTAATCCAGCTCTACTTAATGACGTAGTCACAAAAGATAAAATACATAGCGCCATAAAAGACTATTTTGATCTAAATGGTGAGGGTGAGGTAGAGAGAGATGGAGTTTGGGCTGCACACAAAGCGGTGATAAGGGGTAAATGCATTCAGATTGGTGCATGCTCTAAAAGAACAGAGTTAGCCCAAATAAATATACTAAACACTTCAAGCAATCCCCCTCTCTAGCAGATCACCTTAAACCCGTCGGAAATATTTAAACTCAAACAACAGTTGCAGGAGATTTTACGTAAAAAAGCGGTAACACTACTGCAAAGAACCCAATCTCAGTATTTCACACTCTCGAATAAGCCAGATAAAATGCTAGCCAGAAAGCTCAACCAGCAACGAGCAAACTCTTTTATTCCAAAACTAAAGATGGAGAATGATAAAATTATCTATAAGCCACGTGACATTAAGGAGGCATTTGAAAATTTTTAGGCCAATCTGTATTCTGCAAGACAACAAAGTCAGAGGTGCTCATCAGAGAACGAACCAACCTTAATAGGTTAGTTCTATAGCCATGATAAGCTACTCTGAGAGCAACCTCTTTTAGCTCACTTGTGCCCTTCACAGGGAGAAATATCCTGTAGTATATCAGTCTGGTCCCACTCAAAAGAGTGACCCAGCCCCGAAATACCAGGCAATTCTACCCTGAACAGGAGAAACAGCAAACCCCAGACGCGTTTCGGCCTTTATGGGCCTCGTCAGTGAGGTGCAGCTGAACTCCCTAAGGCACAGTGAGCAAGGGGTCCACGTCTGGAGTCCCCTATTACCTTTAGGGAGACTAAACCCTAAAGGTAATTTGCATATACAAGACAACAAAGTCAGAGGTGCTCATCAGAGAACGAACCAACCTTAATAGGTTAGTTCTATAGCCATGATAAGCTACTCTGAGAGCAACCTCTTTTAGCTCACTTGTGCCCTTCACAGGGAGAAATATCCTGTAGTATATCAGTCTGGTCCCACTCAAAAGAGTGACCCAGCCCCGAAATATCAGGCAATTCTACCCTGAACAGGAGAAACAGCAAACCCTAGATGCGTTTCGGCCTTTATGGGCCTCGTCAGTGAGGTGCAGCTGAACTCCCTAAGGCACAGTGAGCAAGGGGTCCACGTCTGGAGTCCCCTATTACCTTTAGGGAGACTAAACCCTAAAGGTAATTTGCATATACAAGACAACAAAGTCAGAGGTGCTCATCAGAGAACGAACCAACCTTAATAGGTTAGTTCTATAGCCATGATAAGCTACTCTGAGAGCAACCTCTTTTAGCTCACTTGTGCCCTTCACAGGGAGAAATATCCTGTAGTATATCAGTCTGGTCCCACTCAAAAGAGTGACCCAGCCCCGAAATACCAGGCAATTCTACCCTGAACAGGAGAAACAGCAAACCACAGACGCGTTTCGGCCTTTATGGGCCTCGTCAGTGAGGTGCAGCTGAACTCCCTAAGGCACAGTGAGCAAGGGGTCCGCGTCTGGAGTCCCCTATTACCTTTAGGGAGACTAAACTCTAAAGGTAATTTGTATATACAAGACAACAAAGTCAGAGGTGCTCATCAGTCTGTATTCTGCACCTGCTAGGTCGGGCTTGATTGATCATATGACCCAAAATAGACACTTTTTTGTCTTCCATTACACTCCCAAAACTGGATGCCGGACATTCAGATCTGCTGGATGGGCCCATAGATCTAACTGAAGTTAAGAGAGCTATAAAAGAGACCAAGGCTCATAAAGCAACTGGCCTGGATGGGTTTACAAATTTTTATTATAAGCAATTTATAGATACGTTAGCACCCCATCTTCAGCTGCTTTTTAACGATTTTTTGTCTGGTAAGCCTATGAGGGCAGAATTCCTGGAAGCCAAAGTGATAGTAATACCTAAGGAGGGTAAAGACCCATCTCAATGTAAAAGTTATAGACCTATCTCCTTGATCAATTGTGATGTTAAACTCTACTCTAAAATCTTAGCGAACAGGCTATCTCAGGTGTTGCCGAGCCTAATACATCCAGACCAGGTTGGGTTTATCCAGGGTCGTGAAGCGCCAGACAACACCAGACGGATCATAAACTTGCTTGATGTAGCATCATTCCAGAATACGCCCTTAATGCTGTTATCCCTTGACGCGGAAAAGGACTTTGATGGGATCGATTGGGTGTATATGGCTGAGACACTACATAAATTTGGCCTAAGCGAGAAGTTAGTGAAGGGTATTTTAGCATTATATTCGGCCCCGACAGCATATGTTGCATACCAGGGGTTTAAATCTCGATCATTTAAAATCCCGAGAGGGACGCGGCAGGGGTGCCCTCTATCTCCTCTCCTCTTTGCTTTGTGTATTGAACCTCTGGCGGTAACCATCAGAGAGTATATGAATATAAGGGGAGTTAGAGTGGGAGAGACGGAACATAAATTAAGCCTCTTCGCTGATGATGTCATGCTTACTATCTCCGAACCATTAGTCAGTCTCCCTAACCTGTTCCATGCGCTTGAACTTTTTGGTAGGATCTCTGGCTTTAAAATTAATTCGAGTAAGAGTGAAGCGCTACATGTCTCCTTACCAGAGCAGTTGAAAGCCCAACTATCAGGAAACTTCTCCTTTAAGTGGGTCCAAAACCACATTAAATATCTAGGGGTTTTTATCCCCAGACAATCTGGCCTAACGTACTCAGCAAACTTCCCGGCGCTCATTAAAAAATTAATTATGGATTTAAATGCGTGGTCCTCATACAAAATTTCGTGGTTAGGAAGGATTCACGCTATCAAAATGAATATTTTGCCCAAGATTCTGTATCTCTTCCGTACCATTCCCACGGCTGTTCGTTCCAAGGATATCTTGGCTATTCAGGGGGCAATCTCTCGCTTCATTTGGGACCGTAAAAGACTTAGAATAAATAAGACGGCCATGAAGGCTTCAAAGGCCAGAGGAGGGCTGGCCCTCCCAGACCTATTGAAATATTGTAAAGCCACTAGCCCCATTGTGGGTATACCAAAGAACGGCACTAATTGATAGACTCTCGCAATTTAAGTGGTGGATAAACAATACATTTACGGTGGTGGCTGATCTGTTGAGGGGTAATAGACAGTGGTCTATTACAGCATTTATGGAAGAACACCATTTACCATTAAGGGAATGGCTTAATTTGTCCCAGATACATGTCAATATCTCCAAAGTAATCAAATGTAATGCCGCTGCCAGGACTACTTCATTTGAGAAATGTTGCCTTGAGAATCCGACTGGCAGACGGAATATCTCTATTATTTATAACTACCTAACAAACCAGACCACACCACCTAAATTACATCATCAACAATCTTGGGAGTCGGAACTTGCCATTGACTTAAACGAGGCTCAATGAAATAAAATACATAAACAGGCGGCAGGCTCCCTTTATTGAACGTAATATTGAGGGAAAATTCACACAAGACTATTTTGAGGTGGTACCTAACACCGGCTAGGTTGAAGCTTTCCAATCCTTCTTTGGAAGGTAATTGTTTTAGGGGGTGTACTGATTTAGGTACTCTTAAACATGTCCTGTGGGATTGCCCTAGGATTGCCCACATCTGGCTGGGGACATATGATATCTTGGAGAAACTCTGGGATTGCAGGATTCCCCAAAAACCGGAAGAAGCTCTTTTAGGTCTACCCATAGAGGGCCTTAGTAACCAGGCTCAACTTTTGTCACACCAAGTGTTTTTGGCAACTCGAGTTACGCTAGCTAAAGCCTGGAAATCGGGAATACCCACATATAGTGAAGTTTTACGTTAGCTTAAGTTCATATATGATATGAGCGTTATCTCAGCTGACCAGAATCAATCATACAAGAAATGGGCTTCATGCTGGGACACCTAGATCCTTAAGATCGGATGGTACAGTTACAGAGTTCTCTAATTCTTAAGACAATCAGGGTGTGGATCCTGATTTTCCATGTCCCTCTCTTCTCCTGTTCTTCCTCCCCCCCCCCCCCCCCCCCTTCCCTTTACCCTAGGCGTGTTTTTTCCTTTGTTTTTAGGTTACAAGTTCGATAACCTGTATTTTTATATGTAAGTAATCTCAATTCATATAACAAAAAAAAAAGAGAGAGAGAAAGCAAAAAGTCGATAATTGAAGTTAAAAGGTTATTTACTTGTATGTTTATATTTTTCAAGGACATTGTCTATATCATTTTTGTTTTATCGTTGAAACATGTGTATTATTGTATTACCTTGATACTCTTAATAAAAAAATATAAAAAAAAAAAAAGAAAACACCAGACTTTAAAAAATATTGATAAGACATATAAAATGAAACAATAAATCCTGTTTACTGTGCAAAAACCTATGACCATAAACCATAACGCAAATATAAGTCGCGGACACAAAACAGGATACTATAACAACTATTGGTAACATATAGAAAATGGAACTATTATTCCTGTTTAGTCTGCAAGAACCTCTAACCCTGACCCATAAGCCATATCGAGCATCCCAAAAGTGGTGGACACAAAACAGGATATTCGAACAAATATTGCTAACATACAAAATGGAACAATGATTACTGTTTAGTCTGCAAGAAACTCTAACCCTAACCCATAACGTTAATCTATCAGTCCAAAAGTGGCGGACACAAAACAGGATATTATAACATATATTGATAACACATACACAATTAAAAAAAATAATAATCCTGTTTTATGTGCCACAAACTACAACACTACCAGTGGTGTACACAAAACAGGATACTACTAAATAATTTCCAGCTCTGCACGGTTTCACACACACTGTCAAATCTCCTGTATTTTACACACAACAAAGAAAGCAAAAATGCTAATACATTGGTTTGACAAAAAGAAGATGCTGTTGTTCCAAAAAAATTACAATAAAAGAACATTTCTCTTTTACAACAGACACTGCCTGAAGACTGTCGCAGGACGATTTGCAGCACCGGACCCAGTGATATTAATCCACAACTAAGACTTCTAACAAGATATAGTAGAACAAGTAAAAAAATAGAAACAAGTAAATTATGTTTGCTGTGCACCAATGTTAACATGAAAAATAAAACTAAATAATAAGCAACGAACAACAAAAATGAGGCACACAAAGCACGATCCGTCAACAAATATTGTTGACACATTTCACATTTAAAAAGGAATCCTGCTTTCTCTCCAACAACCTGTAACACTAACACATAAGTTAAATCTATCATCCCAAACGTGGCCAACGCAAAACAGGATAGTACAACAAATAGTGGTAACACATAACAAATTGAAGAATAAATCCTCTTCTCTGGACCCTAAACTACAACATTAAACCCACAACCTAAACAGACACACAAAATAGGATACTACAACAAATATTCGTAACACCTACAAAAATCCACAATAAAGCCTCTTTTCTGAACCACACCCTATAAGCCTAAAACTACAACCTAATCCTCCAATTACAAAAAATCGGCTACAGAAAACACCAAAATACTCAAAATATTGTTAAGATTTACAAAATGTCATACAAAATTCGATTTGGTGTACTATGCCTATAAGCCAAACCTATAATCTCAAAACTAGAGTCCACAAAAAAATAATAGCACAAAAAATAGTAGGAACACATACAAATGTTACACTATAAAGCCACCTCATTTACAATAACCTATAAGCCTAAACACACAACCTAAATCTATAATGGCAACAGTGTTGCACACAAAACACCATAGTACGAAAAAACAAAAATAACCACTTACAAAACAAATTACAATTTAGAAACTAAAATAATAATACATTCTTTTTATTTACAGATTAATATGGCAGATACTGACAAGAAACAGGTAAAGATAAGACCGCAAACTAGAGAACGACAAAAAACATGGGCAAAGCAGAAGACGCCGGATCAGAAGGAAATTCGAAGAGAAAAAGACTATCAGCTGAAAAAACTAAAATCTACCCTTAAGAAGGCAACTAAAAATCAAAAGCATTTACATAGTTACATAGTATTTAAGGTTGAAAAAAGACTTTCAGTCCATCAAGTTCAACCTTTTAAGATCTCCTCTGATCTGCAATATGCGCATTAACTATTAATTCATTAGTTCTTAATTAATTATTAATCAATTATTTAATGTTTTTTTTTTAATTATTATTATTAATTAGTCCAGAGGAAGGCAAATAGAAAAAAAAAACAAAAACAAAAACAAGTGAGACTTAGCCACTTGTCTCAAGGGGAAATGTAAAAAATTTGGATCATTACTGTCTCTCTAATTATCCATGATAACCCTGAATACCCTTTTTAATTAGAAATAAATCTAGTCCCCTTTTAAAGTTATCTATCGAATCCGCTGTCACCACCTCCTCTGGTAGAGAATTCCACAGATTAACCACCCTTACTGTGAAAAACCCTTTTCTTTCTTTGAGGTGGAATCTTTTTACTTCTAACCTCAAGGGATGTCCTCTTGTCAGTTGAAAACCTCTTGGCACAAAAAGCTCCCTTGGCAAATCTTTATACTGACCCTGGATGTATTTATATAAGGTAATCATATCTCCTCTTAGACGCCTTTTTTCTAGAGAAAATAAGTTTAATTTGGTTAGTCTTTCTTCATAACTTAGCCCCTCCATTCCCCTTATTAGTTTTGTTGCCCTCCTCTGTACCTTTTCCAGCTCTAAAATGTCCTTTTTATGAAGTGGTGCCCAAAATTGTACTCCATATTCCAAATGAGGGCGTACTAGAGATTTGTATAGTGGCAGAATTATATTTGCTTCCCTGGCTTCTATACACTTCTTAATACATGCTAATATTTTATTTGCCTTTGCAGCTGCTGCTTGGCTTTGAGCACTGTTACCTAGGTGGTTGTCCACAAGCACTCCCAAATCCCTTTCAATATCTGATACACCTAGATTTGCTCCATTAAGATTATAAATTGCATGGCTATTTTTCCTTCCCAGATGCATAACCTTACATTTATTCGTATTAAATCTCATCTGCCATTTAGATGCCCATTCCTCAATTTTATGTAAATCCCCTTGGAGGGAAAGCACATCATTATCTGATTTAATTATCTTGCACAACTTTGTGTCATCAGCAAAAATGGAGACCCCACACTCCAATCCTACCTCAAAGTCATTAATAAATATGTTAAAAAGGAGAGGACCTAATACTGAACCCTGAGGAACCCCACTTACCACATTAGTCCAATCGGAGTATGTTCCATTTACAACAACCCTTTGCTTCCTGTCTTTTAGCCAGCTCTCAATCCATGAGCAGATATTTACTGCAATTCCTGTATCCCTTAGTTTGCCCAATAGTCTCCCATGTGTCACTGTATCAAAAGCCTTTGCAAAATCCAAAAAGACTACATCCACTGAGTTGCCTTGATCCAGGTTCTTACTAACCTCCTCATAGAAACTAATTAGATTTGTTTGACATGACCTATCCCTCATAAATCCATGTTGACTCCTACTTATAATCCTGTTCAAATAGACATATTCTTGTATATTATCCCTTATTAACCCTTCTAAAACCTCCCCCACTACAGAAGTGAGGCTCACTGGTCTATAATTCCCCAGATTTGCTCTTGCTCCCTTTTTAAATATAGGTATCACATCAGCTTTTCTCCAGTCATCTGGTAGAGACCCTGTGTTGAGTGAATCTTGAAAAATTAAATATAATGGTTTGGCTTTTACAGAACCCAGTTCCCTTAGTACCCTCGGATGTATTCCATCAGGACCCGGGGCTTTATTAACATTTATTTTTTCCAACCTCTTTTGGATTACTTCCTGTGTTAACCAATTATTTGGCAAAGGTAGTGTAGCACCATTATGTTGCAGTGTCCCAACCACTGGTACCTCCCTTGTGTATACCGAAGAAAAGAACCTATTTAGCTCATCTGCCTTTTCCTGGTCACTAATTATCAGATGGCCTGTGTCAAATTGTAATGTTCCTATAGCTTCTTTCCTCGCCTTCTTCCCATTAATATACTTAAAAAATATTTTAGGTTTAGTCTTACTCTCTTTTGCAATACATTTTTCATTTTCTATTTTAGCCAGTCTAATCGCGCTTTTGCAAGCCTTGTTGATTTCCTTGTATTCCCGTAAAGCAGTCTCTGTCCCCTCTTGTTTGTATAATTTAAATGCCTGTTTTTTACTCCGTATCTTGATCTTTAAATCATTGTTAAGCCACATGGGTTGTGATTTACTCCTTTTACTTTTATTCCCACACGGTATATGCCGATGTGTATGTATATTTAGTACGGATTTAAATGTTGTCCATTTATGTTCAGTGTTTTTACCTATCAGTTCTCTGTCCCAGTCTATACTTTGTATTGCTGCCCTTAATTTTAAAATGGCAGATTTTAACGGTCTAAGAGTTTTTGTTGGCCCCTTAAAATGTTGTTTTTTTAATTCAATCTCAACTGAGACTGTGTTGTGATCACTGTTTCCCAAAGGTTGCACTATTTCAACATTTGATACAATATCAATATTATTTGTAATGAGTAAATCTAAGATAGCTTAATTTCTAGTAGGCTCCTGTATAACCTGGGCCAGATAATGATCCCTGAGTGTACTCAAGAACCTGTTCCCCTTAGATGAACTGCTGGTCTCATTTATCCAGTTTATTTCAGGGTAATTAAAATCTCCCATTATTAGAACTTGCCCATGCTTAGCTGCATTTCCAATCTGTAACAATAATTGTATTTCCTCACTTTCAGCTATATTTGGGGGTTTATAGCATACTCCTACTAATATTCTTTTGGAATTTGCTGCTCCGCTATTTAACTCTACCCACAAACATTCAACTTTATCACTAGGTCCACCATAAATATCTTCTCTGACTATAGCCTTAAATTCAGGCTTAACATACAGACAAATCCCTCCTCCTCGTTTACCATTGCCTCTATCTTTCCTAAATAGGTTATAACTATCCAGATTAACAGTCCAGTCATGAGATTCATCCCACCACGTTTCGGTAATGCCTATTAAATCCCATTTTTCATTAATTGCTAATAATTCTAACTCTCCCATTTTTCCTGGCAAGCTTCTGGCATTAGCAAGCATACACCTTATGTTATGAGTCTGTAGTTCTGAAGTGCCTGCCACTGAACTTTTATTACTTCGTACTACCTCCCAATTGACTATACTACCCCTCCCCCCATCTCCTCCCCTATAAGTTGTTAATTCATCCCTTATACCCTCTACACTTTCTACCCCATTACTTATATCTAATCCCTCCCCTCCACCTACTAGTTTAAAAACTCCTCCAGCCTTTCTACCATCCTATCCCCTACTACAAAAGCTCCCTCATCATTAAGGTGCAATCCATCCCTACTGTAGAGATTGTACCAAAGTGAGAAGTCAGCCCAGTGCTCTAAAAAGCCAAACCCCTCCTTAGTGCACCACATCTTTAGCCACGCATTAACCTCCCTAATCTCCTTCTGCCTCCCTGGGCTAGCACGTGGCACTGGTAGTATCTCAGAAAATACTACCTTGGAGGTCCTTGCCTTCAGCTTATTACCTAGTTCTCTAAAATCATTCTTTAGGACACTCCATCTTCCACTAACTTTGTCATTGGTACCAATATGTACCAAGACCGCCGGTTCATTTCCAGCCCCTCCCAAAAATTTGTCTACCCGATCCACAACATGACGAACCCGAGCACCCGGGAGACAGCAAACTGTTCGATTGCTGGGATCTGGGTGACAAATCACCCTGTCTACCTTCCTAATAATAGAGTCCCCTACAACCAAAACCTGTCTGTTGTTCTGCCTATTCTGCCCTCCCTCTCCTCCAGTAGAGCTGTTCGCCCGGCTGTTAGAGGGAACAGCTCTATCTGGCATTGCCATTCCTGAATGGACATCGCCAACAGTTTTACTAAATCTGGCCTATCTGTTGTTGTTTGCCAACTCAGAACTGGCCTGCCTCCTCCTGTTCCCCCTGCTTCCCCTTGTAACTGTAACCCAGCTGCCTCCCTGGACATCCTCACTAGCCCCAGCTCCACCTTCCATGCTAGGCCCAGTTAAACTGTGCTCAGTGAGCACCAACCCCCTTTCCAGTAGAGCAATATCACTAAGTGCTGCAATTCTCCTCTCCAGATCTCCAATTTGAGCTTAGAACCTGTTGCTGAACAATCAGATAACATTTCCAATGATTACTTACAAACCCAGACTGATATATGTTCTTCAAATTGTCCTTTACTTAAGTCTTTAGCAGTAGAGGTTCATAATTGTGGTGACATGAATATTCTCTGTCAGTTTTGTGGGGCTTATCATTTCAAACAGGAAAGACCCAGAGATGGCGAGTTCATTAGTTGCTGTCAAAAAGGCAAGGCCAAACTTTCAGAAAGACAACAATTCCAACCATATTTACAAAGCATTATGACTGAGCCTGCTTTTCCCAACTACAAAAATTTCAAAACAAACATAAGATCCTATAATAGTGCCATATCCTTTGCATCTATGGGTGCAACATTAGCTGCTAAAGTGCCAGGACATGGCCCTTACTGCTTTAAAGTTCAAGTACAAATTTACCATCGTACTTCACATTTACATACTATATGTCCTAGATAGAATGGAAGTTGTTGACCAACGTATGCAGATGGAAGAAAATAAAAAATGCTTACCCAGTGTTTTCATAGAGCTAAATAACATTATGGACAACAATCCCTACAGTAAAGCTTACAAAAAATTAGCAGAAGTTACATAGTTACATAGTTACATAGTAATTAAGGTTGAAAAAAGACTTTCAGTCCATCAAGTTCAACCTGTTAAGATCTCCTCTGATCTGCAATATGCGGATTAGTTATTAATTAAATTATTGATTAAATAATTATTAATAGTATAGTATTGGAGAATGAATAAAGAGTTAGTCCATCAAGTTCAACCTTTTTAGATCTCTATTGATCTTTTTAATTTGGACTATTTATTATTATTGTTAATTGTTAATTATTGTTAATTGATCCAGAGGAAGGCAAACATAAAAAAAAAACCCCATTGAAACTTTGCCAATTGTCTCATAAGGGGAAAAAAAAGCAAAATTCCTTCCCGACCCCAGAAACTGGCGATCAAATTTCTCCCTGGATCAATATTCCTTGCTAGTTATCTAGGATAGCCTTGAATGCCCTCTTTATTCAGAAATATATCTAACCCCTTTTTGAAGTTGTCTATCGAATTCGCTGTCACCACCTCCTTTGGTAGAGAATTCCACAGTTTAACCACCCTAACTGTGAAGAACCCTTTTCTTTGTTTAAGGTGAAATCTTTTTTCCTCTAACCTCAACGGATGTCCTCTTGTCAGTTGAAAATCTCTTGCTACAAAAAGTTCACTTGACAAAGCCTTATATTGACCCTGGATGTATTTAAATAACGTAATCATATCTCCTCTTAGACGCCTTTTTTCTAGCGAAAATAAGTTTAATTTTGCTAGTCTTTCTTCATAACTTAGCCCCTCCATTCCCCTTATTAGTTTTGTAGCCCTTCTCTGTACTTTGTCCAGCTCTAAAATGTCTTTTTTGTGAGGTGGTGCCCAAAATTGTACTCCATATTCCAAATGAGGGCGTACTAGAGATTTGTATAGTGGCAGAATTATATCTTCTTCCCTGGCTTCTATACCCTTCCTAATACATGCTAATATTTTATTTGCCTTTGCAGCCGCTGCTTGGCTTTGAGCGCTGTTACCTAGGTGGTTGTCCACTAGTACTCCCAAATCCCTTTCAATATCTGATACCCCTAGATTTGCTCCATTAAGATTATAGATTGCTTGGCTGTTGTTCCTTCCCAAATGCATAACCTTACATTTATTTGTATTAAATCTCATCTGCCATTTAGCCGCCCATTTCTCTAATTTATGCAAATCCTTTTGTAGGGAAAGTACATCATTATCTGATTTTATTACCTTGCACAACTTAGTGTCATCAGCAAAAATGGAGACACTACATTCGAGTCCTACTTCAATGTCATTAATAAATATGTTAAAAAGGAGAGGACCCAATACTGAGCCCTGAGGAACCCCACTTATCACATTAGACCAATCGGAGTATGTTCCATTTACAACAACCCTTTGCTTCCTGTCTTTTAGCCAGCTCTCGATCCATGAGCAGATATTTACTGCAATTCCTGTATCCCTTAGTTTGCTCACTAGTCTTCCATGTGGCACTGTATCAAATGCCTTTGAAAAATCTAAAAAGACTACATCCACTGAGTTGCCCTGATCCAAGTTCCTACTAACCTCCTCATAAAAACTAATTAGATTGGTCTGACACGACCTTTCCTTCATAAATCCATGTTGACTGCTACCTATGATCCTGTTCAAATAGACATATTCTTGTATTCTGTCCCTTATTAACCCTTCTAAAAGCTTCCCAACTACAGAAGTGAGGCTCACTGGTCTATAATTCCCCGGATTTGCTCTAGATCCCTTCTTAAATATAGGTATCACCTCTGCTTTTCTCCAGTCATCTGGTAGAGACCCTGTAGTGAGCGAGTCTTTAAAGATTAGATATAATGGTTTGGCTATTACAGAACCCAGCTCCCTCAGTACCCTTGGATGTATTCCATCAGGACCTGGGGCTTTATTAACATTTATTTTCTCCAACCTCTTTTGTATTTCTTCCTGCGTTAACCAATTATTTAGTGAAGGTAGTGTAGCCCCATTATGTTGCAGTGTCCCAACCACTGGTACCTCCCTTGTGTAAACCGACGAAAAGAACCTATTTAGCTCATCTGCCTTTTCCTGGTCACTAATTATCAGATGGCCTGTGTCACATTGTAATGGTCCTATCGATTCCTTCCTGGTCTTCTTCCCATTAATATATTTATTAAATATTTTAGGGTTAGTCTTACTTTCCATTGCAACGGACTTCTCATTTTCTATTTTAGCCAGTCTAATAGCCCTTTTGCAAGCCTTGTTGATTTCCTTATAGTCACATAAAGATGCCTCTGTTCCCTCCTTCTTGTATAATTTAAATGCATATTTCTTTTTCCTCATGATCTTTAAGTCATTGTTAAGCCACATGGGATGTGATTTACTCCTATTTATTTTATTTCCACATGGTACATGCTGATGAGTATGTTTATTTAGTAAGGATTTGAATGTTGTCCATTTATTTTCAGTATTCTTCCCTGTAAGTTCTTTGTCCCAGTCTATATGTTGTATTGCTGCCCGTAGCCCATTAAAGTTAGCCCTTTTAAAATTTAGAGTTTTTGTTGGCCCCTTACAACTCTGTTTTTTGTATTCAATCTCAAATGAGACTGTGTTGTGATCACTGTTCCCCAAGGGTTCCCCTATTTTTACATTTGATATTATAGCAATATTACTTGTGATGACTAAATCCAAGATGGCCCCATTTCTAGTAGGTTCTTGTATTACCTGGGCTAGATAATGATCCCTGAGTGTACTCAAGAACCTGCTCCCCTTAGCTGAGTTGCTGGTCTCGTTTATCCAGTTTATATCAGGGTAATTAAAGTCTCCCATTATTAGAACTTGCCCATGCTTAGCTGCATTTCCAATCTGTAACAATAATTGTATTTCCTCACTTTCAGCTATATTTGGGGGTTTATAGCATACTCCCACCAATATGCATTTAGAATTAGCTCCTCCACTATTTAGCTCAACCCACAAGGATTCAATGATGCCGTTAGTGCCAGCATAAATATCTTCTCTAACTATAGGCTTAAATTCAGGCTTAACATAAAGACAGATCCCTCCTCCTCTTTTACCATTTCCCCTATCTTTCCTAAATAGGTTATAACCATCCAGATTAACAGTCCAGTCATGAGATTCATCCCACCATGTTTCCGTAATGCCTATTAAGCCCCATTTTTCTTGTACTGCTAATATTTCTAGCTCATCCATTTTCCCAGGCAAACTTCTTGCGTTTGCAATCATACACTTTATGTTGCTATGGCTCTGCTGATGTGAAGTGCCTGCCACTGTATTTGAGGCCCCTATTAATATCTCCCTACTTTCTATTGTAGCCCTCCCCACTTCTCCTCCCCCATGCGTAAATAATTCATCCCTTTCCCTCTCTACCCTATTTACCCCAATACTTCTATATAGTCCCTCCCCCCACCTACAAGTTTAAAAACTCCCCCAGCCGTTCTACCATCCTATTCCCTAGCACAAAAGCGCCCTCATCATTAAGGTGCAATCCATCCCTGCTATAGAGATTGTACCCAAGTGAGAAGTCAGCCCAGTGCTCTAAAAACCCAAAACCCTCTGCACTGCACCACTTTTTTAGCCACGCATTAACCTCCCTAAGCTCCTTCTGCCTCCCTGGGCTAGCACGTGGCACTGGTAGTATCTCAGAAAATACTACCTTGGAGGTCCTTGCTTTAAGCTTATTCCCTAATTCTCTAAAATCATTCTTTAGGACGCTCCATCTTCCACTAACTTTGTCATTGGTACCAATGTGTACCAAGACCGCCGGTTCATTACCAGCCCCTCCCAATAATTTATCCACCCGATCCACAACATGCCGAACCTGAGCACCCGGGAGACAGCAAACTGTTCGATTGCTGGGATCTGGGTGACAAATTACCCTGTCTACCTTCCTAATAATAGAGTCCCCTACCACCAAAACATGTATGTTGCTCTGCCTATTCTGCCCTCCCTCTTCTCCAGTAGAGCTGTTCGCCCGGCTGTTAGAGGGAACAGCTCTATCTGGCATTGCCATTCCTGAATGGACATCGCCAACAGTTTCACTCAATCTGGCAAATCTGTTGTTGTTTGCCAACTCAGAACTAGCCTGCCTCCTCCTGTACCCTCTGATTCCCCTTCTAACTGTAACCCAGCTACCTCCCTGGCCATCCTCACTAGCCCCAGCTCCTCCCTCCATACTAGGCCCAGCTAAACTGTGCTCCGTGAGCACCAACTCCCTTTCCAGTGGAGCAATATCACTAAGTGCTGCAATTCTCCTCTCCAGATCTTCAATTTGAGCTTCCAAAGAGGCAACATGCTCACACCTGTCACAGAGGTATGGACCCTGGATCATCTGTTCCAGTAGTGCATACATTTGACAGGATGTACACTGAATAAGGTTGCCACTGGACTGACTCATAATTATTATTATTGTCTACGAAATTTCAGTGGGAAAAATAAAGAATATAATATAATATATTTATATAAAGTTTTCCTCCTTTGCACTATAAATCTGCCCTCCCTTTTCTTTGAAGGCCCTCCTTTTATTTAAACTCCTAGGCTTTTACTAGAATTGCACTTGATACTGAAAATGTTCGCAAGCTCACAAGTTCCCCTTCTCCGGGTTTCTATTAACTTCTGCCTTCTCGCCTGGGCACAATTAGTGCACTCTGCAATTTATCAGCCTTTACTTGTAAGGTAAATCCACTTGTAAACAGGCCCCAAACCAGCTCACAAACCTTTTATACAAGTTTAACAGTCAAGCCACACCCCTCTCACCTGGGCACAATTAGTGCACTCTGCAGTTTATCAGCCTTTACTTTTTAAGGTAAATCCACTTGTAAACAGCAAGTAGAAAATGAACAACAACTTCATGCACAAAGACATCAATTACCCATGCCAAAGGTTAATATGGTGCTTAAAAGAGACAGACATACTGATAAACGTCGTTATAACTTGCCAACATCAAATGAGGTTGCAATGGTCTTTCAGAATGATGAAGGAGAACCACCATTTCAGAGAGACATTAGAATATATCCCAGAAATGTGGAGCAACCATTCATTAATATCAGTATCTTAAGTTCAAATTTAGATCCAATGACATATCCAATATTTTTTCCACATGGGGAAGCAGGTTGGCAACCCAAATTAAGCCTTCAGAGTTACCCAAATTCAAAAGTACGGGTGCAAAATAATATTTCCATGCTTGAATTTAAAGTGGCTCAAATTGCCATTCGAAATGGATTAAATCCAATTTTATGTGGTGGAAAACTAACACAATAATGGATCACTGATTCCTATTTGCTAAATTGAGGCCAATAATTTAAACTTCATAAAATATCAACAAGATAAACTACGTGTAGAACAGTATTGTGGATTGATGGATTATGTCGCTGAGGTTGCTACAAGCAGAGACATGACAGCTGGCAAAGCCATCATTTTACCATCTTCTTTCCAGCGATCTCCTCGCAATATGCGAGAAAGATACGATGCCATGGCTATTGTAACACAATTTGGGAAACAAGATTTATTTATTACATTTACATGTAATCCACAATGGCCAGAGATTACACACAATTTGCTAATTGGCCAAACTGCTTCCGATAGACCAGATTTAGTGGGCAGAGTCTTTAAAATCAAATTAAATGAATGAATACGTGACATAACCATAACTCAGTTATTTGAGAAAAATGTCTGGCTTATGTTTATACTATTGAATTTAACAAAAGAGGACTTCCACATGCACATATTCTTATAATCCTTCAAGAAAAAGATAAATTAGATACTAGTGACAAAGTGGATTCAGTAATTATTGCTGAACTACCAGAACCAGAACTACATGGTAGACTATATGAGATTGTAACTCATTGTATGATTCACGGACCCTGTGGAGATATTAATCCACAGTCACCATGTATGGAAAATAAGAAATGTACTAAAGAATTTCCAAAAGATTATAGAGACAAAACTTATGTTAATTGTGATGGATATCCATAATATAGAAGAAGAGAAGGACAAACTGCCATTATTCGCGGCAAAAACGTTGACAATAGATATGTGGTACCATACAATCAACATTTACTCATGAAGTATAATGCACACAATGTTGAAGCCTGCACTTCCATAAAATGCATTAAATATGTCTACAAAAAAAATTGACAAAGGCTATGATGCAGCTACTGTAGTCGTCAAAAGTGCTGAAAATAACGAAAGCACTGAGTTAGTACATGATGAACTTGCATCTCATGTACATGAAGATGCTCGCTAGGTGAGTGCGCCAGAAGCTATGTGGCGTCTTCTCAAATTTGAAATGCACAATCGATCACATGCAGTATATAGATTAGCTGTACATTTGCTACAAAGACATTTAGTGTATTTCCATGCTGGAAATGAAACAAATGCTTTGGCACAAAGTGAGCATCGCCACACTACACTGACTGCATGGTTTCAATTAAATTCAACTGATTTACAGGCAAGGGAATTGTTATATATTGACATTCCATATCATTATGTTTTCGTTAATGAATTATGGCGACAAAGAAAAAGCTGTGGAAATAAAATAATCCCAAGAATTTAAACTGTAAGTCCAAGAGACCTTGAACGTTTCTGCTTACGACTACTACTTCTAAATGTTCCTGGTGCACAAAGTTTTGAACACTTAAGAACTGTTAATGACATAGTATATGAATCATTTAATTTAGCTGCGAGACATAGAAACTTCCTAGCTGATGATACAGAATGGGAAAGATGTCTAGAAGAAGCAAGACTATGTCAAATGCCACGGCAGATGAGGGAACAATTTGCATTCATTTGTATCTTCTCAAATGCTCCAAATGCATTAAGCTTTGTGGGACAAATTTAAAACAAATATGGCTGAAGACTTTATGCAACGATACAATGAGCCTATTGCACAATTAAAAGCATTACTTGAAATCCAAGAGGTCTTTTTAACTCATGGATTAAGTTGTGCAAGTTTTAATCTGCCAGATCCAGGTCGATATCAACTTTGAAGACTATGACACTCAACTACAAACAGAAATAACAGAACAAAGACTTGCAACTTTAAATACATTACAATAGCAAGCATTTAATGCAATCAAAAACGCCCTAGATGATGACATGTTCAAATAGCATAATTTATATCGGGATGAAACTGGCGAATCAGGAAAAACTTATCTATATAATTTATTGATGAGTTTTGTACGAGCACAAGGTCAAATAGCGCTTGCATTTGCAACCACTGGAATTGCTGCACTTTTGTTAGAAGGTGGAAGGACTGTGCATAGCGGATTTAAACTGCCAGTGCCTATTTTGGAAACATCAGTGTCGGATATTCGAATGACATCATTACAAGCAAAAAGAATTTAAAAAAGTAAATTAATTATAATAGATGAGGCTACAATGATGTCATGCTATGCCCTACAATGTATTGACCGTTTGCTTCGTGAAGTCATAGATAATACTTTGCCATTTGGTGGAAAGGTCATGTTGTTAGGTGGCGATTTTAGACAAACGTTACTTGTCGTTGTACATGGAAATCGAACCGACATTATCGAAACGTGTATAAAGTCAAGTACACTATGGAAAGAATTTACCCATCTTCAATTACAACAAAATATGAGATCAGAAGGAGAAAATTATTTCAATGATTGGCTTATTACAATTGGAGAAGGAAAAACAGAACAAATCTGAAATTTACCTGAAAACACTGTGCACATCCCAGCTCATATGATTTGCAAACAAGATCTTATTTTGGCTATATTCGAAAGTACAATAAATAACGAGGACTATGCAGAACTTGCTAACAAAGTTATACTAACATGCAAAAATAAGGATGCATTGCTCCTCAATAATGAAATATTTATAAAAATTAATGCACCACAAAAAAATTATTACAGTGCTGATTCTGTACTTGGTGATGACAAAGAAAGTCAGACAAACTTTTCTACTGAATTCCTTAACTCATTAACTCCTTCTGGAATGCCACCACATATTTTGCAGCTAAAGAAAGGTGCAATTGTCATGTTACTGCGAAATATGAACCCAAAAAAAGGCCTATGCAATGGTACAAGATTCATTGTTCAACAATTAAAGGACCATTTCATAGATGCTGAAATTCTAACTGGTACCCATAAAGGAGAGAGAGTTTTCATACCAAGAATAGATTTGGCACCAAGTGAAAGTAGCCTCCCTTTTGTACTTCAAAGGAGACAATTTCCCATCATCAAGGCATTTGCCATGACCATTAAAAAAAATCGCAAACTTTCAAATCTGTGGGTATATTCTTAGAACAACCAGTATTTGCACATGGCCAATTGTATGTTGCCTTCTCAAGGTGCAAGAATCCACAGGCTATTAAAGTTTACATCGAAAACAATGAAAGTCAAGGTGATTTATTAGATGACGGACGCATTTTTAACAAAAACATTGTCTACTATGTAAGTACTGTAACTTTAATTCCAACAAACAGAACACATGCCACAGAAACAGCAACCAAAAATAACAAATTATCTCTACCACAATTTAACTACAAAAAAAAAAATATCCGGAACGGTGCTTTAATTTCAAGAATTACTTTTTATGTCACTCAGAATCTTTTTACAGCACCACTATTTCCATAATAAACTCTATACAATGGCAAAACACATAGAGAACAGTGGTTACACATCGCGGACGAACTTTAATGTCTCACGTTCCCTTTTTAGAGAACCACTCTTCCACATAGGAAACTTTATGTGCCATTTTCAACAATTAGAACACCAACAAACAAATGTCAACCATTAAAAAGCACCAATGACAAAATAATTATTACTTATTACTAATTAATGCAAGTAGTCTTTTTGCATGATTAGCCCCACAAAACACTTTCCTTGCATTTTTAAAAAATTCCAGTTCAAATGTTGATTAAGTATGTTACTGTTTACAATGTTACAAGTTTAACGAAAAACAAGCTAAAGTTGGTTAATTGCAGATATTTGAAAGTTCATGTTAACAGGAGGAGGACGTTTTCTTATACAATGTAAATGTATCATTTGATGCAAAATATTAATCCAGGGAGTAATCCGATCGCCAGTTAATGGGGTGAGGAAGGAATTAATTTTTTTTCCCACTTTGATACAATTGGCTAGGTTTCAAGGAGGGTTTTTACTGTATGTCTTCCTCTGGATTCAATATATATTTTGTTTAACAGTTCTTAATCTACAAGTTGCATGTTAAAAAACATTATATCAAGTTTACAATACTCATTAATACAATGTTCAACTGTTCTTACATTCAAATGTTACGACTTTTACAAAAAAAAAGTTTAACAGTTTGTCACAAAAAAGTTGCATGTTAAAAAAATAAACATGTTAAATATAATAATTGTACTTCTTTCTACATAAGAAAAAGGTTCCAAGTGTCAAATACGCATATTACCGACAAAACAGAATTACAAACATACACATTTAATTGCCGTCATTTTTTGACGGGCAAGTCGCTATTCTATATATATATCTATCTATATATATATCTATCTATATCTATCTATCTATCTATCTATATCTATCTATATGAAGAGCGAAGTAGCCGTGAATGCCCAGTAAACCAGTTGAATAATCATAGTATTGCAGTGAATAGTGATACCTTTTTTATTGGACAAACATATTCATAATATAGAGAAGAGCTTTCAAGAGATAATGCCACTCTTTATCAAGTCAAAAAACGGTAGTGATACAGATATGAACTAAAAACAGTGAACAGAAAGAGATGGGGGGGTCGGGGGGGTCGGGGGGGAGGAATTAAAAAACAAGAAAAACAAAATTAATTGGCCAACGTTAAGTGAGAAATAGACCAGCATTGTGAATAATGTCCTGATAGGTCAGTAAGTCTATAGATCAAGTTGTAGATAAGAACCCAGCAGAGTAAAATAAAGAGCAATACATTTTAGTATAGCATGTATCTTAAATAAAAAAATAGAAGGGAGGGGGGATGTGGAATGTGTGTGAGCTATAAAGACATTAAGATAGTGGGCCAGAAATCCTAAGTCAATATTAATGCCCATATTCTTTGTTTTAAAAAAGTAATCATTTTTAATTCAAAAGTTTTCAGCTGTTGGGTGGTTCTGAAATTCCCTCCGAGTACTTTTATTTTGAGGTTCTGGATGGAGTGATTCTCCTGGGTGAAATGGTGTTCAACCAGAGTACAACAACTGTATTCATGGTGCTTTTTGAAGGAGCTTTGGTGGAGGTTCATTCGCATGTGTACTTTCTGGCTGGTTTCCCCAATGTAGGTGTGCTACATTGAGGAAACCAGTCAGAAACTACACATGCACACTATATGTATTGCTCTTTATTTTACTCTGCTGTGTTCTCTATATTTATTTTTATATATATATATATATATATATATATATATATATATATATATATATATATACAGGGAGTGCAGAATTATTAGGCAAGTTGTATTTTTGAGGATTAATTTTATTATTGAACAACAACCATGTTCTCAATGAACCCAAAAAACTCATTAATATCAAAGCTGAATATTTTTGGAAGGAGTTTTTAGTTTGTTTTTAGTTTTAGCTATTTTAGGGGGATATCTGTGTGTGCAGGTGACTATTACTGTGCATAATTATTAGGCAACTTAACAAAAAACAAATATATACCCATTTCAATTATTTATTTTTACCAGTGAAACCAATATAACATCTCAACATTCACAAATATACATTTCTGACATTCAAAAACAAATCAGTGACCAATATAGCCACCTTTCTTTGCAAGGACACTCAAAAGCCTGCCATCCATGGATTCTGTCAGTGTTTTGATCTGTTCACCATCAACATTGCGTGCAGCAGCAACCACAGCCTCCCAGACACTGTTCAGAGAGGTGTACTGTTTTCCATCCTTGTAAATCTCACATTTGATGATGGACCACAGGTTCTCAATGGGGTTCAGATCAGGTGAACAAGGAGGCCATGTCATTAGGTTTTCTTCTTTTATACCCTTTCTTGCCAGCCACGCTGTGGAGTACTTGGACGCGTGTGATGGAGCATTGTACTGCATGAAAATCATGTTTTTCTTGAAGGATGCAGACTTCTTCCTGTACCACTGCTTGAAGAAGGTGTCTTCCAGGAACTGGCAGTAGGACTGGGAGTTGAGCTTGACTCCATCCTCAACCCGAAAAGGCCCCACAAGCTCATCTTTGATGATACCAGCCCAAACCAGTACTCCACCTCCACCTTGCTGGCGTCTGAGTCGGACTGGAGCTCTCTGCCCTTTACCAATCCAGCCACGGGCCCATCCATCTGGCCCATCAAGACTCACTCTCATTTCATCAGTCCATAAAACCTTAGAAAAATCAGTTGAGATATTTCTTGGCCCAGTCTTGACGTTTCAGCTTGTGTGTCTTGTTCAGTGGTGGTCGTTGTCATGAATCAGCCAGTGGCCATACTGGGTTTGGACAAAGTGCATGGCTCCTGCTGTGGAAGAAAAGGTTTGGGGCCCACTTGTTATGGATATATTGTTATGTTGTGGTCTAGGGGATAAAGTATTATAAGTTTATCCCTTAGCATATTCCCATCCCTTCCATGTTTAGGCTCATTGTAATGGGTGTCATGTGAGGGAGCTGGTGGGATGTGTTCGTTGTATGTGTGTGAAACATTGTGTGTTGTATTTGTAAATATGAATGTATGTTATTATATTAGTATGTTATTATATTGTAGAGGGGAAGCCCATTGAATACAGCCAAGCCTCCTTTGTTCCCAAAGGCCTGTTAATCCCATTAGCTAAGTGTCCAGCAGAGAACTAACAATGGGAAGCTCACAGCTGGAGAGCAGACAGGCAGGCACCCAGAAACAATGGGATGGCCTGAAGGCTTCTCAGCCTTCATAGCATGGGCACAGGAGAACCAAGGTGCTTTCCCGTGGAGATTCAGAGCCCCAAATGAATTAGTTGGCCCCGCCTAGTGGGTGGACCTGGGGAGGAGTCTCATGGTTCCCACGTAGGGACCCTGCCTGATTGGCCAGAGGCAGTTAGGGGCTGACTAAAGGTAGCCCCTTCCTGGTAATTATGCATGCCTGTTTAAAAGATGTTGTTTTCCAAATAAAGTGGTTCATAATTTTCATCAAGACTTTGTGTGCAGGTGTATTATTGACCCAGGGGCATATGCTGGTAGAGGAGATCGTTCTGACTCCCTTCCAGGTTTTTCCCAGGCACACTACCAAATGCTGGGACTTATGCTCTTGCATCCGCAAAGAAGGTCCATTGGTCTGAGTCACCCAAATCTTAGGTCTAAAACCTACAGGAGATAAGAGGACTAGGATCCTCTATACTCCATCATCATTGTAGGTTGTGACAGTCGTCTTTCAGCCTTTCTTACCTTGGCCATGTCTCTGAGTATTGCACACCTTGTGCTTTTGGGCACTCCAGTGATGTTGCAGCTCTGAAATATGGCCAAACTGGTGGCAAGTGGCATAATGGCAGCTGCACGCTTGACTTTTCTCAGTTCATGGGCAGTTATTTTGCGCCTTGGTTTTTCCACACGCTTCTTGCGACCCTGTTGACTATTTTGAATGAAACGCTTGATTGTTCGTTGATCACGCTTCAGAAGCTTTGCAATTTTAAGAGTGCTGCATCCCTCTGCAAGATATCTCACTATTTTTTACTTTTCTGAGCCTGTCAAGTCCTTCTTTTGACCCATTTTGCCAAAGGAAAGGAAGTTGCCTAATAATTATGCACACCTGATATAGGGTGTTGATGTCATTAGACCACACCCCTTCTCATTACAGAGATGCACATCACCTAATATGCTTAATTGGTAGTAGGCTTTCGAGCCTATACAGCTTGGAGTAAGACAACATGCATAAAGAGGATGATGTGGTCAAAATACTCATTTGCCTAATAATTCTGCACTCCCTGTATATATCACATATATAGTTGTGAGCGTACGAGTTGTTGCTAACGCTGCGGGCTCGCATAGCAAGCCTGCGGACCTCGCGAAGCGAGGGCACTGTGCCAGGTTCTCAGTTGCTGGCATGGAGCGCCGAAGGCGCTCCTTGCCAGCAACTGAGGACCCTCGCAAAGCGAGGGCCTCAAATGCTGGCATGGAGCGCCGCAGGCGCTCCTTGCCAGCAACTGAGGACCCTCGCGAAGCGAGGGCCTCAGTTGCTGGCTTGGAACGTCGCAGGCGCTCAATGCCAGCACCTGAGGACCTCGCAAAGCGAGGTCTTCAGTTGCAGCAACTGCGACCCTTGCAGAATTCAAACAACTGCGAATCTCGCAAAGTTCACGTCGCAACTCATTACGACACTCGCAAACAACATACGACACACGTTCACACACATTACGAAGCGAGGGCACTGTGCCAGGTTCTCAGTTGCTGGCATGGAGCGCCGAAGGCGCTCCTTGCCAGCAACTGAGGACCCTCGCGAAGCGAGGGCCTCAAATGCTGGCATGGAGCGCCGCAGGCGCTCCTTGCCAGCAACTGAGGACCCTCGCAAAGCGAGGTCTTCAGTTGCAGCAACTGCGACCCTTGCAAAATTCAAACAACTGCGAATCTCGCAAAGTTCACGTCGCAACTCATTACGACACTCGCAAACAACATACGACACACGTTCACACACATTACGACACTCGCAAACAACATACGACACACGTTCACACACATTACGGCCTCGCAACACTCGGACGCAACTCGCGAACATTACAAAATGTAAAACACAATACATACACACAGCACATACATAAAAATCTTACCTACACCAAGAGGGAGCACCGAGGACCTCAAAAATGCAACTTAGACCTCGATTTTACTCGAAATAAAAGAGTTTAGAGACTAAAAAAAAATCTAAGCGAGAGAAAAAATGGCCACCGAACAAAACGAAAACGAGGCTACAGCACTCTAAACTCGCAAAACACCACAAGAAACTCGCAAAACACCACAAGAAACTCGCAAAACGCCACAAACGACCTACGGATATTCATACCACACAGTGCACACATTCAGCATGCTTACACAGCAGCTCCACACCACTAATGCTGCAGCAACATCAACACACATTGCCAGCTCTTCATCACAATGCTTCAAAATAGGTACAGTATATTCATTTAGTAATGTATTACATATTTCATTATTATACACCAAACAGCATTAGCTACCTTACAATTTCATTGCCGTCATTTTTTGACGGGCAATTCGCTAGTATATAAATATAAGCCAGCGAATGCTGTTTTAGACATAATGTAAAACAGTTTTTACTGTGAGGACCTTCGGCGCTCATTGCGCGGCTGTTTTTTTTTTTGTTATTACAGGGGCTTTTGCTGTCATTGTAAGGTCGGCGCTGATGTGTTTTTTGCGCTTATTGCAAGGTTGTCTCCTGGTGCATTTTGTGTGGTATGAGCAGCGTTTGCATTGGTTGTAAGACGCGCGGTGAATGTCTTTTGTGTTTATTGCTTTCATTTTTTTTTCAAATTATTTTTGTGTATATGTATTCTTGTATGGCAATGAAATAATTAATAAATTAATAAATTTATATACTTTACCTATTTCTAAGTAATATATGCAGGAAGCATTGTGCTGAAGAGCTGACAATCTGTTTCTATGTTCCTGCAGCATCCAATGTAGGTTTGCACTATTGTGGAGCTGAGGTGTAAGTGTCCACAATGGGGAAGCCATTAGGGTAGCTGTGTACTTCCGCATTGTGTAAGTTAGTGTTGTGAAATGGCGCAAATGTGTATGTGGTACGCTGGTGTGTATCATTTTCCGTCCTTACTAAAAGTGTATCTTTAGCTTGTACGGCTTTTTTTGAAAAGCCGTATGTGCTTGGTGGTGTTTTGCGGCTTTAGGTCGTGTAGCCTCGTTTTCGGGTTTTTTGGGCCGCCGTTTTTCTCTCGCTTAGGGGATTTTCGTGTGTGTAAACTCGGGAATTTGGACTTAAATTGAGGTGTAACTTCACTTGCAGAGGTACTGGGTGCCCCCCCTTGCTGTGGTTAAGCTTTTAATTTACTTTTTGTGTGTATATAAAATGGCGGCGAATGTGTATGTGGTACACGGCTATGGATGATGTTGCGGTCTTGGTAAGAGTGTATCTTTACCTCGTACGGCTTTTTTGAAAAGCTGTATGTGCTTGGTGGTGTTTTACGTGTTTAGGGTCCTGTAGCCTTGTTTTCGTTTTTTTCAGCAGACATTTTTTCTCTTGCTTAGGGGATTTTCATGTGTCTGCACTCGGGAATTTGGACTTAAATTGAGGTGTAACTTCACTTGCAGAGGTCCTGGGTGCCCCCCCTCCCTCTTGCTGTGGGTAAGCTTTTTATGTATTTTTTGTGTGTATTTATTGTGTTTTTAATGTTTTCAGGGGCAGGGTTCAAATTTCTGTGTGTAAGTCCGTATATAGTGATTGCGTGTTAGATCTATTTTGGTAAAGTGCCGCTTGTGTGGGTGTTTGTAAAAGCGTGTGAGGCGCCGTAGAGCCTCCACCTCCGCAAATGCGGGCCCTCGCTTCACGAGGGTCCGCATTTGCAGCCTGCAATGAGCCTTTGGCTTATTGCAGCCGACGTTGGAGCCTCCACCTTCCGCAAATGCGAACCAAACTGCGTCCCTTGCGTGACAATTGACTATAATATGTGATATGATATGATATGATATAATATATATATATCTATATATCTATCTATATATATATATATATTTATATATATATATATATATATATATCTATATATATATATCTCTATATCTCTATATATCTATATATATCTATATATATCTATATATCTATATATATATATATATATATATATCTCTATCTATATATATATATATATATATATATATATATATATATATATATATATATATATATTATCAAAAAAAGGAAAAAGTGGTTTGCAAAAAATGGTGCATAACACCTAATGAATAATTAAAGAATAAAAAATGAAAAAAAATAAATAAATAAGCCTGATGGAAAATAAGAACACAGAAGGTAAGAAAAAGAAACAAATAGTAATTAGAAGAGAAGAGAGTATAAGCCAATCATAGCTAAAAATAGCCAGATAACTAAATAACTCAAAACTCTTGAATAGTAAGTCCTCATATTACTGTAAAAGTAAATCATAGGACTGCTATAACTTTTACGTGGAAAAGGAGAAAAAACAAAATATAAAAAGACCAAATGTGAAAAAGGGGATAAAAAGGAGTGACAAAAACGGATGTCTCCTAAAAAATAAGTAATTACACAAGGTATGAGAGAGTCTGTTAAATGGTGTACAGTTCACCATGTAGCAGCGCAAAATGCGCTTACAGTATCATAGAAGGAGTAATATCCCACTCTATAGGCTCTTACCTTAGCTGTAAAATATATCGCATAAGATCGGAGAGTAGATAGGAGACATCTCCGTATGTCAGAAAGTGAAGGGAAGTAGGTAAAAAACACGTAGCCGACCGGTTTCGATAGATACGTTGCTATCTTTCTCAAGGCTGTGTTGTTTGCAGACTCCAATTTCATTTTCGCGGGTCTTTTTAAAGTCTCATTGAGCCAATAGGTGTTTTTGGCATTGACTACTGCTTATTTCCGGGTTTGACGTTGATAGAGCGTAGTAACGCGATGACGTTACTCGCGTGTAACATTCCAGGGACGTGATGACGTCATTAGCGTGTTCCGTAGTTCCTGGCAAAGACACCCGACCTGGTAATGGCGGAAGTAATAAAGGAGTGTGTCCATCGTAGTATTTTTTCTCCCCTCCTACTTCTTGTAATATCTATTACTACTTTTAAGTATATAAGTTGAAAAACCTTTATAAACATAAAATAAAGGCAACTGTGTTCTATACGCATGCACAAAATTAGACTAACATTGTAGTATTTAAGTGTGCATATTTAGACCATAAGGCTTATTGTTTTACACTTCTAGGTAAGACTGTATTAAATTGAAAATGGTATAATTGAGATTATAATAGATCATGATTGTTAGAATTTGTATATAGGTAGAACTGGAAACTTTATAGGTTTATTGTATCTATTGTTAAAGATAGACAGATTCTTATCTGATTTTTATTGAATTATTATTATAGCGTTCAATAGATACATATATATTATGTTGTTGCTCAGTGTATCCAATAGTAGTGCTCTAGACCATTTAGAAAAAAATAATAATATCAAATAAATGGGCTAAATGTAAATCCTTCGTTAAGGCCCCATTGGCCCTGGGCTCCCATCAAGTAGATCCATTTGCATTCTTCCTGCATTAATTTCTGGTCGATGTTACCTCCTCTTATATTGGTTGTAACGTGGTTGATAATATGAAATTCGAGACTTCTTATATCTCCTTGATGATAAAGTCTAACGTGTCTTGACACTGGAGTGTCTAATTCTTTGGTTATGGATGAAACGTGTTCAAGTATACGTCTTCTTATCTGTCTAATTGTTTTTCCCACGTATAGTTTTTTACATTTACATACTATAATATAGATTACGTGTGTGGATAAACAGTTATAGAATGAATTTAGTGGGAATTCTTTCTTAGTATAGGGATGGTGAAAGGATTTTTCAGATTTAATGAATTGGCAGGCTTTGCAGTTTCCACATTTGTATAGGCCTTTAGTTCTTGTTAGCCAATTTTTATTATCTTCTTTTTTATTTTTAAAGAAGCTTTTAACCAGTTACCACCTAGATTTGTTCCTCTTCTATAAGTTATACTTGGATGGTTTGAAAGAACTGTCTTCAATGCCTCATCTTCGTATATTAGGTGCCAGTGTTTTTTCAGAATATTTTTAACTTGCTCGCTATCTGTTCCATATGATAAAATGCATCTCATGTTCTTGTCCTGATTTTCTTCTTTCTTTTTAAATAGGAGTTCTGTTCGGTCTTTGTTTAGCGCTTTTTTATATGCAAGTTTTAATATTCTGTTGGGGTAGCCTCTTTGTTTTAGTCTCAGTTTTAATTCTTTGGCTTTAAGTTGGAATTCTTCTTTTGTGTCACAGTTTCTCCGAAGTCTCACGTACTGACCAATTGGTATACCCACTTTTTGGGGTCTAGGGTGCTGGCTTTCCCATCGAAGTATACTATTAGTAGATGTTTCTTTTCTATATATGGTAGTATGAAGTTTCCCATTGGTTGATTTTGTAATTGTAAGGTCTAGAAAGTGTATTACGTTTTCGTTTGCTTCCCATGTTAGTTTGATGTTCATTTCATTTTTGTTCAGTTTAGTAATGAACTCTTCCAGTTCTTCTTGATTTCCATCCCAGCAAATCAGCACATCGTCGATGTATCTCTTCCATAACAGGACCTTTTCAGTGTTGACATCTTCGTGGAAGACTTTCGTATTCTCCCATAGTCCCAGGAAGAGATTTGCATAGCTAGGTGCACAGCTTGTTCCCATCGCTGTGCCTCTAATTTGATGGTACCATTTACCGTTAAATATGAAGTAGTTTTTCGTTAAAATAAATTCTAGTAGATCCAAGATAAATTTATTTCTTGTTTTATTGCTAGCACTTTTCATATCTAAGTAGTATTTAACTGCTCTTATTCCTTGATCATTAGGAATGCTACTATAAAGTTGCTCGACATCGACGGTTCCTAATATTGCTGTGGGGGAAATTTCTAAATTCTCTAAATTTTTTAGAGTATCCGTAGTGTCTTGTAAATATGATGATAGACTTTTCACTATATCATTAAGTTCTCTGTCGATGAATTGACTGATTTTTTCTGTTAAGTTGTTTTTACTCGACACTATCGGTCTACCTGGAATTGGTACACGTTGTTTGTGCACTTTCGGGAGTGCATAAAAGGTAGCTGCTACTGGATCTTTTGGGAGTAGGTATTCGTAATTTGCTTTAGTAATTATCCCATCATCAATAGCATGAAGAAGGAGTGATTGCAACTCTAAAGAATATTTACTGGTTGGATTTTCTGATAGTACTTCATAGGTTTCTTTATCTCGCAATAACGTAAGGCACATTTCCAGATAATCATCTTTTTTCATGAGGACGATATTGCCTCCTTTATCGGCTCTTTTAATTTCTATGTTTAATTTTATAATATCTTCTATTGCTTTCCTTTCTTTCTTTTCAATATTATTGTATATTTGTTGGGCAGGATGAAATTTGTTTATACAGTCTAAATTTTCCAGGTCTTTACTAACTAATTTGAGAAAGATTTGCAAATTTCCATAGTGTTTAATCTCTGGAGTAAATTTGTTATTATTCTTAAGGAATTTATTTTTATTTTCATTAGGATCGTCTTGTTTTAATAATGTCATTAGGGTTTCTAGAGTTTCTTTATCTTCTATTGTTAATCCCATATCTTCTAGTCTTTTTTTATCTTTTTCGTAGAAGAATTTTGTTAGGGATAATTTTCTTACGAACAGATTTATGTCCTTTATGTTTGTAAAGAGGTTCGTATGGTTCGAGGGGACAAATGATAAACCTTTAGACAATATTTTTTTCTGTGAGTCATTTAGTCGAATATCTGTGAGATTTATAATTAGGTTTTCTTCAATTAATGCGTCTTTTTCTTCCGTTTGTTTATCTATTGAAATTATTTTTGCTTCAGGGTGTTTAGTTCTTACAGTAGATATAGCTTTTACAATTCGAGGGTTTCCGTATCCTGATTGTTCTTTTTTATTCGTGAAAGTGCTTTTAAATTTTCGTTTTTGTCACTCCTTTTTATCCCCTTTTTCACATTTGGTCTTTTTATATTTTGTTTTTTCTCCTTTTCCACGTAAAAGTTATAGCAGTCCTATGATTTACTTTTACAGTAATATGAGGACTTACTATTCAAGAGTTTTGAGTTATTTAGTTATCTGGCTATTTTTAGCTATGATTGGCTTATACTCTCTTCTCTTCTAATTACTATTTGTTTCTTTTTCTTACCTTCTGTGTTCTTATTTTCCATCAGGCTTATTTATTTATTTTTTTCATTTTTTATTCTTTATATATATATATATATATATATATATATATATATATATATATATATATAATCTATATATATATATCTATTAATCTATAAATATATATATATATATATATATATATATATATATATATCTATATATATATATATATATATATATATATATATATATATATATATATATATCTATATATATATATATATATATATATATATATATCTATATATATATCTATATATATCTATATATCTATATATATATCTATATATATATATATCTATATATATATATATATATTTATATATAGATATAGATATATATATATATATATATATAAATAAAATCTATATATATATATATATATATATATATATATATATAAAATCTATATATCTATATATATATATATATATAATCTATATATATATCTGTAAATATATATATATATATATATATATATCTATATATATATATATATATATATCTATATATATATATATCTATATATATATATATATATATCTATATATATATATCTATATATATATATCTATATATATATATCTATATATATCTATATATATCTATATATCTATCTATATATATCTATATATATCTATATATATCTATATATATATATATATCTATATATATATCTATATATATATATATATATTTATATATAGATATAGATATATATATATATATATATATATATATATATAAATAAAATCTATATATATATATATATATATATATATATATATATATATAAAATCTATATATCTATATATATATATATATATATATATATATATATATATATATAAAATCTATATATATATATATAGATTAATAATGAGTATTGCAATATAATTTGATACCTTTTGTATTGGACAAACGTCTTATTTATAATGACAAGCTTTCGAGATGCTTAACCTCTCTTTAACAAGTCTCAAGCAATACTGACATGAGATGGAACCCTAAGTTTTCAAAAAAACAGCAGATTCAGAGAGAGTGGAAACAGCATCTGACATCATCAGTTAAATACATATATGGGGAATAAACACAACATAGCAAAGGAAACATATATACACATATTATACACACATATACATCAATATATATATATATATATTTATATTTATTTTGACCCCTATGAGTGGGGGGGTTAATGAAGGGCTTATGGGGTTCTATATTGACCCCCATGAGTGAGGGGGTTAATGAAGTGCTTATGGGGGTCTGTATTGATCCCCCATGAGTGACACAGTTAATGAAGGGCTTATGGGGGTCTGTATTGACCCCCATGAGTGACAGGGTTAATGAAGGGCTTATGGGGGTCTATATTGATCCCCCATGAGTGAGGGGGGTAATGAAGTGATTATGGGGGTCTGTATTGATCCCCATGAGTGACAGGATTAATTAAGGGCTTATGAGGGCCTGTATTGACCCCCCATGAGTGACAGGCTTAATTATATTTATTATGGGGGTCTGTATTGACCCCCATTAGTGACAGGGTTAATTAGGGCTTTATAGGGGTCTGTATTGACCCCCATGAGTGAGGGTGACCCCCATGAGTGACAGGGTTAATGAAGGGCTTATGGGGGTCTGTATTGACCCCCATGAGTGAGGGGTTTAATTAAGTGCTTATGGGGGTCTGTATTTACCCCCATGAGTGACGGGGTTAATGAAGGGCTTATGGGGGTCTGTATTGACCACCATGAGTGACAGGCTTAATTATATTTATTATGGGGGTCTGTATTGACCCCCATGAGTGACACAGTTAATGAAGGGCTTATGGGGGTCTGTATTGACCTCCATGAGTGACAGGGTTAATTAATGGTCTGTATAGAGCCCCATGCGTGATAGTGTATATTTTTTTTTTATAACGGGTCCTTTCAGGACCTTTACAGTTCTTTAAGGACCCGTAACGCGGGAATTTTGAATTTTCATTGCAGCGGGGGTCCCCGATCGCGTGCGATCGGGACACCCACCGTGAGGGTTAATGTGGGGTTAATGCGGGTCTCCGAGCTTATCTCGGATCCCGTGGGGTTAATGCGGGTTTCCGAGCTTATCTCGGATTTCTTCTTGGGTAAATTGTACGTGGCTGGTCGGTCCTGGGTCTTTGAGCCTCGTTTTTGTTTTTTTCGGCAGCCATTTTTCCTCTCGCTCGGATTTTCGTGTGTCTGAACTTGGGAATTTGAAATTAAATAGAGGTGTAACTTCACTTTCAGAGATCCTGGGTGCCCCCCCTTGCTATGGGTAAGCTTTTTATGTATTTTTTGTGGGTATTTATTTGACTTTTTAGGTGCGCGCGGTTTGCAAGGTCATAATGGTGCCACTTGTGTGGGTATTTGAAACCGCGTGTGAGGCGCCTTTGAGCCTCCACCTTCAGCAAATGCGGCCCCCTCGCTTTGCGAGGGTCCGCATTTGCGGACCAAACTGCAAATGCGCTCCTTGCCAGCAACTGCGGACCTCGCAAAATTTACATAGTTTTGAAAGGAAAATACGAGACACGTTACGACCCATTACGACCTCGCAAAAATCGTCTGAAACGCGCGCACATGAAAACATGAAAAACACAATAAATACACACAACAAATACATAAAAAGCCTACCTACAGGAAGAGGGGGCACCCAGGACCTCGAAAACTGAAGTTAGACCTCAATTTAACTCAAAATAAAAGAGTTTAGACAGTCAAAAATTCTCTAAGTGGCTGGAAGAGGTAAATCATCAGAACCCTTCTCGCAGGGGACGCAGGTTAGTTGACAGGACAAGGCTTGAACTAGATGGCATACTATGAGGAAGATGAAACATCTATATTATTGGAAGGCAAATAAGCCTGATACAATGCTTGCTAGAAGACTAAATAATACATTCTCCCAACATAGAATATCCCATATTAGAAGGTCAGACGGTCAAATTTCCTGTAGCCCTAATGACATCCAGAAAACGTTTCAGGACTTTTACCAAACTATATACTCCTCCCAGCCCCATAGAAGTGAATCAGATATTGACTCCTTTTTACGGTCACAAGACCTCCCCAGGGTTCCGGACTACCACTTAGAAACACTGAACTCGGATGTGTCCCTAGAGAAAGTTAAATCGGCCATTATGGGTCGTAAGCTGGGCAAATCCCCGGGCCAGATGGCTTCACCAATTTGTTCTACAAAAAATTTGAACCCCTGCTTAACCCCTATCTAACGCCCTTATTTAAGGCAATTTTAAATGGGGAGTCCATGCCCTACGAATTGAACCAGGCTGCTCTGGTGGTCTTTCCAAAAGAGGGCAGGGATAATCTAGAGGCCAAAAACTATCGCCCTATTTCCTTGATCAATGGAGACGTAAAAATTCTGGCCAAAATTCTGGCCAAACGTATCTCTAAATTCTTGCCAGATTTAATTCACAAGGACCAAGCAGGATTCATCCCCTTTAGGGAGTCCGGGGACAACGTCAGGAAGGTCTTAAACATCCAGCACCTAGCAAACAAAACTATCATACCATTATGCCTTTTAGCTCTAGACATAGAGAAGGCGTTTGACACTGTGGAATGGTCATATATGTATAAAACACTAGACAAGTTTGGACTTTGGGGACGTTTTTGATTCCCCAATAGCCCATCTAAAGTTGCCAGGAGCACAGAAAGCGAATATCCAAATTCAAAGAGGGACTAGGCAAGGGTGCCCACTTTCGCCACTGTTATTCGCACTTGCCATGGAGCCATTAGCGCAAGCAATTAGAGCTAATCCATACATTTTAAGGGGTTTGTGTGGGACACCAGCACCTTAAATGCTCGCTTTTTGCGGACGATTTACTATGCACCCTGTCCAGCCCCTCTAGTTCTATACCAGCTCTCATGTCAACTATCAAGGTGTTTAGTAAAGTCTCAGGCCTTAATTTAAATGTGGAGAAAATGGATGCTTTGGGGATGGGTATGTCACAAACGGAGATCGATAAGCTTGAGGTTAGAAGTAAAAAGATTCCACCTTAAAGAAAGAAAAGGGTTCTTCACAGTAAGGGTGGTTAATCTGTGGAATTCTCTACCAGAGGAGGGGGTGACAGCGGATTCGATAGATAACTTTAAAAGGGGACTGGATTTATTTCTAATTAAAAAGGGAATTCAGGGTTATCATGGATAATTAGAGAGGCAGTATTGATTCAGGGAGAAGTCCGGTCGCCGGTGTCTGGGGTCAGGAGGGAATTGATTTATTTTTATTTTTTTATACAAATAATTAATTAATAGTTAATCCGCATATTGCAGATCAGAGGAGATCTTAAAAGGTTGAACTTGATGGACTGAAAGTCTTTTTTCAACCTTAAATACTATGTAACTATGTAAATCAGAATATAATTTAGCCTGGCCTACTCAGTATATAAAATACTTGGGAGTAAAGATCACTTCCAATTTTGCCGACTTACACAGGGGCAAATTTTCCCCCCTTGTACAAGTCCTTGACTGAAGATATGCCGAAGTGGGCGAACTTTCATATCTCATGGACGGGCCGTATAGCTGCAGTAAAAATGAGTGTTCTGCCTAAACTGCTATATTTATTTAGGACACTTCCCATACCAATCTCACTCAAGGAACTGGATAAATTCCAGAACAGTATGTTTCGGTTTATCTGGGGCAATAAGCGTCCTCGTATCTCCAGACAGGTAATGTTTGGACATAAAAGTAAAGGCGGACTAGCGTGTCCTATCCTGAGGTTTTACCTTAAGGCAGCTCAATTGGCCCATCTGCCCAGGTTACACTCTGTTACCCACCAGCCATCCTGGGTATTCCTAGAAAATCAACAGATGCTTCCGCACAGCTGGGATAGGTTGATCTGGATCGCCAAGGAATTAACTCCCTTTAATACGCACCACAATCCTATGATCTCCCTAACTTTGCAGGCTTGGGGGTGGGCAAACTCCAGGTGTCGACTTAGCTTGGGTTTGTCTCCCTTATTATTAGTTACGTCGTTTCCACAAATCCTAAAAGACACGAGCTACATCTCCAAGTTTTGGTGGACCTCTAGAAAACTAGACCGGGTAGGGAACTGGGTACAAAACAACAGACTGCTGACTTACGACCAATTCTGTACGACCCACGATTTACCAGCCACAGAAATGTATAATTATTTGAAAATTAGAAGTTGGGTCAGCAAAACTCTGAGAGAATTAGGATATCTGTTGTATGTAGAAGCCTCCCTCTCATGAAAGGGGTATTGGGTTCGCTATATGCCATTTTTCGAGACTCCACCAGCAGCCAGAAACCTAAATTTATGAAACAATGGGAAAAGGACCTGGGGGTAGAATGGGATTGGGACAAGTGGACGGAATCTTGCTCCAACCTCTCCAGAGGTTCCCTCAATGCAGCTCTGCTAGAGACGGCTGTTAAAGTACTGCACAGAGCCTATTGCACGCCCGATAAATTGCATAAGTTTAAGCCACACGAGAGCAATAAATGCTTTAGGGGCTGCCAACAAGTGGGGGATCACATTCACATTTGGTGGTCATGTCCAACTATACAGAAAACATGGAAACAATTAGCACAATTAGCCTCCACACTATTTCAAAAGGTGGTCTCGCCCTCTATGGAGTCATGCCTGTTGGGGGTGCACATCAAGAACCTTTCTCAATCTCAAAATAAACTATTCCAATTAATGGCACTGGCTTCCAAAATACACATAGCTAGCAGATGGAAAAAGGAGACACTAAAGTGGATTTACCTTAAAAAGTAAAGGCTGATAAACTGCAGAGTGCACAAATTGTGCCCAGGTGAGAGGGGTGTGGCTTGACTGTTAAACTTGTATAAAAGGTTTGTGAGCTGGTTTGGGGCCTGTTTACAAGTGGATTTACCTTACAAGTAAAGGCTGATAAATTGCAGAGTGCACTAATTGTGCCCAGGCGAGAAGGCAGAAGTTAATATAAACCGGAGAAGGGGAACTTGTGAGCTTGCGAACATTTTCAGTATCAAGGGCAATTCTAGTAAAAGCCTAGGAGTTTAAATAAAAGGAGGGCCTTCAAAGAAAAGGGAGGGCAGATTTATAGTGTAAAGGAGGAAAACTTTATATAAATATATTATTTTATATTCTTTATTTTTCCCACTGAAATTTCGTAGACAATAATAATAATAATTATGAGTCAGTCCAGTGGCAACCTTATTCAGTGTACATCCTGTCATATGTATGCAATACTGGAACAGATGATCCAGGGTTCATACCTCTGTGAGAGGTGTGAGCATGTTGCCTCTCTGGAAGCTCAAATGGAGATCTGGAGAGGAGAATTGCAGCACTTAGTGATATTGCTCCACTGGAAAGGGGGTTGGTGCTCAGTTTAGCTGGGCCTAGCATGGAGGGTGGAGCTGGGGCTAGTGAGGATGTCCAGGGAGGCAGCTGGGTTACAGTTACAAGGGGAAGCAGGGGGAACAGGAGGAGGCAGGCCAGTTCTGAGTTGGCAAACAACAACAGATTTGCCCGATTGAGTGAAACTGTTGGCGATGTCCATTCAGGAATGGCAATGCCAGATAGAGCTGTTCCCTCTAACAGCCGGGCGAACAGCTCTACTGAAGGAGAGGGAGGGCAGAATAGGCAGAACAACAGACAGGTTTTGGTTGTAGGGGACTCTATTATTAGGAAGGTAGACAGGGTGATTTGTAACCCAGATCCCAGCAATCGAACAGTTTGCTGTCTCCCGGGTGCTCGGGTTCGTCATGTTGTGGATCGGGTAGACAAATTATTGGGAGGGGCTGGAAATGAACCGGCGGTCTTGGTACATATTGGTACCAATGACAAAGTTAGTGGAAGATGGAGTGTCCTAAAGAATGATTTTAGAGAACTAGGAAATAAGCTGAAGGCAAGGACCTCCAAGGTAGTATTTTCTGAGATACTACCAGTGCCACGTGCTAGCCCAGGGAGGCAGAAGGAGATTAGGGAGGTTAATGCGTGGCTAAAGATGTGGTGCACTAAGGAGGGGTTTGGCTTTTTAGAGCACTGGGCTGACTTCTCACTTTGGTACAATCTCTACAGTAGGGATGGATTGCACCTTAATGATGAGGGAGCTTTTGTAGTAGGGGATAGGATGGTAGAAAGGCTGGAGGAGTTTTTAAACTAGTAGGTGGAGGGGAGGGATTAGATATAAGTAATGGGGTAGAAAGTGTAGAGGGTATAAGGGATGAATTAACAACTTATAGGGGAGGAGATGGGGGGAGGGGTAGTATAGTCAATTGGGAGGTAGTACGAAGTAATAAAAGTTCAGTGGCAGGCACTTCAGAACTACAGACTCATAACATAAGGTGTATGCTTGCTAATGCCAGAAGCTTGCCAGGAAAAATGGGAGAGTTAGAATTATTAGCAATTAATGAAAAATGGGATTTAATAGGCATTACGTGGTGGGATGAATCTCATGACTGGACTGTTAATCTGGATAGTTATCACCTATTTAGGAATGATAGAGGCAATGGTAAACGAGGAGGAGGGATTTGTCTGTATGTTAAGCCTGAATTTAAGGCTAGAGAAGATATTTATGGTGGAGCTAGTGATAAAGTTGAATGTTTGTGGGTAGAGTTAAATAGCGGAGCAGCAAATTCCAAAAGAATATTAGTAGGAGTATGCTATAAACCCCCAAATATAGCTGAAAGTGAGGAAATACAATTATTGTTACAGATTGGAAATGCAGCTAAGCATGGGCAAGTTCTAATAATGGGAGATTTTAATTACCCTGAAATAAACTGGATAAATGAGACCAGCAGTTCATCTAAGGGGAACAGGTTCTTGAGTACACTCAGGGATCATTATCTGGCCCAGGTTATACAGGAGCCTACTAGAAATTAAGCTATCTTAGATTTACTCATTACAAATAATATTGATATTGTATCAAATGTTGAAATAGTGCAACCTTTGGGAAACAGTGATCACAACACAGTCTCAGTTGAGATTGAATTAAAAAAACAACATTTTAAGGGGCCAACAAAAACTCTTAGTTTTAAAAGGGCAGATTTTAACGGTCTAAGGGCAGCAATACAAAGTATAGACTGGGACAGAGAACTGATAGGCAAAAACACTGAACATAAATGGACAACATTTAAATCCTTACTAAATATACATACACATCGGCATATACCGTGTGGGAATAAAAGTAAAAGGAGTAAATCACAACCCATGTGGCTTAACAATGATTTAAAGATCAAGATACGGAGTAAAAAACAGGCATTTAAATTATACAAACAAGAGGGGACAGAGACTGCTTTACGGGAATACAAGGAAATCAACAAGGCTTGCAAAAGCGCGATTAGACTGGCTAAAATAGAAAATGAAAAATTAATTGCAAAAGAGAGTAAGACTAACCCTAAAATATTTTTTAAGTATATTAATGGGAAGAAGGCGAGGAAGGAAGCTATAGGAACATTAGAATGTGAAACAGGCCGTCTGAAAATTAGTGACCCGGAAAAGGCAGATGAGCTAAATAGGTTATTTTCTTCGGTATACACAAGGGAGGAACCAGTGGTTGGGACACTGCAACATAATGGTGCTACACTACCTTTGCCAAATAATTGGTTAACACAGGAAGTAATCCAAAAGAGGTTGGAAAAAATAAATGTTAATAAAGCCCCGGGTCCTGATGGAATACATCCGAGCGTACTAAGGGAACTGGGTTCTGTAATAGCCAAACCATTATATTAAATTTTTCAAAATTCACTCAACACAGGGGGCCTCATTCTATTATCGGCCGTAAAACGGCCGCAAGGCTGCGATTCTCCCCTTACAGCCGGCCGTATATCTTGCAACCGGCCGTAAGCTCAGAAATCTTTAAACGCAAAAATAAATTCAAGACAGCACTGTAAAGCTCTGTAAATGCTAGGGATCATAATGGGGGACATGAGGATTAATAGCAACCCCCTCTCAAGCTTGCACATCAGCCCAAATCCGAGATTACATTAACTGTTTATTTTCCGGCCGCAGCGTGGGCGGGTCTGAGGTGCTCCAAACCCTCTGGACTTTTTACATGGATATTTGACATATATTAAAAAAAATATATATATTTATGGATTTGAGTGTAGGGGAATGTTGTGCTATTTATGCTAACACCTACAATTACTTTATAGTCTCCTCAGAGTGCAGGATGGCTTTATTTCGGCTTTATAATGTGCTTAATTGGTGCTAGCGGGACCTTTTTGCTGCAAGTAAGCTGCGGCTCGGTTTTAGCCTTGCAGAGAGGGTTCCCGGAGCAATTGAATAGCAACCAGGATTTTCTTGCGGCCGAAACTCTTGCGGCCGTTTTAGATCAAAGGCTTTCCTCCGGCGCGAGCGGCCGCAAGGGATAGCAAGGCGCCGGCCGCAAGCCTGCCGGAATCCCCGGCCGGAGGGGAATAGAATAGCCGAATAGCTTGCGGCCGGTCCTTGCGGCCCCGCATCTCTTACGGCCGATAATAGAATGAGGCCCAGGGTCTCTACCAGATGACTGGAGAAAAGCTGATGCGATACCTATATTTAAAAAGGGAGCAAGAGCAAATCCGGGGAATTATAGACCAGTGAGCCTCACTTCTGTAGTGGGGAAGCTTTTAGAAGGGTTAATATATGTCTATTTGAACAGGATTATAAGTAGGAGTCAACATGGGTTTATGAGGGATAGGTCATGTCAAACAAATCTAATTAGTTTCTATGAGGAGGTTAGTAGGAAGCTGGATCAAGGCAACTCAGTGGATGTAGTCTTTTTGGATTTTGCAAAGGCTTTTGATACAGTGACACATGGGAGACTATTGGGCAAACTAAGGGATACAGGAATTGCAGTAAATATCTGCTCATGGATTGAGATCTGGCTAAAAGACAGGAAGCAAAGGGTTGTTGTAAATGGAACATACTCCGATTGGACTAATGTGGTAAGTGGGGTTCCTCAGGGTTCAGTATTAGGTCCTCTCCTTTTTAACATATTTATTAATGACTTAGAAGGAGGATTGGAGTGTGGGGTCTCCATTTTCGCTGATGACACAAAGTTGTGCAAGGTAATTAAATCAGATAATGATGTGCTTTCCCTCCAAGGGGATTTACATAAAATTGAGGAATGGGCATCTAAATGGCAGATGAGATTTAATACGAATAAATGTAAGGTTATGCATCTGGGAAGGAAAAATAGCCATGCAATTTATAATCTTAATGGAGCAAATCTAGGTGTATCAGATATTGAAAGGGATTTGGGAGTGCTTGTGGATAACCACCTAGGTAACAGTGCTCAAAGCCAAGCAGCAGCTGCAAAGGCAAATAAAATATTAGCACGTATTAAGAAGGGTATAGAAGCCAGGGAAGTAAATATAATTCTGCCACTATACAAATCTCTAGTACGCCCTCATTTGGAATATGGAGTACAATTTTGGGCACCACTTCATAAAAAGGACATTTTAGAGCTGGAAAAGGTACAGAGAAGGGCAACAAAACTAATAAGGGGAATGGAGGGGCTAAGTTATGAAGAAAGACTAACCAAATTAAACTTATTTTCTCTAGAAAAAAGGCGTCTAAGAGGAGATATGATTACCTTATATAAATACATCCAGGGTCAGGATAAAGATTTGCCAAGGGAGCTTTTTGTGCCAAGAGGTTTTCAACTGACAAGAGGACATCCCTTGAGGTTAGAAGTAAAAAGATTCCACCTCAAAGAAAGAAAAGGGTTCTTCACAGTAAGGGTGGTTAATCTGTGGAATTCTCTACCAGAGGAGGTGGTGATAGCGGATTCGATAGATAACTTTAAAAGGGGACTAGATTAATTTCTAATTAAAAAGGGTATTCAGGGTTATCATGGATAATTAGAGAGACAGGAATGATCCAAATTTTTTACATTTCCCCTTGAGACAATTGGCTAAGTCTCGCTTGTTTTTTTTTTTTTTTCTATTTGCCCTTCTCTGGACTAATTAATAGTAATAAAAAAAAAAACAACATTAAATAATTGATTAATAATTAATTAACAACTAATGAATTAACAGTTAATCCGCATATTGCAGATCAGAGGAGATCTTAAAAGGTTGAACTTGATGGACTGAAAGTCTTTTTTCAACCTTAAATACTATGTAACTATGTAACTATGTAAACTTTCAGGAGGTAGTCAAGAAGATCAATTAACTCATTAAGTGTTACTTTGATGTAACATCCAAATTCTGATACAATGAAGGCAAGAGGGGGCATGACGCTTACACAGCAGCAACATCAAAACAGATTGCCAGCTCTTCAACAGAATGCTTCCTGCATATATTACTTCAAAATAGGTAAAGTATATTAATTTATTAATGTATTATTTATTTTATTATCATACACCAAACAGCATTAGCTCACTTACATTTTCATTGCCGTAATTTTTTGACGGGCAATATTCTAGTATATATATATATATATATATATATATATAAATAGCCTCCACCTCCAGGCAAATGCAGGCCCTCGCTTCGCGAGACGTTGGAACGTCCACCGTCCGCAAATGCGGACCCTCGCAAACTGCGACAACGATTCATAGTTTGACAACTATAATATGTGATTATATATATATATATATATATATATATATATATATATATATATATATAGTAATTTAGTAATTATTAATATATATATATATATATATATATATATAGATTAATAATGAGTATTGCAATATAATTTGATACCTTTTGTATTGGACAAACGTCTTATTTATAATGACGAGCTTTCCAGAGGCTTAACCTCTCTTTATCAAGTCTCAATCAAGACTACATGGGATGGAACACTCAGTTTTAATGAAAACAGGAGATTCAGAGAGAGTGGAAACATCATCTGACATGATCAGGTAAATACATATATGGGGAATAAACACAACATATCAAAGGAAACATATATACACATATACATCAATATATATATATGTGGGGACATGCAAATGAGAATACAATGTACCTCACTCTTTTAATCCAAAAATAGCATTTATACATTGCTCTCTTAAAGCATATGCCTGCCGTATTAAACAGCTTTTAAGCAAAGCACCGGGTTAGATTTTACACAAACCAAGAATCACTCATATACAGGCCTGTTTTAAGCTTTTAGCTATCATCAGTATGAGGTAGATTCTGGTTTGTGCAATAGATTTTGTAGGATTGGGTATTCCACAGCAATCATTTAGTGTATGGTGTATATTATATATATATATATATATATATATATATATATATATATATATATATAAGTCATAACACATTCATGACCTAACTCTGTATTATGTGAGCTGGAAGGCTTTGTTCCAAGTGAATAGCCCTCTGAGGTGAAATACAGTTTATTAGATTCCCTGGCCCAGGGTGGGTTAAAATCATTTATTTGTAGCTCCCATTTACTTCATTGTGCTTTATAGTGGGTATTAAATATATTTTTTTCAGTATCCAGAAGCTCTGCTTGTCCCAGTTATATGGAGAAGCGAAGTATTTTTGTTTTTAAACTTAGAAAAACGTAGAAAAAATCCATTACGGACTTGCAAAAAAAAGACCTAAATGGACAACCCGTGCACAGCGGCAATCATAAAAAATAAATAAAAAAATACACAAATAAAATAAAAACCTTTACCCACAAGGGGGGGGCACCCAGGACCTCTGCAAGTTAAGTTACACCTCAATTTAAGCCCAAATTACCGAGGTTAGACACACGAAAATCCCCTAAGCGAGAAAAAAAAAATGGCAGACGGAAAAAAACGAAGACGAGTCTACAGGACCCTAAAGCCGCAAAACACCACCATGCACATACGTTTTTTCCAAAAAGCCGTACAAGGTACAAGATACACTTTTGCCAAGGACGCTAAATCATCCCCAACCGCGTACCACATACACAATAGCCGCCATTTTACAACACTAACTTACACAATGCGGAAGTACACAGCTACACCAACGGCTTCCCCTCGCGCACGCAGCCTATTTACACTACACACTGCACACATTGCTCACACTTACACTCAGGTCCACAACAGTGCAAACCTTCAATTAATGCTGCAGGAACATGAAAACAGATTGTCAGCTCTTCAGCACAATGCTTCCTGCATGTATGACTTACAAATAGGTAAAGTATATTTATTTACTTATTTAATTACCATCACAAAATACATATACACAAAAAAATTAAATGAAAACAATATATGCAAAAGACATTCACTGCGCACCTCAAAATGAGCGCCAACGCTGCACAAACTACACCAGTGGACAGCCTTGCAATAAGTGCAAAAAGAAGATCAGCACCGACCTTCCAATGACAGCAAAAGCGCCTATCAGAAAAATAAAAAGCCTCGCAATCAGCGCCGAGATCTCGGACCACCACAAAGAATAATGTCTGTGCCAAACACCATTCCTTGACTTACTATTCTATTGTCGTCATTTTTGACGGGCAATTCGCTAGTATACCGTATATACTCGAGTATAAGCCGAGTTTTTCAGCCCTTTATTTAAGGCGAAAAAGGGCCCCCTCGGCTTATACTCGAGTCACTCTCCCCCCGTGTCTCTCTAACCCCCCCCCCCGTGTCTCTCTAACCCCCCCGTGTCTCATTCCCTCCCCCTCCTCAACCCCCCCTCCTCATCCTCAACCCCCTCCTCACTTTACCCCTCTAAATACCTCCCCCTCTCCCCTCACTTTTCTCCGTCTGCAGATTCTGCTCCGGCCTCCGCTGCTTCCGGCGTCTTGACCCGGTCAATGCTAATGACGTGGCGCGCATGTGACGTCACGTCATTAGCATATACCGGGTGCCGACACCTGGCAGCACATTTCCCACCCTCAGCTAATACTCGAGTCACTCATTTTTCCCAGTGTTCTGTGGTAAAATAGGTGCCTCGGCTTATACTCGGGTCGGCTTATACTCGAGTATATACAGTATATATAAAAATGAGTAAATTTGGTGTTTGACACCTGATAAATATAGTAAATATTAAACGAAAGGAACGGGATAACATTTTTTTACAGCTGCCAAAAAACATGGCTTGCTAATTTAAAATACCAGTAAAATAGCCTATAAACTAAATACATATGGCACCTATACCTCAAGTGTATTCAAGCAAAACAACGCCCTGTGTGACAGAAAGTGTGAAACATACAGAAATACATACATAGATCATATACATGCCAGGAAATGCCTGCAGATTTAAAAAGCGAAGCTGCTAATCCAGCTGTGTATAAAGTATGGTGCAATTTCCTACTGGTAGCATGACATAACATGCAGCCAGCCTGAATCTGGCTGTATTACTGAAAAATCTGATGTGGTAAACTAATAAGTGCACCTTGTGAATAATATCCATACTTACAAGAGCGCATACCAGGGAAACAAGTGTTGCCAAAAAGCATAAAGAGTGAAGTAATAAAGGTATATTTGGCAATAAAAAAAAATGAATAAATATTATGGTCAATGTAAAGATTATCCTCATATGCAAAAAAAATTGTAAATCGTAGGATAAACCAAAAGAAGGCTAGAAAAAGAAATATGAAGCTAAAAACCAAGAAGGCCAGGGATAGACCGGGGTACAAAAATAGGTATGAATACCAATATATAGGTACTGGTTGGTAGCTTAGAATAGCAAAAAAAAATGGCGCCTGCACACCTCAGGCCATAATATACCCCATGTAGATGGAGGTTACTATGCTCACAAACTACATAGGGCTACACAAAGAACCCTACGAGAAAAGGAAATAAAATAAACCATGCCAGTGCATCCAGTGTTCAAAATACCCTTCCTCTGGTCACTGTAAAGAGTGTAGCCACAACCTGACCGGTTTCGTTACCTTACGGTAACTTTCTCGAAGGTACCCAATATTCATGGTTACCGTTCACAGGTTTTTTCAAGGCAAGTTTCCTCCGCCCACTGCAGGACACTATTGGCTGCAATACCAAACCAGGTGATTGGAGGAGTACACCTGCCCTGCGAGACGTCATCCAAAGTCGGCAATTAGCTCTGTTTGTTTGTTAAAGCCTGACATAACTCTGTCATTTTCGAACAAGGCATAACCATGGCTGTTTTGAACAGAATTGAAAACAAGCACTTTGAATGTCTAATACATAAATATTTCTTCAAGTGCTCTGTATCCAGCCTGGCATCTATCTTAACATAGCTAAAAATGTTTTTAATAGCGCAACTATGTATATATAAATACGGGAAATGCAAACACAATTCCCTATTACTGCACTCTATAGCTTATGCTCTTGTAAAGCTGCATGCTTATATTAAATGCTTCAAGGCTAAACCAGTATATAATAATTCTGTTTGAATCGTGTGCTTGCAGCCTTGGGAAAAGTGGATTATAACGAGATTCTTCCCATTATATAGACTCGGTCTTGCAGGTGCAGGTAAACCTTTTAGGTGTAAGTGTTTAATTGATACATTAGAATATTTACATATTATGAATTGAAGGCAGTTAAGCATATATACATAATTAGTTATTTACAATTAGAGAGCACAGTGGACATAACAGGCAACCTTTCATATAGAATATGATTTACCAGTTTGTTGGTGTTGCTGGCCTAAGGAGGAAAGTAAAAATGCTGCATTAGGTTGATCTAAGTGTGTGTATGCTTGTTTCTATAAGTCAACATTAGAAGTGTCTAAACGGTTGTTCATAGAAGATACTTGAGGGGTTGCTTGGTTGTTTATGCTCACCAAGAAGGATAAATGGGTTGTTTATGCTCAGCTATATACCCTAACTCTATAGCTATAATAGATGGTCCTCAGCATATATTTACACTTCTGCTCACCTGCTTAACAGGGTTTCAAGGATAATACTTGGAAAGATAATGGATTAATCAAAATTCTTCATCATCCCCTAGACTCAAGAATAGACATGATAGTTTATAAGAAAGCTGCGAACACCCAATGCATACATCAATTTAAACTCCACCTATAGCAACCTTTTTCTTCTATCTCCTCCCCTGATGCCCAGAGTAACAGTGTCTATGACATGGAATTACAAGCAATTTGGGTTGCCTTGATGATAGAGCCGAATATGTTATGAGACGAGAATATCCAATTAATTTCTTATGGATCCCACATGTTCAGGGATCCTCCTCCTCAGCTGACGATCCGTATTTCCAACGTACAGCTTGCCACATCTGCAAACTATAACGTATACCGAGGTACAATTGGGGGTATTATCTTTCCTGTTGTGCGGTGTACAAATGTTTTTTCTGCTCTAATAAATTTACACGCCTTACAGGGTCCACAACGGAAGAGCCCTTTAGTTTGTTTTAGTCAATTGTGTTCTTGTCTCTGAGTAAAGAGGCTATGAGTGAGCTCCTACTACGTCTGTATGTAATGGACACTCTTGTTGGTACAACATTCTGTAGGATAATGTCATCTCTGAGGAGGAGACAAGATCTGTCCATAATGTTCCGAATTTCCTTATTGTCAGAGCGATATGTCATGACACATTTTACTTGATCTTCTGTTGGTTCTTTCCTGCTTGTATTACTATACCGTAATTGAGATATTTCGTTCTCCAATGCAACTTTAGAGTTCTGTTTTGAAACGGAACCTCAGTGCATCAGCTTGTTTTTTTAAGTCCTCTTCTGTGTCATGATTTCTTCTTAAGCAGACATATTGTCCAATTGGGATTCCTCACTTGGAAAAGTGAACATCCATTTACTCCTAACTCAACAAATAATTGGTTGCTGTGCATTTTCTTAAGGTTGTTGTTACCGGGCTCTCCCGTGCACTGCACTTCAAGCACCAGATATGTTACTGACAAGGACTTAGAGGTCTAATTACAACGTCCTGTGATATATCGGTTGCACGGGAGAGCCCGGTGCTGAGCTGTAACAAGCAGCATAGGCTGTTTTAAACAACAGGACGCTGCAAACTAGATCCACACTGAGCTCTAATAAGCAGCATAGACTGTTTTAAACCACAGAACGCTGCAAATTAGATCAATGCAGACAATAATGTGGATATAAAGATAAATGCCATCTTACATATAAATGGTGAACTACTTTGTATATAAGAACTGTAAATTAGATCAGACACAAATATTGTAGCCAACATATAGAAGGGCATGATAAGTCACCAGATTGATGTATGGACTGGGAATTTGTAGGACTTACTGTTTTGGATATAAATATTAAGTAAAATCTCCTAGAGATATATACGTATATACACACCAGGAAGCCAAGCTTTACAATTGTAAAAGCACCTCTCAAGACATAATAGAAGAGATTATAACACTGAATTTCTCTCTCAGCAACTGGTCTAGAGTGCAATATAGGGAGTCAATATTAATTGTTTTTAAGGAATTATTTCCTATTCCCTTGATTTTAAACAAGTTTTTAATCGACATTGTCTCCAAGTAATTAAATAAAGATTTATTGTTTTGATTTCTCTAGTTCTTTATTATTATTATATATGAATAGGTGTTATGCACCGAGAGAAATAATAACTATTATTTCCCAACACTACAAAGAATACTAATTCTCTCCGCCAAGTTTCCGGAGATAATTGGCCTTAATGGTACTGGACGTATTTTCTTATGTATTTTAGGCAGTACATAGCATGTTGCCACAACTGGACACCTTGGGAACAAATAATTAAAGTTCTTTGCGGAGAGAAGACCTTTATCTCTAGCTTTCATCAGTATTAACTTCAACTAATTAGAATATTCTACAGTTGAAATTTTTTGCATGAATTCATATGTCATGCGGTCATCTAAAATTTTCAGACACATCTGTTGAATGTTTGAAATGGTTTATGGATTGAAGAGCGAGGCATTTGTGGGCCACATTTGCATGTCCCAGCTTAGCTTCCCAGAATGCAGCGTGATAACTCTTTTTCTCGGTATTCTGAGCTGGAAGCAGTTTTTTTAACTTGTTTTAGACATTCAAATGTGAACACTATTTATTCACTGTACGGTGGAGGGCTTCTATCGCGCTTTTGCCCACCATATATTAAATGATTGTTGTGGTGAACTACCTACTCATAAAAGGTCCACAACACAAGCTGAGATCCCGCTCCATGCTGATGATAGCCACTAAGCTTGAAACAGCTGTACATAGATAGGATTCTCAGCTTGTGTAAAATCGAGCCTTGGCTTTGCATTAAAGCCATGTAATACAGCAGGCATAATATATATATATATAAATACAATATGAAATAATGTGTTAATACATATAATAGAACTTGCATATCATATTATTTGATTAATTACCGGGATCGATATAACACATGAAATTATTTTTTTTGCAGATTTGCAGGCTTGAGAATATTGTGCTATTAATTGTAATCACTTACATCAATATCCCTTTAATTTAAAATACAGTAGTGTGTTTATATTTGCTTTTACAGTGCTACAGGCAGGAGTTTAAGCCCCTTGTGGGTCCTCTTTATCTGTAGGATTTGTGGCTCCATTTGCCATTTACGGGTTTGTACGCCAGGCCATCCTTGGGGATTCGTAGCAATTTAGTAGTGATTTGCGATAACATTTACAGGTTTGACAGATCAAAGATTTTGACGGCCTGTAGGGTTTTTCCTGTAACCCGCAGATCGTTTGCGGGTAGCTAAAAGAGGCCAATTTAATAGCCATAACTCTTGCAGGCTACAATTTCTAAAATTGTAGCAATTTAATGGGGCTAATGTGTATAGAATGAATCAATGTAATGTGTTTGTCTGATAAAAGCAGTATAAATAAAATAAATAAATGTACCAATTCACACCCCCCCCCCCCCCTCCCCAAGGGGTTCCCTGGTGATCCAGTCTATCAGATTTGGTTCAACACTCCGACCTACTTTTGATCCCAAGTCAGGGAATCAAGCTGTCACACCACCCTGAACCTGAAAAAGGTTGGGCCTGTCCAGTACTTGGATGGGAGACAATCTAGGAATACCAGAAGCTACAGCTGCTGTGGCCCACTGGAGAAGGAACTGGAAACCCAATCCAGAATCTCTGCCATGAATACCAAGTGGATCAGAATGATCATGGATATAAAGATGCGCGTGGTGTTACAATCCATGAGGTCACAAAAGTCAAAAACGATGCAAAAATAAAAACAAAAAAGAAGATGAAGATTGACATCCTATTGTAGTATGGTACAAAATAAGGAAAACACAGGCATTCCAATGTAATATTTTTTTTTATCAATGATTTGCAAAATCACAATTTTGTACATCTAAAAGTGACATATAAAAGATCCAGTCATGGTTACCAACAATACTTTACTGTGAATCCCTTCTTTAAATAATCTGGATTCATTCTGCCATGTATTTAGTAGAATGTTCTCATTTCAATTAATGATTATGTATTACTGATAATCTCTAACAGTTGTTTTATACACTCAGTGGCCAATTATTCTCGCCAGCTCATTAATGCAAATATCTAAATCACAACTTGGATTGATTCTTACAAATACAGCTATACCTCGTTTAACGCTGTAGATAGGTTCCAAGAAATAGGAGTGCTAAGCGAAATCGCTCTAAATAAAGCAGTTTAACATGGAGAAGATACGGATAGGGAACTCATGAAAAAAACACACACACAATTGCAATTTAAACTTTTGTGTTTTCAAACAGCAAACATAACACGAACACAAACTGAACATTATCAGAAATATAAAACTTTAAATTTGCGATATTGAAGCTTCTGGGTCATCCTGGATCTGGCTTTTCTGAGAATCCTGAGGGTTAAAAGGGGTTTGGCAGCAAAAACAGTGTTATAGCGAGGCAGTGCATTAAACAGGTAATTATGGGTCAAAATAGTGTTATAGTGAAACAGTGCTAAAAGGGGTAGCGTTAAGCAGGGTATATAGCCACTATAACTTTGTAGATGTGTTCCTAGAAGATCAAGTGCTAAACGAAACCGTGAACAGTGATAAACGGGTCGATTTTAAAATTCCTTAAATGGCTCTTGGTGTTTTTGGAATGATACACAAGCATCAAATCAGTGTTACTCAGGGATGTGTGGGCCAAAATCTGTGTTATATCTAATGGGAGATGCGTCAGGCAAAAACAGATTTATAGCGAATCAGTGTTAAGCGGGGTCAACCAATTATGTGGCTGCAACTGAATGTATTTTATTATTAATTTTATTATTATTAACTTTTATTTGTAACGCGCCAACATATTCCGTAGCACAATACAGGGGATAAAAACAAGGAAAAATACAGTATTAACAACCTTCCAAAAATAGAGGACCCTGCTTTGGGCTTAGAATCTTTGCAGAAAGTGCTTTTTTCCCAAAGCATCCTAAAAGACTGAAAACTCGCCACTTACAATCTAAAGGGAATGGAAGGGGCAGAAATCAGGGAAAGATTAAACAGATAAGAAATAAAAAGGGTCAGAAGAGAAGTGAAAGTTAAAAAGGTTTTTCATTTAGAGGTAGAGAGAAGGAACAGAGGTGAGGGCTCTAGCATTTAATATGTTGTCTGCCCCTTGTGGTGAGATAATATATGCAAGTAGGAAAGTCAGGTGATTCCCAATCCACTATAAATTTAATCAGAAATGGGGTGGGAGGGTGACGTGGTCATGAGATTCAGTTATTGTTCAGACCTAACATCAGAATGGGGAAGAAATGTGATCCACGTGACCGTACTAAAAAGGTGCACCTAATAAAGTGGCCATTGAGTTAAAAGGGAAATGGTGAAGGAAAATGTTTAAATCTCCATTTATAAAATCAAGGAATAATTAAAAATAATATGCTGTAATGCAGGCGTGCAGATTCACCCCTAAAAACTGCAGCCAGGAATGGTGATGAATGTGGAGTATTAGGCGATACAGCATAGGGCCCAGTTATTGAAAAAAATTAATGTAAATACATCAATATTATAACACTTTTGATCATGAATTTTTTTTAAAAAAAAATAAAAAACTACAGCAATTATATTTAACTTTGAAGTTGCATATTTAGTTATAACTTACATGAAGAGATCCCCCCTCTTTTCTAGTAACTTTACTTCAGGTGATTGACTCATAGTGGGGCTGATTAGGAAGTGCATGTTTGTATAAACATTCAGAATAAGAGAAGCTTTATAATTAAAAAATGGTAAAACATGTAATTATGCTGCAGTAACCAACTTGCTCATCAGTGAGGGTTCACATCAGATCCAATATTAGCATTAAAGTAGGGTCTTTTCAGGTACCTTATACTTAAAATATCAACTATCCGAGATTAATTAGTGAATGACTGCACCAGATTCTTCACAAAACTATGTTTGTAATAATCTAATCCAAAAGTAGAATAATATATATATACCGTATTTATCAGCGTATAGCACGCACTTTTTCTCCCTGAAAATAGGGGGCAAATCATAGGTGCATGTTATACGCCGATATTCCCTCCCCCCTCCTCAACCTCCCTCCTCACTCTAAACCCCCTCCGCATTCTAACCCCCCTCCTCAACCTAAACCCCTCTCCTCCTCAACCTAAACCCCCCTAAATACACCCCCCTCACTTACCTGCCGACACCCGGTATATGCTAATGACGTGGCGCGCTGGCGCACATGTGAAGTCACCGGGTCTAGGAGCGGAGCGGAAGCAGGTAAGTGAGGGGGAGGTATTAAGGGGGGTTTAGGTTGAGGAGGGGGGGGTTTAGGTTGAGGAGAGGGGGGGGTTTAGAATGAGGGGGGGTTGAGGATGAGGAGGGGGGTTGAGGATGAGGAGGGGGGTTGAGGTTGAGGAGGGAGGTTGAGGATTTTGCTTAAAAAGTTCTTTATTTGAATTTTTTTTTCCTGAAATTCCCTTCTTAAAATGAGGTGCGTGTTATTTGCCGATAAATACGGTATATATATATATATATATATATATATATATATATATATATATATATATATATATATATATATATTCTGGGGCAGAGCTAGTAAATGCAGGGCCCCAGTGCCTTTACAACTCAATACAAAAGCCATTAATATATGTAGTTGGTCATATTACCTCTATGGTAATCAAATCAGCTTTCTGTAAAATAATCTGCACCTCTTCCATATTACATTAGTAAACACCTTTACTACAGGTATGAGAGGGCCCGATGCTTTGCACCCATTGCACCAACAGGGGCTCTGCCACTCTACTTATTGGTAAATTGCTAACCACACAGAATGGCTCTTTGCCTACTGTTAAGTCATCTGATATAATAACTCCAAGCTGCAAAGCTGCAGAATAGCCAGTAGGATGTTTGGTTGTATCGGAAGAGGAATTAGCCGGAGGCAGTATGAGAGGTGCTTATGTAACTCTATAGATGCCTAGTTAGACCTCGCCTAGTGACCGGTAGCTCCAAGTCAAAGGAGGATGACTAAAATGGTGCATGGTCTAAAAGACCAAACTCATTAGACTTAATGTGCTTAATATAGATAGTTAAGAGAATAGAAGACAGAGGGTGATGAGAGAGAACTTCGAATATATCAAAGGATATAAAAATATTGAGGAGGGAGATCTCTACCAGTAAAGTTGTAAGCAAGAATTCAAGATTTTGGATTTGAAAGTGAAAGTTTGAGGGATAATATGCAAAACTGCGGCTTTACAGAAAGGGTTATAAGTACATAAGTGGCATTCTAGCAGACATGTAGGGTCAAACACAGGATGTAAGCATGCCTGGGACCAGCATCACGCCATCCTGAGGTTTATTGAAATCAAGCCTTTTAATTAGATAGAATGGGCAGAATTCATGAGCCGTTTGGTTCGTACCTACTGTGAATTCTATGTTTTTATAATTTATCATTTTATGATAAAACTTACATAATTTAATTGATGTATGTAACATACTAATACATACATTAATAGGTTTAGGATTCTTCTGGGTACAACAGATTGGTTTTCTTGATGGAATCTAAAATGTACTAATATCTGGCACCAACACTTAAGACATTGGGCAGTACACACACAGTTTTATAAGCTTTTGAAACGGCCACTGAGTCAGTTTTGTATACAGAGGTATGCGTCTGTGTAATCACAACAAGACGGTCAGTATGGTAACTTAGCAGCCTCAACAAACCTTAGTGAGTCTGGCCCTGACGTGGACCTCTCACTTCTTTGGAATAGAAAGAATTGTTAATAAATGAAGCCATTCCTCCTCCGTTCTGTGGAGGGATGCAGGCACTGTGTGAGTTTGTACAACATCCAGCCCATGGGATGCTCGTGTTATACAAGGTAAGGGTTGTCCAGCACCGCAACCCCCGCTGCCACGCCGCCATCTGCATGTTCTGTGGCTTTTGTCCTGAGAAGGTGGCCCACCCGCTCATTGAGAACCATCTCATCACCATGCCTGGAACATATATTGAAACATATACACCATTAAAATAAATTCCATTACTTCCACACTATATATTTCCTGTGTTCTCATAAAGTTACCACCATGGGCAATTTTTGTTTTAATATTATGGATTTTAAAATAACTTACAAATGATAATAAGCAAAATATCTTTACTTAACTTTATTTTGTATTTCTTCTCTTAAGCCGATTCGGCTACTATGTCCTTATAAACCAACAAACTTCTCATTATTGTTACAGAGAGCTCTGGCAGTTGTAGTTGCCACATTCCATTCATGAAACTAGCCACTTCCTGTCTATTCAAGCTTGGGGAAGTTGATTAGTGAGAAACTAAATGGTAGATTGCAGAGCAGCATAATTGCATATAAAATGTAATATATTAGAGGCTGTATTCAAGTGTAGTGTTCCATATAAACTGGTGTATTCAACATAGTACATTTTTTTAAATATTAGATCATGGTGGCCATTTAATTCAGAGGAGAAAAAAATATTAATATAAAATAAATTTTTCAAATGAAGTCAGAGTACAGTGTTCCTTTAAGGACACCTACCTTACTTACATAAGAGACACCAGCTTCACACAGATTCAGAAAATGACAGCATCAACTGACCTCACAAAAACACATCTACCTGCCGGTCATCTACCTCACACGTGTGAGAGGAGTACGTACCTCACATAGACCCCAAACATGCCAAGCTCGCTGATGCACTCAGAGATCCGTATCATGCCCCCGGCCTTCAGCAGACAGTTCTTCACAGGGTGCGGTGTGATCTTATCCATCAGTATGTAGGAGGTGCGCTCCGTGCTATCTTTAAACTTTTCCAACACTTCTTTTATTTCATTGCCATATAAATTATTCCCTTGGAGGACAAAAAAAAAAAAAAGTAAAATATATATCGGAGCGCAACATTAATATACAAGACTCCTAACTACTGAAGATACAACCAAAGTCTTGCAGGATTTTGTCACAGCCAGGAACATCTCACCCAATTCACAAAATTATTGCCAATGTAAAAATTATTTAAGATTCACTTTGCCAGGTGACAAGAGTTTTTAGAGGCACGGGCAGACAAGTGTATCTGACATTTACGAGCCAGACAGATTAGGGAGGAGCCACAGAAAATAATTTTAGTTGCCAAGGAAATCTGCATGTATATTATAGATATGTGAATTAACAAAAAATAAAAGGTTGGAGGCAGCAGTAAAAGTTTAGAAACTGTAGATCCCAGAATTTGTAAAGTCCGTCATTAGAGGCATGGTTTTATTATATTACTATGTGGCAAACAACTGCATCCATTGTACAACCAAAACAGGAATGAGCCACTACATTTAAAGAAAACTGGTAAGCACATTTGAAGGCTATACCCCCCCCCCCCCCCGAGACATCCCAAGAAACTCTCTGCCAAGATTTGTCAAAAGGTAACCTGTAAATTTTTTATTATAGAAAAAAATGAAATTTGAAAATTTTCACAACTAGATTGGGTTCTAAAAACGTTAAAAGGTGGATTTTCATTGTAATGATATTTTTCAGGTATATACCTTTATGTTGCCATGCTATGCAAATGTCAATCCATGAGCTTGATTAGAGTTAGGAAGGAGATTAAAGACCAGCCCTGGATGTACACGGACATTCACACAGTAGATTTCCTTTAGGACATTGGTTCCCAAAGCTCTCCTCAATGACCTGAGCATAGAGTCGAATGGCCTCACCTCTATTCACATGACCACTGTAAGAACTAGTGGATTTAATTATCCATTGATCATTAATACACTTCCTACTTATTATACGATATTACAACATTAAAATGGCCAATGATAATCACTAACACAGCAAGCCCCTAACAAATGGAGAACTTTGTATTGATATAACCTTAGCTGGCAATGCTAAATTTACAGGCACAGGCTAAGTTGACTCCCCAGTTTGATATTACAATGGATGGATACTAGCAGCAGCCACGTTTGATCTTTGAACACAAGTTTAATATTGAATATTGTTTGTTTTTTTCTCCATATTATTTAATATGAGTGTTATTAATGAACAAATTAAGCCATATGGCTCCTGTTAGGTTTAGGGATAAAGGGACACTAAAATGCCCTGTCTGGAGGTCCTAGAGGAGCGCTTTGGGAATCACTACTTTAGCATTTACCACAAATAATCTTTATTTTGTGATTAGTACTCACCTCCTCCCTCCCTCTGTGGTTTAAGCACATACTGTTCTGGGTTGGCAACGGCTATTTTTACAATCTGATCTCCTTCCTCACCCTGGCAAAATAAGAAAAACAAAGAGCAATGCAACATAAAAAAGCTGTAAAATGACAGTAAATAGCAAGGACACATTTGATTGGGTGAGGTTTTATTTCCCATGACAAATTCATTTTGACAGTTTTCTGAAAGATTCATTTCACCTTAAAAACATTTGTATAAAATTCTACAATATTTTTTTTAATAGAATAATGAATTTTATCCTCCTCAGTTTAGTTATGATATAAAATTGACACCACTAATTTCTAAGGATCCCCATAGAGAGCGACAGATTCTGGGACCTTCCCCATTTCCTCATCCTCTTCTTCCTTGTGAGAGCTGCCACATTTACTTAGCTGTGACCTAGAGCTGGTGTCTCATGCTGCTAGCAATTATACATACTTATAAAAAAATAAACTAAAGTTACAGTCATATAAAACTAAATATACATACAATATCCAGGGAGTACAGGCCTGTAAATGTCGCTCTGATTCGGTTAACAGCTTCTGGTCGGTCTGGTAGGAACTTCTCCAAAGTGAGCGGGCGGCTGAGCTCCTGTTGGACTTTCTTGGTGCCAACCAGCTGTGTTGCTATGTCCGGACACTTCACAGCTTTGGATCTTTCCATTAAGAGTCGGGCTTCCCAAGTCTGAAACGAAACACACCATGTTTGTGTGAGCTCCATGTTTTTCTCATCTATTCTGGGGGCAGGATTTAATTCCATCTAAGTATCAGCTTGCACGATTATATTACCAGAAGCCAGACAAACTAGCAATTTGCACTAAAAAGCCCCCGGAGTCAAACCACAGAAAATTTAAGTTTTTGTTAGTTCATTTTACCATGTTGTTTATATGTATATGTGTGAGAAGGAAGGATGAACAGATAGTGAGGTGGGTTGTTTTATTAAATGAGAGAATGATCTTGTTGGTAGAAACGCGAACAGTTTGCAGTAAATCATCTGTAAAAATAAAGAACAAAACAAACAACAACGACGACAACAACAAATCAGTATTTTGTACTTTAAAGTAATAATGGTGGCAAAAGACCCCTCTTAAACTGTATTCAGCAACAGGGCCATCAGTGGGATATATTCAACTGCCCAAAACCGTAAATATTTTAATCTTTTGGTTGTTAGAGCAGATTTAGCAATTTATTTGAAGTACAGACCTGGTCATCATGATCTTGAGGCATGTAACCAGTTCTGAAATATGCCACAGCAACTTCATATCCATCCCTAAAAGAAACAGCACAGGTTAGGAGAACATCACCACCAGCTCTGAACTTGTCACTCTCAGGATGAAGTGAACTAATCACATTATTTAGGAAAGCTATTTCCAATTTAAGAAAACACATATCCAATATCTTAGCATCTGGGATTCCTATTGTAAAGTACAACTGGCAGGAGTCAAGGCAAGTAGCTGGTTCAGTTTTCCAGGGACAATATTAGCAGAATAGTTTTTTAAATGTTTTTTTAATTTGCTGGACTAAAACGATAGAGTCTCCTTTAGAATAGGATCATCCAAATAAAGGAGGTACTTTTTGTAAGAGATTTGTACTTACACATGGAGACACTTCTCTGCATCCAATGAACCTCTTTCATACACATCTATCAGGCGTCGCCTGATAACGTGGATATTTCTGTAAAAAATAAATAATTGTTTCAAAATGATGTTCTGATATCTGTGGTATCGGGCTGCTCTCTGGTCTGTCCCATTTTAGCTCTGTTGGAAAGCTTCATTATATATAAAATCCATACAGCGTACCCCCATGTACAATTAGCATAAACTGACGACGTAAATACAAAATGGACCTCCCATGCAATATGTGTGACAAAAAATGAAATTTCTGCAAAGCCTAAAAGGAAAAAGGTTACACCAAAACGCTGACAGTTCTTTTGGTTTCTTGATTTGCAAGAACACAAGCATTTGAAGAAAATCAAAGGACCCTTTACCTCACTGTAAGTTCTCTTCATGGTGTGAAAGCACAGGATTATATGTTAAAATCTACTTTTTATTCAACTAATAACAGCTAAAAATAAATTTAAAGTTTTCAGTCTGTTTACATACAATGTGTAACCTGCCTACTGGCTGTTGCATGAGTAATTACCGATAGCGGAGGAGAGCACAGTGATGGTGACAGACTATAGGCGACTCAGGACTGCACTGACCAGTTAACCCATAAGTGACCTGTTTAAGGGATTCCAGCATCCTATGACTGTGCAGACAGATTTGTTAAGGTTTTTTTTTTTCCTTTTGCTCACTGGTCTGCATTGCTAAGATTCCAGAGAGCCAAGAGAGCAGAAACCTGACACTTTAAGACAAGTAAAATGTTTTTAGAAGAAATCTATAAATAGAGCCTCAAAATTTATTCATCCTTATATTCAATTATGCTGGAGTTTAATCAACCATTTTTTTTTTTCTGCTGATAAACTTCCTGAGGTGGACAGAGACTCTTAATCCACAGGAAGTTAACGTTAGTCCATCAAGTTCAAACTTTTTAGATTTCCTTTGATTTGTAATTAAAATTAAATTTACAAAAACATTTGTGCCCACTCTAAAAAGTTTAAAAATATATATGACCGTAGTGGTCCTTTAAAAGGGACTCTTTAAGCATCTTTTTTTTTAATTATTTAATCATCAATATATTGGTCAAAATACCAAAATAGAGGTGCTCAGAGAACAAACTAACCTTAACAGTTTAGTTCTACTGACATGATAACCCACTCGGAGAGCAACCTCTTTTGGCTCACTTGTAGTAGATCAGTCTGGTTCCACTCACTAGAGGGATCCAGCTCCGAAATACCAAGTGAGCTAAAAGAGGTTGCTCTCAGAGTTGCTTATCATGTCCATAGAACGAACCTATTAGAGAACCTCTATTTTGGTATTTTGTTTATTCAAATGACCCTTAGGGATTAGTCTCCCTAAGGGTGATAAGGGAATCCAGACGTGGACCCCTTGCTCACTGTGCCTTAGGGAGATATCAGCTTCACCTCTCTGACGAAACCCAATGAAGGCCGAAGCGTACGTCTGGGGTTTGATGTTTATCCTGTTCAGGGTAGAATTGCCTGGTATTTCGGGGCTGGACCTCTCTAGTGAGTGGTGAGTGATATTTCTCCCTGTGAAGGGCACAAGTGAGCTAAAAGAGGTTGCTCTGCGAATGGATTATCATGGCTATTGAACTAACCTATTAAGGTTAGCTTGTTCTCCTCTATTTTATCAGTAATGGTCATGTAAAATTCGCACACAAAAAAAAATTAATAAAAAATTACATGAGATTATATATATATATATATATATATATATATATATATATATATATATATATATATATATATATATATATATATACACACATATACATATACATACATACACATACACTCCCCGTTATCCGGCACCTATAGGAAATGCCTATTGCCGGATAAATGTAGTTTCTTTGTAATCAAGAGTCTCGAAAACAACAGCCTAAACAACCATTAAAACACCTTAAAAACATATTAAAAAGCTACTAACAACTAAACTAAGCTATTTCAAGCTTTTTTTTTTTAAATGTGCCAGATAATCAAGTTTTTTGCAAATGGGGAATAGAGGCAAGTGCCGGCTGCTTGAGAGTCCCGGATAATTGAGAAATTACTATATATATTTTACAACAGCTTGTCACGTTCTGGGATTGCCTCCTCTCTTCCTATAAAGTAGGTGCTATGTTTCACATCTGTGAGCCACTTGTAGTGTGAAGCACCTACCAATGGGTGTGGCCATCAGTCACAGTTATGAAACTTGGCACCTACATGAGAGAGAAAAGGAAAAGAGGGGGATAATCCCTTACTCTGAAGACTTCTTAGAAGTAAGTGAAGTATAAATGTTATTTGACACACGAAGGTACAATTAAATGAACTAACCTTGATAAAACATTTGCTTTCATTTCAAAAGACCAAATCTCCTCAAACCAGACATGATTAGAGCCCTGTGTAATTGTCCAAAGAAACTGCAAAGGGACATACACTGGGAACCAGGGAGCCACGGCTCCTAAAACTATACTGCTGGCTTCTAACTTTCTAGTCATTAAACATATGTCTAAGACTAAAGTCCATAAACTGGCTCCTATGTATCAACCATTCTTCTAAGCATTGTTAGTTTCTGCAGTCAGAAAAAGACCGCAAATTTTCTTCCAGTCAGATTTGAATCTCATTTAGTAGAAGAGAGTAATGTCTGTGCAGCCAGTCCTAGGCAGAGAATGGATTAAACCATTACCTGTTCCACAACTCGTTCTCAATGCATCGGTGATCAAAGATGTTTCTCTGGACATTTTCGACCAGAAACATGACAACAGCTCTGAAAGAGAAGAAAGAAATTAAAATGAAATTACACAATTTAAATAAAGTCAGCAAAGTCACGCTATTTACTGATATCTGTTTCCCAGGAAGCTTCAGATTGGCTTCAGGGTCTTCACCTCTCCACGCTATTGTAACTCAGAGGTAATCAATTAATTGCTACTAAATCCACTGAGGTTCAAACGTATTTCTGAAAATGAAGTCAAGGTCCACAGTGCATACTTTTACATATATACACAAAAATGATTTTACAAAGTGACATGAGAGGGTCATGGGAAGGAACATTATTTATTAACTGACACCTAGAAAAAGGATACTATTTAAAGGATTTAGGTAGCACCGAATTAAGAAAAACTCCAGACATGGGCTCCTTGCTTGCTGTGCCTTAGGGAGTACAGGACCTCACTAATGAGACCAGACTGATTTAATACAGGATATTTCTCATTGTGAAGGGCACAAGTGGCTAAAAGAGGTTGCTCTCTGAGTGGGTTATCATGGTCATAGAACTAAACTATTAAGGTTACTTCGTTCTCCAATTGAGCACCTGTCGTTTTTAATGTTGCACTTCCCCATAGCGGCTCCACTTGAGTCACTAAACTTAAATTTAGGTAGTGGAGGGAAACAGTTTTTTTTAAAGCTTATTTAAGGATATGCAAGCTTTAGGGGGAATACATAGATAACAGAATGCAGACGTAGGTCCAGAAAAAAGGTACTAGAAATACGGACTGATCCAAGTCCACCAGTTGACTATCTCCGTTGTAACCAATATGCAAGAATAAATCTAAGAGTATGTCGGGATATACACTCAGATTTGGTGCTGCAAAAGGTAGTTTAAGTTTAACCTTTAGCAACATCCTGACATAATGTTAATCTGTGGATAATATGGATCCACCTCACTGAATTCCTATGCTTTATAGGTTATGATAAATAATCCTGTTCACACTTACTTTTGGGAGCCATATAGTTCCCAGGCCTTTGCGATCCCATTGGCAATCCCCAAGGATGGATTGTTAGGCAGTACTTTACATGATTCATTTAATTTTCCCAGTGTTTTCAACACATGTCTGGGGAGAAACAAAACAAAGAGATATAATGATGGTTGAAGTTCATTTAAAAAAACTAGAGGAACATGTTGTGGTTTAACCAAAAATCAGTTTAAAAGGTATCTCATCTCTTGCGTTAGATAAGGAAAAGAGCTCCAAGGATAAAAAGGCCTTAACATCCCAATATTCAATTACCAGGGAACCCCTAATATTACATGCATTAAAAGAACCCTTATGTTGCATATTTACAGTTTGTACATTTGAAGACTAGTGTTGACTATGTTGAGAAAGTCAAAACTCCTGAAGAAGCCATATAGTAGGTGAAACGTGCAGAGACATTGTCATATCAGTTTCTACTGCCTTGTCTCCTTTGTAGCTGCACACCTCATCTGGCAGCACAGCGGCAACAGAGAGCTGCAGCTATCAACTAGATGTATTAATGGATTGCTCACTGTGGCAAAAAAGATTGCCTATTCTTTAAATATCATCTGAATTTTTTAATATATTTAATATATTATTCTACATTGTGAATACTAAGGAACTGAAATGGCTGCCGTTAACGCGTACTTCACTTCAACATACTTTAGCGTTACCTATCTAACTGTAAAAAATAAAACATCTTTCCAAATATTAACTATTTGCAAGTATAAACTGTGGGCAGTCACTCATTTGATTTTCAACGTGTTTCTGAAATATCACCACCAAAAAGTATTTCACATTTTAGAAATGTGACAATAATGACAAATGATACAAAATGACCTTGGCACTGCAATCTGTATTACACACAGTCCTCATGAATTTCGCCCCCTCACCACTCTTACTGATGTATTGCAGGTGTCCGTGATGCAAGTCCTCCAAAGCTGGCAGCTATGGTGTTAATCTCGATCTGCTTCAGAGACTGTATCCCATCCTCACTGCTGTCAAACATATAATCTGAACGATTTATACCTAAGAACACAGACTTAAAAATAGAGAGAAAAGAAATGCTCAACAGGGCACTCGTTCACAAATCAAACAATAACTATTTTTTGCATGGAAACTATTTGACTTCTAACACAAACTGAAGCTTCTTGGTCATCCTGGATTCGTTTTTTTGAGGATCAGCGCATTAAAAGAGATTTGGCAGCAAAAATAGCGTTCTAGCGCGGCAGTGCATTAAACAGGGAATTACAGGTCAAGATAGAGATAACGAAACAACGCTAAAAGTGGTATCATTAAGCAGGGTATAACTGTATATAAAAATACAGACATACCCTTTTAACTCTGTAGATGTGTTCCTAGAAGACCAAGTGTTAAATGAAACCGGGTTTTAACATAGGATAATCACAGGTAAACTCCATGGCTCTTGGTGTTTTGGAATGATACACAAGCATCAAACCAATGTCAATTGGCGATGTGTCAGGCAAAAAACAGCTTTATAGTGAATCAGTGTTAAGTGGGGTCTGAACGCTTGTGTGTTAGATAGATCTATCTATCTATCTATATATATATATATATATATATATGATAAATAGTACATTTGTGTTCACTTGTTTTATGCCCAGAAATACTGTTATTACACTGCATTCTGGGAACCTTGGCAAGGACATGCAAATATGCCCACAAGGGCTTCACTCTTGCAATCCATAACAATATCAAACATGGCTTCCCTTAAGCATATGCCGCTGTATCAAACAGCTTTCAGCAAAGCTAGGGTTGGATTATACACAAGCCAGGAATCCCACCCACCTACAGCTGTTTCAAGGTTACTGACTATTATCAGCGTGGGGCCGGTTCCTTGGCTTGTGTAGAGGATATTTTGAGTAGGTAGGTCATCACAACAATCATTTAAAAAAATTAAAAAAAAGTGATAGAAGCCCTCCACGTACAGTAAATAAATATTACATCTGTGTTCACAGTTCAATATCTAGCACAAGTTTAAAAAAAATAGTTTCATGTCCAGAATTACAGTTACTACACTGCATATAAAAGACAATAAATATTTAATGAAGTTAGTCTAAAGATGATCTACAAGGAAGCCATGTCCAAAAGCTGTGTCCTGCAGCTTAAGTGTACCGCTTGCAGCAATTTAATTGATCCCATTAAAATTATTTGAGGTTATGGACTTATAATACTTCTGAAAATTAAAAATAATCAAAAATAATATATGCAGTTTGCTGGCGTGCAGGCTAGAAGTCTTGCCAGGACGGCTCGCTGTTTCTTTTAACATGACAGGATGAAAAGTTTCTTGTGTGTCACTTTAAAATATACATTTTCTAAACTTCTGTTCTCTCTGTTTTCAGGCAAATAAAATAATCTGCTGACAATGCTTTATTAAATGCATGATAATGTGGGGTTTTGTGTCCGACTGAGTGGAAAAAAACAAAGTGACAATTTTCAAACAATAATCAGCTGTTTATAAGTAGCAATTAAAGGTTTTTATGCTTATTACTACATTTTTGTGGACATGGACAGAGTACAAGATGTACGTCATGTTGTGTTCCTAAAAGTTACAGATCACAAACTCACTGTGCAGGCTGAGGATTCAGATTGTATCCAAAACCTTGAGAACTAATCTTGGAGGAATAGGGTCCAAGTGTGAGGAGCTCTGAGTAAATCATAATATTAATGGATGTGCACCTCATCTGTTTGTGATGACGGAGCAGACTCACACCAAGATTAGAGGGCAGCTATATCCTGTCCAGAGACAACCTCAACACGCTGTGTGTGTGTGTGTGTGTGTGTGTGTGTGTGTGTGTGTGTGTGTGTGTGTGTGTGTGTATGTATGTATGTATGTATGTATATATATATATATATATATATATATATATATATATATATGGTATTTTTATAAACAATATATGTCTGAAAAACAGGAGTCTCACTAAGAGCAGAATCGGGTAGGAAGACCGTCTTATTATAAGACCATGGATTCTGGTGCATCTGTTGGACCCTGGAAACATCCATGATGCTTTGGTGAAGGTTTCATATATGAGAGGCTTAAAGTCATTATTACGTCAATCTGCCTCTGAGCATGTGCGACGGAAATTGTTTTGTAGCCAAAAATATATATATGCCAGTGATTAATAAGTGTCTCCTCAGTGACTATCAGACAGGTCAGGATTTGGGTGTAACACTGTATGAACACAGGTGAGGCAATTAGATGCTCTATGGCAGGGGTCACCAAACTCGGTCCTGGAGGGCCGCACCCACTCCTGGATTTGTGGATATCCTTGCTGCAAGCAGGTGAGACTATTGCTTCTTCCACCATCCTGATTGACTCACCTGTGCACAGAAAAGGAAATCATCAAATCCAGGCCTGGGTGCGGCCCTCCAGGACCGAGTTTGGTTACCCCTGCTCTATGGCCTTTGAATACGAATATTGTGTTTACACAGTGTTAAACCTAAATCCTGACCTGTCAGATGGTCACTGAAGAATACAGCGCTCCTCCAATTATTTTTTAAAATGCTTTCAATGTAGCCTACCTGGGCCAATCCTTCAGTCTGTACTTGTTTGTGGATTTTGAAAAGGCGCTCAATAAAATCATCCACTTTTATTGTGCTGGAAGATAAAGAAGTGCATATTAGCATATATCATATTTATATCCTTTACCACTAATATCTCTATCATCTCAAAATACTCCCCACCCTCCCTCTCCATTCTGCTAATGACCTTCTTACCTCCTCTCATTCCCGGTCTTCATGACTTTTTTTGTATTGCCCTTACTCTAGGGTAATCCTTGTCTCGCTCCACTAGACTTTCCTCCTGTCTCAAGACTTTCAAAACCTCACTAAAACACATCTGTTTAATAAAGCTTATCACCTTCATCCTTAATATGCACAGTGTATCTATACCCACCTGTTTCACAACCAAACCCTTTAGATTTAGAGTTTTTAATCTTATGAAGTGCTTAAGAAAGCAATGTCACCCTAGATTCTAAGGTCAATGACAGGGACCTCTTTATTTGCATTGTATGGACACTGTTTTTGCCTTGTATTTTTGTTTTGCACAGATGTCTAAGCTTATACAGAAAAGGGATCTAAAAGTAAAACCACAATAAAAAATCTTAGAGTTAATTAATGCCCCTATCTAAAGACAAGATTGAGCATTTTTTTTATAGATAATTTGTGCACAGAATACCTAACCTTCAAGCTCAATAATCTAACAATTCAATAAACAATTCCATTTTGTTTATGTATATTTTATTTTCATTTTGGAATAATTTGGATCTTTGCTTTGTCACTTTAAATAAGAAACCCTAGCAGTCTTATATTTTGCAGCATAGGTTTTTATCTACCTGGAAAGGGTTTGTTCCAAGAAAGCAGGGTTCTGGCTGATCCGATCCACCAAAAGGTTAAAATCCTCCTGGACCTGCTTTGCTTGTTCAAACAGAGCTCTTGGCACTGGGGAGGGGAGAAGGCTGAAGGGGGCAAAGTTTACCACCTGAAAGAATGAGAAAGCAAAGAAAAAAAGCAGTTAATACAAAGAAAACGGAGAAACTGGGTGCGTGCGTGTCTGGCAGTCTCCTATAAAGGAGGAAAAGGCAAATAAAACAGGTTTAGATTCCCTACTTGCATTTCCATAGTGTATATTAGATTAAATACAATTAAAGATTATATTTTAATAGATAAAGATACAATCCAATTGGGTAACTGTGTCTCATAATTACAATTACATAATTTAATAAACTAGATTTGATAACACAGTTAAAAAAGTAAAAAGAAAACAGCCTTTAATTTATTGTAGCAATTAGCGGTTTGTTCTAAATTGGAGTTATTAGCACTGTGCACGGGTTACTGAGCACTATTTCTAAACTTAGATGTCTATTAATATTTATGTGATAACATGTACACATGTAACATTATTTTCTCTGTTACGACATGTACTACTAAAAGTACATATTTACAGGTTGCAGCTTACATCAGATGAATTTGGCTTATCACTTGTTCTCATCAGAACCCCTTGTAGCAGAGCCTTATCTACCGCAATGGGTTCCAGTTCCTCAAGGAGATGTTTATTACTAAAGATGTCTTCCCAGAGAGCAGCCATTGTGAATCAGCTACTGAAAAACAAGAACAAAATGTCAGCAAATGTACATGGTAAAGAAAGTCTGGAAATCAACTAAACTACCTATTTAGATGTGTGAGAAATTGATAAAAAGTAACTATTGCAAAAGTAAGTAGGCATCAATTATCATCACGTATAATGACGATCCAGGGCGGCAGCATACAGACTACGAAACTATTGTACGGAAACCCTGGATGCGCGCTGCGCATTGCGCACTAGGCAGGGGGAGGTGGAGAGGGGAAAGATACAGACAGGGGAGGGAGAGGACGGGATGAGACACATCAAATATTCATATATGGACGCCAGGTAGATGGAGACCTCTGTTCCTACTGCATTCTCCCTTCTTTGTACTATCAGACTTACGTTACAAATAAACGATGATAATATTAATAATAGTAACGCGCCAACATATTCCGTAGCGCTATACATAAAGTTAAGTTACAGGCAATGACAAGTTCAAGATTCCCACGTTGCAAAGCACGGAGGGCCCGGTCATTGAGCTTGGAATCCGGTGTCCATAGCGCCTTCCCTAAAGCACCGACGCAGGATTGAAACTCGCAGACTTACAATCTAAAGGACGTTAAACTCAATATTAAAGCCCATATACAGTATCTCACAAAAGTGACTAAATATTTTATTATATCTTTTCATGTGACAACACTGAAGAAATGCCCCTCTGCTACAATGTATAGTAGTAAGTGTACAGCCTGTATAACAGTGTAAATTTGTTGTCCCCTCAAAATAACTCCACACACAGCCATTAATGTCTAAACCGTTGGCAACAAAAGTGAGTACACCCCTAAGTGGAAATGTCCAAATTGGGCCTAAAGTGTCAATATTTTGTGGGGCCACCATTATTTTCCAGCACTGCCTTAACCCTCATGGGCATGGAGATCACCAGAGCTTCACAGGTTGCCACTGGAGTCCTCTTCCACTCCTCCATGATGACATCACAGAGCTGGTGGATGTTAGATACCTTGCACTTCCCCACCTTCCATTTGAGGATGTCTCACAGATGCTCAATAGGGTTTAGGTCTGGAGACATCCTTGGACAGTCCATCACCTTAACCTTCAGCTTCTTTAGCAAGGCAGTGGTCATCTTGAAGGTGTGTTTGGGGTTGTTATCATGTTGGAATACTGCTCTGCGGCCCAGTCTCCGAAGGGAGGGGATCATGCTCTGCTTCAGTATGTCACAGTACATGTTGGCATTCATGGTTCCCTCAATGGACTGTAGCTCCCCAGTGCCAGCAGCACTCATGAAGCCCCAGACCATGACACTCCCACCACCATGTTTGACTGTAGGCAAGACACACTTGTCTTTGTACTCCTCACCTGTTTGCCGCCACACACGCTTGACACGATCTGAACAAAATACGTTTATCTTTGTCTCATCGGACCACAGGACATGGTTCCAGTAATCCATGTCCTTAGTCTGCTTGTCTTCAGCAAACTGTTTGTGGGCTTTCTTGTGCATCATCTTTAGAAGAAGCTTCCTTCTGGGACGACATGCAGACCAATTTGATGCAGTGTGCGGCGTATGGTCTGAGCACTGACAGGCTGGTCCCCCACCCCTTCAACCTCTGCAACAATGCTGGCAGCACTCATACATCTATTTCCCAAAGACAACCTCTGGATATGACGCTGAGCACGAGCATTCAACTTTTTCATTCTGAGGCCTGTTCTGAGTGGAACCAGTCCTGTGAAACCGCTGTATGGTCTTCCCCACGTGCTGCAGCTCAGCTTCAGGGTCTTAGCAATCTTCTTATAGCCTAGGCCATCTTTATGTAGAGCAACAATTCTTTTTTTTTGATCCTCCGAGAGTTCTTTGCCATGAGGTGCCATGTTGAACTTCCAGTGACCAGTATGAGAGTGTGTGAGGGCGATAACACCAAATTTAAAACACTGGCTCCCCATTCACACCTGAGACGTTGTAACCTGAATCACATGACACCCTGGAGGGAAATTGTCTAACTGGGCCCAATTTGGACATTTCCACTTAGGGGTGTACTCACTTTTGTTGCCAACTGTTTAGACATTAATGGCTGTGTGTTGAGTTATTTTAAGGGGACAGCATATTCACACTGTTGGCTGTACACTTACTACTTCACATTGTAACAGTGTAATTTCTTCAGTGTTGTCACATGAAAAGATATAATAAAATATGTACAATAATGTGAGGGGTGTAGTCACTTTTGTGAGATCTGAAGTAGGCCTCTCTGATTTTCAGGGCGAGTTCTAGGCAAGGGACAAATTCCATTTCTCTGCGTCACATTGTCCCTTTGCATTAACCATCAATGTCAAGGAGTCTCCTAATAAGGCGCGATTCTCATGTCATCAAGAACGGAGAGTATATTTCACAATACTTAGATAACTGAATGAAAGTCACCGGGATGCCACTTTAATTGATGTTTGGCAACTGGGAAACCAAGCTATAGCTACTTTGAGAAGGGATATTTCTGGCACCTGGAGATCAAATTATCACAGGAATTAAGTTGCCTAAAATATGGCGTTCTTGTATGAAGAATAGTTGGGGGAGTTTTATTTCGTGCAAACAGTGCTGGGATGGGGGCCAGGGATTACACAGTTTTAGTTGCTGAGGAAGCAAGACAAAGCAGCACATATTTGGGGATTAGACACAGGTCTGTTTGGCGTAGCAGGACCAGTATAATTACATATTAACACTAAAAGGGACACTGAAGTCAAGATTTTTTTCTCGTGCCCTCACCTGTTAGATGATTTAAGTGGGGACAAGTCTCAGGGAGGAGTGGTAAATTCACAGTCTCAACCAATAATAATATTATTTTGCATGCACATGGCTACGCAAACTACTTTTAAGAGTTCTTGGTAAGACACCCTAACGTTGCTTTATTTTATAGAAGAGGAACAAACACATCACTGCGATCTTTTAGGAAGAATCTTCAGTTTACTACAAGGAGGTAGCACACGTCTGCATACTAGTTTATAATAAAGTTAGATGAAAACGTCTCATTCCTTAAGGGATATGAATTCTTTAAAAGCTTGTAGTGAAAGATATTAATGAAAATAGTAATGAAAAAAAAGACTGCAATATTATTAGCATGTACCGCCAGATTCAGGTAATATGATGATAGGGGGCATTAAAACAGTAATTACATATGGTTACTCTTTACAGGGACTGATTGGAAGGTTTAAATGAGCGAAAACAGAGCTTTTAAGTACATTTTTAATAAAATGATGTTTATATACGCAAACAAACAAATAATTTATTTTCATATTAAAATCAGGGAAACTTTCATATACATTTAAATTACTTTTACACACACATATATATATTTATATAAAAAAAACTTTCCTAATTGAGCATTCTTGTAAAAGAGCCTTGTTTAGGTGCAATTTCCTTTTTTATAAGAATTTATAGTATCTATTGGATCTATCCTGTTTGCTGCCCATTCGCAGTGGCGCCCATCTGCCACTAGGAGGCTAGGCCAATGGGTCCGTGAATTTCTTCCCAGTAACCTGGACGCCCCTAACCCTAAAAGCTAACCCCAACACCATTCACCAAAACACCCCTAACACCAAACCATTAGAAATTCAGAGCCCTCGGTCGTGCCACCTAGTGGCCGATGGCCAACACTGCGCATGGACAGTCAACAGGAAAGGTCTGTACCTATTTTATAATCACATAATATGGAGTTAAAGCCTATATGGGTAAAATATACAAGTGTGACGAACTACACTTGAAAGTACACAAAGTGTTTTTAGGATGGATATAAAAATACAACTTATAATATATATATATATATATATATATATATATATATATATATATATATATACACACACACACACAACTGTGACATTCATCCTCATGGTTTCTAGTAACCAACTTCCTAAAGTTGGAGAAGACTTCCATTTCACAGAAAGTTTTATCTACACAATGGAAATTTGGCATCTGTATGTGCTAGAGGTTTCAGCAGTATTGATACGCTCATTAGATTACAATAGCATGATCTGGGGAAAGTAACAGACAGAATCAGCTGCAGTAAATATTAATTTGGTCTAAAAAAGAGGAAAGATGCAGAGGATGTGTTTATATTGTTTACTTACGAAAACATATAGCTCATTATCAAGTGCAGTTATGTAAAAGACCATATGGAAATACGTGAGCACAGTGGTCCTTTCATGTGCCCAATTATCTAAGACATACAGATTATAGCAGAGTTTATCCCTACCTACCGCAGACACCTAGAAGAAATCCCTAAGAGAAGTCAAAAGTCACCAGCGGATTCTGACCTCTCACTTTCCCTCCTCATCACTCACCAAACCACACTGTACCTTGTCTTCTGCCCTTCTTGAAAATGCTGTAGTGAACTACACATTGATGGGGCGGGCTTTTGGTAAATCAGATGATTGGTTAACAGAACGAGGCTTGACACGCAAAGCAGACGCTTATTGGCTGTTACGCAAGCACCCATTCATCATGACTCTGCAAGACAGTAGTGTCTGCATGTCTGTCAGCTGACAGGCTGCAAGCGGATATTGGCGGCAGGTTCTAGCGATCAGCATGAATTGCAGTTTTTATGTGAATAAATTGTATGTTATTACTTTAGAATATTTATAAAATCCACAGTCTAATACATAAAAATACATCTCATTCTTCATGGATATAGATAGTTATAAATAACATCAATCTGAGGTAAAAATAATATGGGCAGGTTACGCCGATGTTATAACGTTTGTGAAGTTGGTGCATTACGTATGTGGTAATATATACTTAATATACCACTTTAAGTGGAATTAGAGTGATTAAAATGGAGCCATTTACATAAACAACCGATATATGCAGATAGAGATAATGAGCAGATTTACCCCTAGTTTCCTCACTTTTCAGGAAAACAAACTGGGCAAGCAATGGCCACCTCACAGAAATATAAGGACATGTTTGTCTATTATTAAAATGGCGTGGTAAGGAAAGGGAAATAGTAAATAAAAGTGTTGCTGAAATGGAAGGGGATGGAGGGGAAGAGAGTGGGTGGAGGATGGTGGAAATGATGAGGAGAATGAGTGGAAGATAGAGGTGAATGAGCAGAGAAAAATAAGGGATATGGAGGAAAGGAAGAGGAGGATGGGGATAGAGATGAAGTAGAGGAAAACAAGAGGATGAGGAAGGGAAGACAGGAAATGGGAAGAAAGGAAGAGGTGGAATGAAGAAAAGAATAAGGGTGGTGAAGGAGAAGTAGAGGAAAATAAGATGGATAGAAGAGAGGGAAAAGATGTAGGAGTGGGCTGAGAAAAGAAAGCAAGGGTGCTGATGGTGAAGTAGAGAATAGAGGAACATAAAAGGAGAGGAAAGGGAGATTGTAGGGGGTAGAGGAAAGGAAGAGAAGGGATGTTGGATAGTATAAGGGTGGTGGTGGAGAAGTGGTAGAGTAGAAAATAGAGGAAAAGAAGAGTGAGGAGGGATGGAGAAGAAAAATAGGGTGTAGGAGGGGGTTGGAGGAAATAAAGAGGAGGGATGTTGGATAGAATAAGGGTGATGATGGAGATGTAAAGGAGGAAGAGGAAGACAGGAGGGAGGAAAGGAAGATGAAGAATGGAGAGAATAAGGGTGGTGATGGAGATGTAAAGAAGGGAGGAAAGGAAGATAAGGAATGGAGAGAATAAGGGTGGTGAAGGAGACAAAGCTGTGAAGTAGAGGAAAAGAGGACAGGAAAAGGAGATTAGAGGAGCGTGATGGAGGAAAGGAAGATGAGGAATGGAGAGAATAAGGGTGGTGAAGGAGACAAAACTGAGAAGTAGAGGAAATAAGGAGGGATGGAGGACAAGAAAAGGAGATTGGAGGAGGGGGATGAGGGAAGGAAGAGGATAAAAGGAGAGAATAAGAGTGGTGAAGGAGATCAAGTGATGAAATAAAAGGAGGATGGGAGGAGATTGTAGTAGAGCAAGATAATTGGATAGAAAATGGAGAGACAGTATATGCTGTAGGTATAGAGAGATGGAGAGGAAGTGAAAACAAAATGGTCTGCCATGTAATAATATCTTTATTACACCGCTTGCACGTGTGTATAAGTATCCCTGTATACCAGGCCTGCACACATACACACCACGGGACACACGCCGAGCTGTGTTACTGCAATACATTTAGCAGAACGCCCATGGTTTCCATCAGGCACGTGTGTGTGTATAACACCTCTTATATTGACTTGTATCTAGAGCTCTACCCTGAAGCTTTGGTCTCCGTGCCAGCAACCACCGGTTTTCCCGCCGAAACTACAACTGCCTCAGCAGCAGCAGCAACCCGCCATTGCTGACTTACTAGTTGTGACGTCGGTTGCTGGGCGTGGCCGTTTTCTGAGGGCAGAGAGCTGTACGGAGATCACGTGACAGCAGTCGCCTTTATAAGGCACGTGTGCCCAACTCCTTGGGACTCAATGTAGTCACTGATGTTAGGGTAAGGAATGGGTATTTAACTGGGGTAGAAGTAAGATTTGGGCAAGTAGATCCTATCATGCACCATTTTGCTGATATTATAGTACTCAGTGCATACTTTTATATATAAATTGAGGATTTATCAATGAACAGTATACTTTATGGGGTTTCATTCATATTTATCATCGACTTACTGTACAGAGATAAGCTGTAATGCTATTAATACTTAATATTCCAGAAAAGTCTTCAAGAAAAAAAGCTTAATACTTCAAATCTAGTTAAAAAAAAAGTGATACATTGATTACTTACAATTGATCTGGTAGAAGCATCTCCCTTCTTCTATATTGGCTGTTCTCAAGTGTCCTTATTTATATTAGAGTGAGTACTTGAGATCTATTATCCAATTATGTGAAATATATTGTTTAATTTGTCCGTTAGGTGATGTCCTGTGATACTTCCTCAGACGAATCAATTGACCAGTTTTGTACTTGCGAAGGAAAAATTTGTCCAAAAAAGAAAGGTAAAACTAAAGTAAGACTATTTTTTATTTTATTTAAGGACATAGTTTATTCATCGTGGTTCAATTATTAGTCATGTAAATAACTCCAAGTCTTTCTATAGCACAATGTATGTGTGTGCAAATTAGAATGTGAAATTTAACAACAAAAATGACCAATTTGGTAAATAATTTACCATTGACTTGTACAGTCTCGAAATTTGGTTACAGATAACTTAATTTCTTTTCAAAACCATATAGACTTCTCATCCTGTATTGGTTGAAGATTATTATTTGTACCAGTGTTACTGTACGGTAGTACTTGCATTTCTCTTGGGTATTTGATCCTGACTTTTCTTCACTTCTGGAATTATTCTGCCAAGATGAATGCTCTATGGCCCTTGCTCTTTTTCAGGCTTGTAGATTGTTTTTTTTCCATTACGGTAATTAAACGACTTATCAACTATAATAAGTAGCGAGACGTTACCAGACACAAATTCACTTAATAAGTCCAATTACAAATAACCAGATATCAATAGTCTTATTGATTATTTATATTCTGTTGGCATGATTTCAATCTGAATAAGACCGTGTTTGCCAAGTGTATATATTTACCCTCTAAAAGACAGTACAGTTATGTTTAACAAAGGGTAATTAGTGTACCCTTTATTTATCTGAAAAAACAGAATATGATCACTTTAACTAAATTTAAAATACTACTAAGTGTGGGCTTTGAATAAAAAGCCACTGGTTGCTTATAATATATATATGTCATTGCCATTGTTACACCATGGTCCTATTAGGGATTAGGCCATGTCACTTTCATTAGTAAGTTGAACTAAATAGACTAGGGTACAGAGTGCCTGGGAGTGAGATTATTTTAGAATTAATTAGATTATTAACATTTTACATCTTAGGCCCTCATTCAATTGCAATTTGACCAATTGAATAGGGCTCTAAATAAGCACATAACATATATTTTTTTTTAAAGAAGTTTTTAGTTAGTAAACATCTATCCAAAAGCAAGGTTTTCACTAAGTAAAAACTGCTTTAAAAAAATATGCTATGTCCTTATTTAGAGCCCTATTCAATTGGCCAAATCGCTATTGAATGAGGCCCTTAGTAATTAGTCAGGTTGTTGCTGTACACTTTCTATTAATACTGCAGGCATCCTGTAACCTTTTCACATTATACAATAATTAAATATACTGCATTGCATATATCCTTGCAGGGAACCTTTGATGCAGATGTTTAATTCGATTCCACAAGCAGTGGCTAGATAGGGTTAGATTTAGGGGTTAGGGTAGTGGCAGATGATACGCTTTACACTAGCAAGAAATTTTAGAAAAATCTCGGTCGCTCCACCTAGTGGGTACTGGCTGGAAGATCCAGTTAATAATTTAAAAGCTGATATTTTACCTTAAGATATATTTTGACATTTGTCAAACCTATTGCTTCAAAAGAGTTAGGGGGAAAAATAGAGGACATAAGTTAATATTGCATTCAGTATATTTAATTTGGATTTTGTATTAAACCTTACCAATTTATAAAGAGCTATGTTAACTTGTAAAACTATTTACATGTACATGGGTCATTAGGATTAAAATGTTAATGATAGACACTTGATACACTGTTATTATATTAATAGTGGCTACAAGTAATGTTCAGTATAATAGCCTACTTCTCATAATTTTGGGTTTAATTATAATGTAATGAGCAGAGAGGAGTATAAGCAAAAAAATAATATATGTAAGTGTATGGATTTCACTGCTCTATGATGGAATTTGTTGAAACATGAGCTTTTAATGAATCCAATAAATTCTTACACAAGATTGTGGGAGTGAACGGCCACACTCAATGTTTCTTTTTTTACCCCAAATTGTGTATTGAATTGTATATCCCGTCACATTTAAAGGTTATGCATGCAATGAATACTTTTAATCACGATTTACATTTTAATATAATGCTATTTTCCTTTCTTTTATAGAATACAAGTACATTTCTTCACCCTCTCCTTCCTCCTCTGAATCGTGTTTGCTTTCCTGTTGTCCTAGTTCTTGTGGAAGGCACTTTTGTCATTTACATCGACTGAAGCAAAATATAGGCCTTGAACACAATTGTATTCTTCCATGTGAGTTAGACTTTGAAAACAAGCGCGTTTATACCGGAGGTAGTCCATGTCTGCATCATGTAACAGACAGAAGCATAGCAGCACATGCAGTGACTGAATCGTCACTGTACAAAGTACCTGGTTCAGAAAATATTTTGTATAAGGCAGAGGAAAATACGTCTTCCAATGCAAAAGTACCTTCAGGTAATGCTGGAAATGTTCGTATATTAGACTGTAAATGTTCTTACTTAGATCCTTCTACACTTGTTTTATCCCTTACTTTGGAAAATAATAGAGAAAAAACATCAAAAGGACCAGTTTGCAGGGCACATTGCAGAGACCATAACCAACATTTCACTTTCAAGGATCCACAAAAGAAGCAAATAAAAGAACACGCATACTCTGTTGTAGATAACAGACCATTTCGACAAGTTCATTGCTATTTTGATAAAGGAGCACATTCAAAAGTAAAAAAAACTGGTAAGACAGTTGAGCTTCCATCAGAGCCACATTTTGTTAATCTTGCAGGGTCCGACAATACTCAACTTTTGCGTGTGAAACATTGTGCAAATTGCTATACTTGTGGGAAGTCTTGTTATACATGTAAAGTTTTTTCAAAGCAGAGTAGTGTACCTTTAAAAGGAGATTTAATTAAGGTTAGAAAATATCCAGTCCTTTACTGCAGTTGTGGCAGAATAACAACAGAAGTTTGCATGATGCAAAAAGACACAAAAATCAGTGAGATCAAAGATTTAACAAAGTCTACTTTGGCAGAAGCACACCCATGTTTGACAAGCCCAAAGAAAAGTGCGCCAGCAAACATCCAAGACCTTCCCCATCAGATTTGCAAGTGTGGTCATGTGCCACAGTGTGCACTTTTTCCTAGTGAAGATGTTGTAAAAAAAGACTTGGAAAACCAAAAGATAAAAAAGAGTGGGCAGGTTTGCAAAGTTACACCGAAGCACGTCATCAATACAATTCAAGAAGCAATACAAGTCAGCAAGTCTGCCAAAATCAACTATGGATCACCGTGTCCTACGATGGAAGAAGTCAATAAATTAATGAAAGACACTAATCGTTTTAATGAGGCACGGATGTATTTTGAAACTGGATCAACAACCAACCTTTTGTCTATGCAATTAGAGCCTGAGTGGCAAATGAGGGAAAATGTAATGAATAGAAATAGAAGTGGATGTGAAATGCACAATACTGTAAGAGACTATCCCTCTCTAAACATTCCTAACATCCATTTAAATGCTCACTGTGCTTGTCCTGCAGACCCTAAGGAATGTGAAAATTGCTTTGGATCAAATGTATGTGATTTAACACTAAAGACAAACCAGTTAATGGAGTATGGAAAAGAAGATACCTGGTGTAACAAGAAAGCAACTCCTTAAACAATTTTTTTGATTTTTTTTGCGTGTCTGCAGTAAATAACACAATTAAGCAGATATTGCAATTCTTCTAATAATACAAATTGAAAGTACTGACCAAACATTCTTGTAATTTTTATTGTATGTTGTGTTTTGTTGATATCAGTTTTAGCAACGTTCACAGACTTTTTCTTTAGCCATTTTTCAAGTCTTTCATGATGTAGCTACTGAACTCTGAAAATCAGCATCCTGAAAGTCCTACCTTGCATTCCACAAGAAACATGATGTGTATACTGTCAGTATCTCATGATGTGGCTTCTATATTCTGGATCATGCATCTTGAGATACAGTTTTTTTTTAGTAGTACCACAATTGACAACCAAACATTGTAGACAATCACGTTAGATCAGGAGTGGCACTGGATGTATACTTCTAGCTTCTTCCATGTTTTATGGATGCTCACATGTGCATAATCTTACATAGAAGCACCAATCATTTTCTCATGTTCCAAGAGGCAGAATGGACCAAGCAAATGTACACTAAGCACTGTACATAATAAGCCCATTGTAATATTTTCTAGTTTTGTTTTTTTGTGGAGTCCAGAGGAGTTTTGAATGGTAGGAATCTGTTATCTGGCTCTAAAAAAGGTTGAAAACCGTGGATGTTGTGGCAAAGAAGGCTCTACACTCAAGCATCCACAATGCATGCTTCTTTTACCAGACCACTAGGGCAAACACTGTAATGTGAGTTAATATACATCCAGGAATAATGAAAGTGAAATATCTTATGTGATCATTCTATGCTTTGCTGCCAGGTTTTGTATGTTTTAGTCTATGTAACTACTCATCACCTCATGTTTGGATTCCAGAAATGGTGCATGTGTGTAGCTTAAGACCACTGTCATCTTTAAAAAAAAATATTCACATGTTTTTAAGGTACAGACTAACAGCATTAGCAGCTTTGTAAGTGAAGAGCATTAAAGCATTTTTAGGGAACCTCTTAAATTTATATTGTGTGTGTGAGCCATGATGCCATTAATGGAGCCTAAGGTGAGTGTTATGCTGCCACGTGTGACAATTTCACTTAATCCCTTTTCAAAGTGACACAACAATGGCAGTTTTCACTAGAAATGAAGAGATCCGATTCTGTTACAAATGTAAATTCACACACATTTTACATTATTTAAGGCAGGTGAATAATCAGACAGTTAAGGTATAATTAAATATATATGTAATGTACATAAATAAAAACACTATTACCGTATATACTCGAGTATAAGCCCCCCCGTGTCTCTCTAACCCCCCGCCCCGTGTCTCTCTAACTCCCCTGTGTCTCATTCCCTCCCCCCTCCTCATCCTCAACCCCCCCCCCTCCTCATTCTACCCCTCTAAATACCTCCCCCTCTCCCTTACCTGCACCTGAAGCTTCTGCTCCGCTCCTTCCGGCGTCTTGACGTGGCGCGCATGTGACATCACGCCATTAGCATGAGGGGGGGTTGAGGTTGAGGAGGGGGTTGGGGTTGAGGAGGAGGAGGGAGGTTGAGGAGGAGGAGGATGAGGAGGGGGGGAAGAGACACGGGAGAGAGAGGGGGACACAAGAAAAGGGCACACAAGAGAGGGACACAGGGGGCAGCACATTTCCCACCCTTCGGCTTATACTCGAGTCACTCATTTTACCCAGTATTTTGTGGTGAAATAGGTCGGGTCGGCTTATACTCGAGTATATACGGTATATATAAAGTATATAAGAATCCTATATTATACAAAAATACATTATGATATCATATCTCTATATAATGTTTCATAGTTCTAAATATCCATACCCTTATTAATTGCTATATATCTTTACTTTTTACTAGCTTGCCATAGCTTTCCTCACCAGAAGCAAACATCTTTTGTATGGCTGCAGTCACCATCTGCAGAGATTTTGGAGCCCAGGAAAATTAAATCTGTTGCTGCTTCCACTTTTGCTATCTATTTGCCAGGGACTAAAACTGCTGTTTGCTGTAATCTTTGTTTTTTTAAGATTAAACAACAGGCAGCTGGCCAGCTTTTGCACTTTCTTTTTTTACCCTCATCAATAGGCTCGTTAGTTCCCCCCACTTTCAACCAATGGAGTAATACCATCCATGTATCTTGAGATTATTGATATTTCTCACAGCAATATTAATTCTGGCTTTGGATTTATTCAGTCCGGCTTTACACATTATATATTCTGTGTATAAATTGAATAAATAAGGCGACTATATACAATCTTTTTGCAGTCTTTTCCCGATCATGTTCAGTTCTGACTGTGGCTTCTTGGTCCACATAGTAAATAAAGCAGAGGTAAATGTTTTTTTCTGGAACTTGCTTTCATTATTATCCAGTCCTATGTTATGTAACTTAAAAATAAAGGCTTGTATTCTTTAAACTCTCTAAATACGTCTTGCATATTATCAAGAAAACTTAAGATCATACTGGAACATTTTTATGGTCCTCAATATGTATAATATAAAACTACTCCTATGTATGTGGTTCCTATAGTTTGGACTCTAGAGAATTGCCCAATAGCCAGCATGACCTTATACAAATCTTTAATAAAAATAAGGCTGTATATAATCTTTTACCAGACATTTACATACTTTAGACGGAGATGAGGGTCCTGATCTCAGGAGAGCTTACAATCTAAGGGGTTATAGGGGATAGAAACATAAGGTAAGGGGTCTACTGGAAGATGGTAAGCTTCTCTGAACAATTCGGGTTTCAAAGAACGTATGCATATTTCAAGACTAGGGGACAGTCTTCCAGAGCAAGGTAGAGAGTGCCAACAAATTGGGGTTGTTCTTGACAAGCTTTTCAGGCTATACAGACCCCTATGTTATCCCTATTAACAACTAGCCGTCATGGTGGTTTATTTAGATCTTTGCCACACGTTCTGCAGCTTAAATAAACATTTTGAACATTTTTTGATTGGCTGAAATAGATATCAATCCTGCTCAGTGTTAATTTTTTTATCTTTTTTGACCAATCAGATTAATGGACCTAAAATCTGAGCAATCTGATTGGTCAAAAGAGATTACAAACCAATTTTGAGCAGGGTGACAACTGAAACCCCATTCTGATTGGCTAAAATATGATTTGACATATGGGGATTTAACATTTAGGTGCCACAGGGGTTATGTAGATAGTTTGAGCGGGGACAGTGGGCAATCGGGTGTGAATGGGGAAGGGGATCCCCAGCAAAATCCATGGATAAAAGGGAATTCTCAGGGATTCTCTTTGGTGTCAGTGGGTTTGTGCTCAGTAATATTGCTGAGCACAGCCTTACTCGTAATCCTAAACCATGTAACTTTAATTCCAAGGATTGAATTTACGCGTTGTAGTGTGCTCAGTAATATTACGTTTGTGGAGCATTGAATAGACGTGTAACATTATTAAAAAAAAGCTCCCGCAGGGAGTTTACTTGTCTCAAATAGAATAGGGCTCTTGTGTTTTTTCCAAAACATTAAACATGAAATGCAAACATGGTTTTGTTGCTGATATTGGAGAGGAGAAAATGTTGCGAGGTTGGATTGAGCATTAGTTCAGAATGAGAGAAGTAGCATAACTTACAAAAGATATAGGGTTGAAAATAAAATATAACCTTTATTAATTACAATTGAAAATAGAACCATATATAATTATGATATACTAAGTAGCACTAAAAGGTTTAAGCAGTAGCCTAGAAAATTCATTGATCACGCTAAACTCAGGCCTTCCTAAGCTTTCTAGGACCTCAAAGGGTACCTTCTTCCTGGAAGGCTGGTCTAGTGGCATACCCCAAAGCTGAATTGATCCCTAATTAAGTAGCTAGGCTAACAATCTGATTATAGTATCAACCATACACAGCAACCCCAACAACAGTGGGGAGGACATCAGGCAAATGCCACAAACCTGTAGGGTTACCTGTACAGGCTACAGCAGCCCTGACACACATTTTGTCAGAGGTTTTGACGTCATCAGGTGTACTGTTTCCTGTCCCCTGTAAGATTAAATAAATAATCAAAATTGGTGCACTTGCTCAGGATTGGATAATACCAATGAATGAAATGATGCTTCAGTATTAGTAAACAATAATGCTCGATTCACTCTGCAAATGATCAGATAGTCCATATAAATGAAATAACTCTTCAATGTTAACAAACATATTTGTGTATGATAGGTCCTACTAATTTTTACATAGGCAACCACAAAGTTAAAAATGGGTATGAACATGTTCCCATGTCATATATGCATACAACAATATATAAATATAGTTGTCAAACTGAGAGACGTTGTCACGCTTTACTTGGTGTGTACGAGAATGCGAGCCTCATGAATCGAGGCTAGCCGTTATAGAGTAGCACTTAGGCGATGAGCGCCAAAGACGCTCATCGATGCGAGGCAAGCCGTTAACGCGTAGCACTTAGGCGATAAGCGTCAAAGGCGCTCTTTGCCTTCGCGAGGCGAGCAGTGAAGGCAATGAAACACGCGGGACTTAGCCACCAAACACTTAGTAAACGCGGGATCGCCTTGGCCTCCAAGCACTTGCCAAACGTGGGACTTAGAAAAAATAAATTACCAGACGCAGGACTTTAACAGCCGAACCGCGAATATCTTAAAAACAAATACAACAAAAACATCACCCGCAGCACGGGTGAACAGCCAGGACGTCTGGGAGCAAGGTGGAATGCGAATATAAGGCGATTTCTACGACTTTCGCCACACGAAAATCGCCTAAGCGGGGAAAAAAATGGGCGCCCCAAAAAATGAAAACGAGGCTACACGACCCTGGAGTGCGCAAAACACTGCCAAACGCGTAGCACTTTCACACAGGAACGAACAAACTACTATTACAAATGACGGAAAATGCTTGTGAGCCGCATAGCACATTAATAACATTGCGAATCTACAATGGCGCTTTACACAACTAAACCAACGGATTTTCCTTGCGCACACAGCCTATTTCTACGAGACGCAGACTTTGAAAAAAAAAATGCAAGAAACAGAAAATCCAAAAAACACAAATATTTTTTTTTATTAAAAATACAACAAAAACATCACCCATAGCACGGGGGAACAGCCAGGACGTCTCGGAGAGAGCTGGAACGCGAATTTAAGGCGATTTTGATGACTTTCGTCACTTGAAAATCGCCTAAGCGAGAAAAAAAATGAAAAAAGAGGCTTCACGACCCTGGACCGCCCAAAACACTGCCAAACGCGTAGCACTTTCACACAGGAACGAACAAACTACAAAATGCACTATTACAAATGACGGAAAATGCTTTCGAGCAGCGTAACACATTAATAACATTACAAATCTACAATGGCGCTTTTCACAACTAAATCAACGGATTTCCCTCGCGCACACAGCCATCAGGGTACCAACACTCAAACTGTATATTGTATGCTGATTTAAAATATAAACAGATTGTTAGCTCTTCAGGCTATTGATTGCTGGATATATTAATTACAAATAGGTAAAGTATATTAATTTATACAAGAACTAATTAATTTATTATTGCTTAACTAAATATAGATAAATATATATCTCTCTTTATAATGAGTGACAAAGGTGCTCAGAGGAGCAAAAGTAGACGAAAGGAGAGGCTCGCCATTTTTTTCTCTCTCTTAGGCAATTATCGTGTGTTGAAGCTCGGCAAATTGTGGTTAAATTGTCGTGCAACCTGATGTCGTGCCTGTCCCCCCGTGCTGTGAGTGTTTTTTTTTTGTATTTTTGTTAACTTTGGTAGTGTTGTTGTTTTTGTATGTGCGCTGTAGCGCCGTTAACTTCATGTTTTTTTTTTACCTCGTATTTGGGTTTTTTCTAAGTGCTGCGGTTCGTATTTTTATTTTGGTAAGTTCCGCTTTCCTTTTTGCAAGTGTTACGGGCCCTAATTTTTCCACACGTTTTTTTTAAAACTCTTGCATTGTGAATGGTGTAATTGAGATTTCGGTTGATGTGTAGTTTCGCAGGTCGTAGGGATGAGCACCTACAGCGCTCATCTCCACCAGCCTTCAGCGCTCCCTGCCTAAGTCGTACGGGGATGTAGGGATGAGCGCCTACGCAATGAGAGCCTTTCAATGCTCCTTGCCTGGCCGCAACGGCGGTTGTGGCCTGCAACTGCGAGCCTGCATTTTTAACGTTGCGTTACCAACGTTTTTTGGCAAGCCCACACTTCTGAGAACTATATATGTGATTATCAACAAAAGGAGAGTTTTCTCTTAAACCCACTAATGCTTGGTATTATTAATAACTAGCGACTTGCCCGTCAACAAATTGTAAGGCAGGTAATGCTGTTTGGTCGAGACATTAATTTTGTTGGTGGTCCGAGATCCTTCGGCACTCATTGCGAGGCTGTTGTATTTTTTTTTTTCTGATAGGCGCTTTTGCTGTTATTGTTTTGTCGGCGTTGATCTGCTTTTTGCGCTTATTGCAAGGCTTTGTGTGCTATGAGCCGCGTTAGCGCTCGTTGTGAGTCGCGCAGTGAATGGGTTTGGTGTTTATTGTGAGAGAGTTTTTGTTTTGTTTTTGTGTATATTTGTTTTTGTATGGTAATGAAATAATACATTTATAAATGAATATAGTTTACCTATTTGGAAGTAATATATGCAGGAAGCATTGTGCTGAAGAGCTGACAATCTGTTTTGATGTTCCTACAGCATACAATGTAGCTTTGCACTGTTGTGGAGCTGAGGTGTAAGTGTCAGCAATGTGTGTAGTGTAAATATGCTGCGTGCAAGAAGGAAAGCCGTTAGGGTAGCTGTGTACTTCCGCATTGTGTAAGTTAGTGTTGTAAAATGGCGGCTAATGTATATGTGGTACGCGGCTGTGTATGATGTAGCGTCCTTGTTAAGAGTGTATCTTGTACCTCGTACGGCTTTTTTGAAAATCCGTAGGTGCTTGGTGGTGTTTTGCATTGTTTAGGCGGACATTTTTTCTCTCGCTTAGGTGATTTTCGTGTGACTAAACTCGTGTATTTGGACTTAAATTGAGGTGCAACTTCACTTGCAGAGGTCCTGGGTGCTCCCCCCCCCCTTGCTGTGGGTAAGCTTTTTATGTATTTTTTGTGGGTATTTATTGTGTTTTTAATATTTTCAGGTTCGCGCGGTTCGGCCGTTAAGGTTGTATTTTTGCAAGGTCGAAATGTTTTTTTTTGTAAGTCCCGCGTCTCGTATTTTTTTATGCTAAGTCCGTACATTTTTTTGTGTAAGTCCATATATAGTGATTGCTTGTTAGATGTATTTTGGTAAATTGCCGCTTGTGTGTGTGTTTGTAACCGCGTGTGAGGCACCGTAGAGCACTCATCTCCACCAGCGCAAGGCGCGCCTTTGGCGCTCCTTGCCAGCAACTGCGGCCTCGCTATGCGAGCACGCAAGCGTTAGCAACAACCTGCATGCTCACAACTATATATGTGATAGCACTGTATATCTAAATCACAAAACGTAGATATAGACAATAGCACCTGACAAGTCGATCATGCCCAATATACTCATGGATTATTATACAATCCTATATGTAAAAAAACAAGTTTAAAGCCGTAGTGTTATTGTTGAGATGGTTTGCTGAATAGTCTAAAAAGTAAGAGAACTAAATAAATGATGGTTGTATAAATGAACTGTAAAATAAATATGAACATTACAGCACAAATTTACTGAAAGAATGTGACTTTATGTATGAGGTGTTAATTTCTTATATATTGTGTAGGCATACAAAAATAGATGCGCCATGGAGATGACAAGTTTTCAAATATGGCAGCTTCTGTCAATTATTACGTATCACAGAAGTCCACCATGTAGGTGGCTAGATATTATCCTTACGTATATGGATAATAGCAATGAATCTCACTGATTTATTAATAGGCTATCGAGTGTGCACTTGGCATGGTGAAAATTCTAACTAAGAACACCAACTTGATCTAGATAAAATCCGCCATGTTTAAGGCCAAAGTAAATCCTGCTAGCTATGTTAATCACCTATCCCTGCAGCAAGAGACTGCGGCAAGCCAGAGATGAAAATTACAGCAACATTTCCCATTGATTTTTGCACTGACAAAGATTACGAATTACCATGTTAGACTTTTACACCAAAACCCTATGCTAATAAGAATTTACAGGTAACTCGCTAAATAGGGCAGAGCCTTAGCTACAAAAAAACTGAAAGAAATATTATGTTTACCAAAGACCACTCGCAAATAATTTAAAAACCATTGCTGAGTGCCGCAGCAGCAGTGGCAGTATAGCACAAAAAACAATATAAAATGATGTAATTTCAACAATATTGGACACTTAACAGTCCAATAGACATGTTATTAAAATATGATATTGTATTATTATGTCTGTTTCATTATACACCATCAAGGGAAACACACAACCCAAAGGCGCTCCTGCTAGCCTCGCGAAGTTGAGGCATGGAAACACGCGGGCTTAGGCTGAAATGAGCAGTTGAGGCATTGAAGCACGCGGGACTTAGGCTGCAAGCACTTGAGGAACGCCAAAGACAGTAACATTTGCACAAACAAAATCCGACCTCGGAAAAATACAAATGTAAAGGCCGAACCGCGGAAATCGGAAAACACGAAAAGCAACAAAAAAAATAAATTAAAACACACACAGCACAGGGGGAGAGCCAGGACGCCTGGGAGCGAATTTAAGCCCAATTTGCAGGGTTTCGTCACTCGAAAAAGCAAGAAAAAAAAATGGCATATGAAAAAAGTGAAAAAATCTGAAAACGGAATGAAAACGAGGCAAAGACACTAACACTTGCACGAACTACGCCAAAGGAACCAAAGGATAGATTCAGCAGACACACATGGCATTCCCAAGCACAAAACTTGCAGGTTAATAAACCCTGCAATAAGCGGCCCGTACAATAGGCAGGAGGAAAGGCTCACGATGAGCGCTGCAGGTGATCATTGCAAAGCAGTAAAGTTGAAGAACACGAGGGGAGAGGCTCGCAATGAGTGCCAAAGGCTCTCAGCGCGGGGCTCGCAATGAGCGCCGAAGGTGCTCAGAGGGCCAAAAAAGACTTACATTTTGTGGCAAACAGCATTGCCAGGCTTCAAATTTTATTGCCGTAATTTTTGACGGGCAAGTCGCTAGTAATATATAAAAACAATATAAACACAATATAATAGTTGTCAAACTGCGAGACGTTGTCACGCTTTGCATGGTGCATACGACTTGGGCGATGAGCGCCGAAGGTGCTCATCACCTGCGAGCCTCGCGTAGTGAAGCGAGGCACTAAAACACGCAGCACAAAGGTGATGAGCGCCAAAGGCGCTCATTGCCTGCGAGCCTCGTAAAGCTAGGCAAGCAGTGAAGGCAATGAAACACGCAGGACTTAGCCACAAAGGAGCGCCGATCACACATTGAAACACGCAGGACTTAGTAAACACAGGATCGCCTTAGGCTTCAAGCAGTTGATGAACACGGGACTTAGAAAAAAAAAAATTACGAGACACGGGACTTAGAAAAAAACAAATACGAGATACGAAAAATACGAACTTAACGGCCGAACCGCGCAAACCAAAAATCACGAAAAAAAAAAAAAAAAATACTACAAAAACATCACACACAGCACGGGGGAACAGCCAGGAGGTCTGGGAGTGAGGTGGAACGTGAATTTAAGTTTTAACCAAAATGATTTGGCCGAGTTTCAGCACTCAAAATTCGCCTAAGCAAGAAAAAAATGTCCGCCCAAAAAAAAAGGAAAACGAGGCTACAGTACCCCGGACCGTTTAAAACACCGCCAACCGCATACCACTTTCACATAGGAACGTAAGAGGTACAGAATACTCTATTACAAAGAACAGAAAATGCTTGTGAACCGCGTAGCACATAGACAAACAATGCCATTTTACAACACTAACTTGCAACTGATAACATTACGAATCTAAAATGGCGCTTTACATAACTAAACCAACGGTTTGCCCTCGCGCATGCAGCCTATTTCTAATGCACAGCTGGGACATTCATTACACTTTCTTCTCAGGGCAGCAACACTCCAACTGTACATTGTATGCTGCAGGAAAATAAAAACAGATTGTTAGCTCTTCAGGCTATTAATTGCTGGATATATTAATTAGAAATAGGTAAAGTATATTCATTTATTAACTAATTAATTAATTATTAGTTAACAAAATATAGATATATATATCTGTCTTTGTGATGAGCGCCGAAGGTGCTCAGAGGAGCAAAAGTACACGAGAGGAGAGGCTTGCAATAAGCGCCGAAGGCGATCATTGCGAGCCACGCCATAAGCACCAAAGGCGCTCAGCGCGAGGCTCGCAATGAGCGCCGAAGGTCCTCAGAGTAGAAAAAGCTTAACATTGTGTGTCAACCAGCATTGTCATTGCTTCAAATTTTATTGCCCCGTCATTTTTGATGGGCAAGTCGCTAGTATATATATATATATATATATATATATACAGTGATTCTATAAATACAATTGTCACAACTATTACATTTCAAAAAATTTTAATAAATAAAAAATATATATGGTTTCTTGTTACGTTTCCGGCACTTGTTCTCACTCAATATAATTATTGTGATGTTCTCATTTGTTACTGGTTCCTAGAGACGCTTCTCATCCGTAAAGCTTGGTATGGCTACTCCCTACACTGAAATCTCTTGCGGATAAGGCAGGATTTACGGATGTGAGCTGATTGCCGTAATAGTGCGAGTGAAAATATTATTAATATTATTGAAAAATTACCTGCAGCCGAAGTACGTGTATACCGCTAATTACACCGCTCGATCAGCATGGCGGCCATAGTTTTGCTGCTGATATGTTATGATGTTGGATTGAGCATTAATTCACAATCAGAGAAGTAGTGTAATTTAGAAAAGCAAACAAAAATATTAACTGTGGAGATCCGAAGGGTAGAGGCTATACAAGCCCAGGGCCACCTGCTATAGACTACAGGTTAACTAACAACAAGGACCATTTGGGTTCCTGGAAATCTCGGCACCAGCACCCTGATATCTGGTTTCTGTCAGGGTCCTTGCATCAGAAATCAGCACTTCCAGGCTACCAAGAGACTCCAGATCTGCTTCTTCTTAGGGGGCTTGATAAGACTTGTCAAACCTACAACAAAAAGATCCTACAGATGCTCTCAGTACCTCCCTGCAACCACCCAGGAGAACAGGAGCAAAATAAGAGACACACAATTTCTATATGTCTCCAGAAGTGAACTCCCTTTATTTGATTCCAAACACAACTAAACAACTATAGACAGAAACTGAACCAAAGCACAACCCACATTCCCTCCTCCCCCCTGAGAAATCCTTGATCTGGTGTGTATGTGTTGTCAAGAGGTGGAGTTAGATTATCCTTGCTATATTTACAACCCCAGAGAGCAATGTAACTAGATTTAAACTTTATGACTGTTTCTTTGATCATGCCTGAGGGACTAGGATGGGGGTAGGGGGTTACATCTGGCAATTGCCTCAGACTATCACATGACCCATTTCTGCCCCCTTATATCAATAACAGCATTTACATCGTAACCAAGAAACCATGACAGTAACTATATACACACACGATACATACATAATATGCATAATATTACACAGTAATATTATGCACACATTTAATTCTTTAAACATGACACATAACACAGTGATATTGCATGGAGAATTACATACAGTTTACAGGGTAAGGCAGGGGCACATACCATAAGACCACATTAAGCATGGTGGTACACTATTGCCCTATGCCTTTGGGCTATTCTCCCCGCCACCCATCTGCTCACATTTACCATGTGGCAATATAATTCCCCTACCCATTTTCCAATGGGGTAGTCTGTTCTGTATGGTAGCTCACTGGGCCACAATCCACACCTGGAAAAAGGTCTGTGACATTAACACATTTGATTATCACCAAGTGTAGATGTGTTAAATCCCTTGATATGTTGGATCTAGGATCACGCCTCTGCCATTGCAGATTACTCCAGGATATTTATGAAACAGGTACATTTATTACAGAATGTATCCCCTTCAAGTGCCTTCTTAAAGGGCCAGTGTGGTCAGTTTTCTCCTGTATATTCTTTAGAATGACCAAATGATAATTACAAATATGTTTTTTTTTAGAGAGCAAGCAATAAAAATGCAGACTTTACATTGTAAAATTTAAATGATATTATTTTTTTCTGGAGGGTTTAATTTCCTTTTCAGCTGATTCTGATGCTTTTTTTTTTTCTCAGAGAGTCGGTCCTGGTATTTAATAAGCTTTGCATTAGAGCTAATGAAGGCTCTAGCAGTTGTAGATACCACATTCACTTTGTGAAAATATAAGCTTTCTGTGTCCAAAGTAGCATAAATTGCATATAAAATATACTAAATCATTATTATTTTTTTTACTTTCTGAAAACATTATACATATTTCCAAGTATAATTCTTTAAAACTTCTAAACTGTCACTCTGGAGAGATGTAGCCGAAAAGCAGTGCTCCTGCCCAATTTGGTCAAAAACTTGACCTAAACTTAACACTTTGTTTTAAAAGTGCACAGAAAAGTTTCTTTAAGTCCTCTAAAAGTGACATACCTAGGCCCTCATTCAATTGCAATTTGGCCAATTGAATAGGGCTCTAAATAAGCACATAACATATATTTTTTAGTTAATAAACATCTATCCAAAAGCAAGGTCTTCACTAATTAAAAACTTCTTTAAAAAAAAATGCTATGTGCTTATTTAGAGCCCTATTCAATTGGCCAAATCGCAATTAAATGAGGCCCCTAGACTTTAACCTGGCTTTCAGCATAAACGGAGGCCGAGACCTACTGGGACACAGTGGCAACAGAACTTTACCAGCGGCAACCTAACTTTCTAGTGAGATAGACATGGTCTAAGATCTGACACCAGACTGCAGGAAAGAAAAGTAACCTGACCTCAAGACTTAAAGGTACCAGGAAGCAAGAGGGGACCCACGTAAATCGCAGGAAATTTCCAAAACATTACGGGAAGTTTCAAATTGCACAGGTGTAATCTTCTATATGGAACCACTGGTTAAGTTAACTGGGTTTGAGATCTATCTCCTCCAGCTCCTATGGGGGAAGATCTGTCAATCACAGACTTCAACCAGGCACGCACATGTGCAAAACGTCACTGCTGGATGCTCGATGTTCTATTAGACACAGAGTGCTAGAAATAATTGCAAAGCAAGTCTTAATCCCACAAATATGCAATTAAAAATATTATTTTTAAAAGTTATTTCTAAGTAATAAGCTCACGAACCCCCGAGATTTCTCTTCCAGCCTGCCAGGCCGCATACAGCCCAGATTGTTACTAGGGAAGTGACAATGACACGAGATCACAGCCCTGCCTGGGGAGAGCATTAACTGAGCAGGAGCGGGCACTTAGAGGACATGGACACCTGCTGATATAAGGGGGAACTAAAGGCACTGAGTGCATGTGACTGGAAATAATTTATGGTTATTATAAAGCGTTTATAGGGATCCTGTGGTGGTCCAGTGGTTAGGACTCAGTGCGTCCACCACTGTCAACCTGGGTTCAATTCCAAGTCAGGGAAGCAAGAGGTCACACCCTGAAGCCAAGCAGAGTTGGGCCTGGTCAGTACTGGGATGGGAGACCATCTAGGAATACCAGGAGCTGTATGCTGTGGCCCACTGGAGAAGGAACTGGCAACTCACTCCAGTATCTCTGCCATGAATACCAAGTGGATCAGCATGACCATGGACATAAAGATGTTCTGGTGTGTTACAGTCCAATGAGGAGTCAGAATTGACTATATGCCACAAAATAAGGGTTTATAAACTTTCATTTCTATATATTATATATTAGAAATTCTAATATGTATTCTAATTTAGAATAATTATTTTGTTTTTCTAAGTGGTAGTAGGGAATGCCTTTTATGAATGACTTGTATTTATATATACAGTGGATCCTCGGTCGCCGACTACCTCAAAACCTGTTGATTTCGGTGTTCAACTCGTCTGGATGACAAAAAAATGCTATGCTTGCTCGGTACTTGTAGCACTCGGGCTACTCCTCATTCTGTCTCTCCAGGAAGTTAACTAAAACAGCATAGAAAAGCACACGTACAGCATGCAAGAACCAAAGAGCAGCCTGTGCTTATAAGAACTGAAGTGCAGCCTGTGCTTACAAGAACCAAAGTTACATAGTTACATAGTAATTGAGGTTGAAAAAAAATTTGGGCCATCAAGTTCAACCTTTTTATATCTCCTCGTATCTGCAATATGCAGATTAATTGTTAATTGACCCAGGGGAAGGCAAACAGAAAAAAAAAACAGTAAAACTTTTGCCAATTGTCTCAAAAGGAAAACAAAAAACACCTACCTGACCCCAGATCGGATTCCTCCCTCTATCAATACTCCCTCTATAATTATCCAGGATAATCCTAAATGCCCTTTTTATTTAGAAATATATCCAATCCCTTTTTAAAGTTATCTATCAAACCCACTGTCATCTCCTGCTTCAGTAGAGAATTTCACAGATTAACCACCCTTACTGTGAAGAACCCTTTTCTTTCTTTAAGGTGGAATCTTTTTACTTCTAACCTCAAAGGATGTCCTCTTGTCAGTTGAAAATCTCTTGGCACAAAAAGTTCACTTGACAAAGTCTTGTATTGACCCTGGATATATTTATATAGGATATTCATATAACCCTCTAAGACGCCTTTTTTTTATAGAGAAAATAAGATTAATTTGGTTAGTCTTTCTTCATAACTTAGGCTCTCCATTCCCCTTATTAGTTTTGTTGCCCTCCTCTGTACCTTTTCCAGCTCAAAAATGTCTTATTTATGAACTGGTGCCCCTAATTGTACTCCATATTCCAAATGAGGGCGTACTAGAGATTTGTATAGTGGCAGAATTATATTTGCTTCCCTGGCTTCTATACCCTTCTTAATACATGCTAATATTTTCTTTGCCTTTGCAGCTGCTGCTTGGCTTTGAGCACTGTTACCTAGGTGGTTGTCCACAAGCACTCCCAAATCCCTTTCAATATCGGATACCCTAGATTTGCTCCATGAAGATTATAAAATGCATGGCTATTTTTCCTTCCCAGATGCATAACTTTACATTTATTCTTATTAAATCTCATCTGCCATTTAGTCGCCCATTTCTCTAATTTTGCAAATCCCTTTAGAGGGAAAGTACATCATTATCTGATTTAAGTACCTTGCACAACTTAGTGTCATCAGCAAAAATGGAGACAATACTTCCCAATCCTACTTCTAAGTCATTAATAAATATATTAAAAAGGAGAGGGCCTAATACTGAACCCCGAGGAACCCCACTTACCACATTAGTCCAATATGAGTATGTTCCATTTACAACAACCATTTGCTTCCTGTCTTTTAGCCAGCTCTCAATCCATGAGCAGATATTTACTGCAATTCCTGTATCTCTTAGTTTGCTCAATAGTCTTCCATGTGGCATTGTATCAAAAGCCTTTGGAAAATCCAAGGACTACATCCACTTAGGTTTGCTTGATATGACCTATCCCTCATAAATCTATGTTGACTCCTACTTATAATCCTGTTCAAATAGACACATTCTTGTATACTATCCCTTATTAAACCTTCTAAAAGCTTCCCCACTACAGAAGTGGGACTTACAGGTCTATAATTTCCCGAATTTGTTCTTGCTCCTTTCTTAAATATAGGTATCACATCTGCTTTTCTCCAGGCATCTGGTAGAGACCCTGTATTGAGTGAATCTTGAAAAAATAGATATAATGATTTGTCTATTACAGAGCCCATTTCCCTCCGTACCCTTGGATGTATTCCATCAGGACCTGGGGCTTTATTAACATTTATCTTTTCCAACCTCTTTTGGATTTCTTCCTGCGTTAACCAATTATTTGGTGACGGTAGTGTGCCACCATTTTGGTACTACTGGTACCTCCCTTGTATATACCGAAGAAAAGAACCTATTTAGCTCATACGCATTTTCCTGGTCACTAATTGTCAGACGGCCTGTTTCCCATTGTAATGTTCCTATAGCTTCCTTCCTCCTAATAGTATATTTAAGAAATAATTTAGGGTTAGTCTTACTCTCCTTTCTATTTTAGCCAGTCCCATAGCCCTTTTGCAAGCCTTGTTGAATTCCTTGTACTCATGTAAAGTAGTCTCTGTCCCCTCTTTTTTGTGTACTTGGCTTGGCTGTTTTTTACTCTGTATCTTCATCTTTAAATCATTGTTAGCTTGTGCTTACAGGGACCGAAGTGTAGCCTGTGCTTACAAGGACCCAAGTGAAGCCTGTGCTTACTCGGACGCAAGTGTAGCTTGTGCTTGCAAGAACCCAAGTGTAGCTTGTGATTACATCATGAGTTCGAAGAAGGCTAGTGATACCTTTGTTAGGGAGTTTAGAGACTATGTAGAGGCTGAGGTTATTACTCCCAAACAAGTCTTCAACATGGTTTATATTTTAAGAAAACGCCTAACAGAACCTACATCACTCAAGAAGTGAAGACATTGCACAAGCAGATGAAAGACAGGCTAACTCTGTTGGTGTTTCAGAATGCTAGTGGGGGTTTAAAAATTAGCCTCTACTAGTCTATCACAGTGGGAACCCCAGAGTTATCAAAATAGAAAGTGTGATGAAAAGCAAGTTAACTGTAATGTGGAGGGCCAACAGCAAAGCCACACTGTTAAAAACTATTTGCAGGAGAAATAACTGCCTCTGAAGACTCTGTTAATAATGGACAATGCTCCCGCTCACCCTCCAGGCTTGAAGGACAACTTGCAGGAGGACTTTAAATTTATAAATGTGAAGTTCTTGCCCCCTAACACAAAACCTCTGGACCGGCAGGTCATCTCAAACTTTTAGAAACTGTATACCAAGGCCCCCTTCCAGATGTGCTTTGAGGTGACCTTGGATACTGAGTTGACACTAAGAGAGTTCTGGAAGGACCATTTCAATATCCTCCATTTTGTCACTTTGATTGATAAGGCCTGGCGTGCAGTTTCTTATCAGACCATGAACTGTGCCTGGAGGAAATTGAGCCTAGAAGCTGTAACTCAAAGGAACTTAGAGGCTGAACCTAGCCCAATAGTGCAGAACATTGTGTCTCTGGGCAAGCCCATGGGCCTGGAGATGAGTAATGAGAGTTAGTGGGGTAGCACAGACAAGAGCCCAGCACTGAGGAGCTGCAGGAACTTCAAAGGGAGCATCAACATATAGTGAAGAGGAGGGAAGGGTAAAGCACCTACTGCACTGATCAAATATGGGTTTAATTACAAACTAGCCATGGTCAAGGCAAACTAGACATGGTCAAACATGAGATGATAGGGTTAAACATTGATATCCTGGGAATTAGTTATCTCAAATGGCTGAATTGGACATTTTATATCAAACAACTACCAGATCTTCTACTGAGATCAAAAATCCCCACAGGAGAAATGGATTAGCCCTCATAGCCAATCAAAGGACAAAGCAGTGCTCCGTTACAACCCAATAAATGACAGAATGATTTCAATTCAAAGTTAATGCAAGCAATTTAGTATCACAGTGATCCGGGTGTAAGCTCCAACCCTGGATGCTGAAGAGGCTGACGTTGTCTTGTTGTACAAAGATATTCAACATGTCAACATAATAGATAACACTAAGAAAATATGTTACACTCATCATAGGAGATTGGAATACTAAAATACGAAACTAAAAGATACTTGGAATAACGAGCAAGTTTGGCCTTAAACTACAAAATTAAGATTAATAGAATTCTGTCAAGATAGTTATCTTGTCATAGCAAACACCCTCCTCCAACAGCCTTAGAAATGACTCTACACATAACCAGATGAACAATATAGAAATAAGATTGACTATATACTTTGTAGCGAAAGATAGAGGAGCTCTATACAGTCAGCAAAAACAAGACCTGGAGCTGACTGTCACTCAGATCATGAGCTTCTTATTGCAAAGTTTAGAATTAATCTGAAGAAAATGGGCAAAATCACCTGACCAAGCAGACACACAATAATATCCTCTGTGAATGTGGAGTGGAGGTAAAGAATATATTTAAGGGACTAGACATTGTACATACAATGCCTAAGAACTTTGGACAGAAGTTTGCAACATTATTCAGGACAAACTGGCTGTCTGATGAGGCTTTGAATGTAAGCCCAGGAAAGAATTCCAGAGGATAGCAATAAGAGACAAGGAGACATTGTACAACGAATGATGTAAAAGATAAAAGAAGATAATAGAATGGGAAAGTCAATAAATCTCTTCAAGAAAATTTGGGATCTCAAAGGAATCTTTCATGCCAAAGCGGGCGTGATAAAAGACAAAAATGTTTTGAGGACTTAACAGAAGTAGATCAGATAAAGAAGAGGTGGAAGGAATACACTGAAGATATATATAGGAAAGGTGTAAACAGCAGTAAAGACCTCAATAGTTTGTCCAATGAGCTGAAGCCAGACATCTTGGTTAATGATGTGAGATGGGCCCTAGGATGTCTTGCTGATAACAAGGCTGCAGGAAGTGATGGAATCCCAGCTGAACTATTCAAAATCCTAGAAGATGATGCTGTGAAAGTGTTGCTTGCCTTATATCAACAAATATGGAAAATTCAATAGTGGCCAATTGACTGGAAAAGGTCAGTCTATATTCCAATCCAAATCCCAAAAAAGGCAGTGCCAAAGAGTACTCCAATTATTGCACTCATTTCACATGCCAGCAATATAATGCTTATGATCTTACAAGTTCGGCTCCAACAATATAAGGACCAGGAACTACCAGATGTGCAAGCCGGGTTCCACAGAGGAAGAGGCACAAGAGATCAAATTGCCAATGTCCACTGAATAATAGAGAGAGCAAGAGAGTTCCAAAAAACATTTACTTCTGCTTCATAGACTATTCTAAAGCCTTTGACTGAGTGGATCACGACAAAATGTGGCATGCTCTTAAAGAGATAGGATACCAAACCATCTCATCCTCCTCCTGAGGAACCTATATGTGGACCAAGAGGCCCCGGTCAAAACTGAAGATGAAACAACGCAATGGTTCAAGATCGGGAAAGGAGTGTGACAAGGTTGTATATTGTCACCTTATTTATTCAAATTATACGCAGACTACATCATGCGTAAGGCCGGGCTGGACAAATCCAAAGCTGAAATTAATATTGCTGAGAGATATATCAACAACCTCAGATACACCGATGATACTACTGTGATGGCTAAAAGTGAGGAGGAACTAAAGGACTTATTGATGAGGGTAAAAGAGAGTGCAAACGTTGGCCTGCTGCTCAACGTTAAAAAGACGAAGATCATGGCAAATGGCAATCTCACTTCCTGGCAAATAGATGGGAAAGAAGTGGGGGCAATGACAGATATCATTTTCCTGGGACAGATATAATTTTCATTGCAGCCCTGTCAAGCCCATACAAGATCTCCTCAGATGGTGACTGTAGCCATGAAATTATAAGATGTTTGCTTCTGTGGAGGAAAGCTATGACAAGTCTGTACAAGCTAGTAAAATGTAAAGATTTTTCACTTTCAACATAGGTCCGAATAGTTAGAACTATGGTATTCCCAGTAGTAACATACAGATGTGAGAGCTGGACCATAAATAAGGCTAAGCGCCGTAGAATGGTGGTGCTGGAGGAGACTGTAAGAAGAGTCAATCAGTCAGTACTAGAGGAAATCAAGTCAAACTCTTCATTTGAAGTTTTGCTGTTGAGGCAAAGACAAGACAAGATTCCCTTGAGAAGACTTTGATGCTGGGAAAGATTGTAGGCATATGGAGAAGGCAGAGGCTGAGATGGATAGATGAGGTCATTGAGGCTCAGAGGGGCAGTGACTAACAGATTTGCCTTGTGAGCAAAGAGTATATCAGAAAGGATCAAGTCCACTTACAGACAGAAATATCACTACATATAAACATTTCTGTGCATATACAAATATACTAAAAAAGATTATTGAAGACCTAGCCTGTTAATAATGGTTTGGATCTTGCCAAGATCTGCTTTTGGGGATGATTAAACCTCTACTGAAATAACTATGTCCTCTCTACCCCTCCCCTGATCACCATTAAAGTTCCTGCTAATTCCATCACCAGAGAGCAAAAAGCAATGGATTGTATATCTTGATAACAACCTGCCTGATGGGATTATCGAGCTGTGGACAGGAAATGAAAATAGGTTAAGTGAGATAACTAGTTTAGAAGGGAACTTTGACTTTGTTTAAGTGTATGGTGTAATTAATTGTTGTTTGCCTATAAATGTTTCAACTTTTCCTAATAAGGACTCTCTTCTAGGGAACATAATCATGGGGTTCTGACTTTTATTTAGAGGTTTTAACCTCTATTTTTTTTAATTATTATCCCATTTATTCCTCTTCAGCATCCTGATGGTCCTGGAATAGAAGCCGGTCACCAGAAAGCCCATCCACTGTGCGGTCCAAAGGAGGATTCCTGTAGCCAAGGCAGGAGAACTTGGGAGCTGAGTTTGACCCCTCCCCTGGGTTATGAAAGACCTCTAAGGTGGTCCACAGAATTTTCCAATAGTAGCCAGCATGTCCCTGGCTTCATCAGAACCAATGATCTATACATTTCACATCTCAAGCTTTTAGAATAGTATCAATTTATTAAATGTGGACAAAAAGGCAAATGTATTACTAAGGTATTACTAGAATATATCATAATACAAAATCATACCTGAAATAATATACGGGGGGACATGGAAGGAGGAAGGGAAAAATTGTTATTGGAGAGGTTGGAAATATAGATAAGAGCAAGTAAGAAATGATGGAAGAGATGGGGAGAGATAGGAAGAAGAGTGTAGAGAGTGGTAAGAGGAACAGAGGGGAATGGAGGGCGTGGAAAATATGGTATCATTTAAAACTGTAGCTACAGTATGTACTTAATCACTTGAATGTTATTAATAAAATTCATTTTACATCGGTAAACTAACATTGATGTTTGCCATATTAAGCTGTTAGCCTTTTTGATCCACCCACAAATAGAGATTCACATCATTTGTTAATGAGATATCATTGCTATTAATTATTCATTAGCCCCTGAGGCACAAGGTATATTTTCTTGAGTTCAGTCATCTGCCCATAAAAAGACTACTAGGCATGCTAAGATGCAGGGAGGGTAGTCTTATTTGTGTGTAGGAGAAAGTCTCTGAAAGCCTCTGCATTCAAGGTCTACCCTCGCCAGCAGTTGTGGTTATGTGCAGCAGGTGCAGAGCACCAGGGCCCATAAGAGGGGGGTGGCCCACTGCTACTGGTAGCAGCCTGGAGTGAATTTATTAGGGGAGAGGGACAAATAACATAGGGCCCTATTCTATTGCCCAATTCATAAATGTATAAATACAACCAGTATGAAAATTGCCACATATTCTATTAGCTTCTCGCAATCTGATTACAAGTTCCCTGCCAACAATCACTGCAGGACAGCCAAATATGCAAAACCAGCCTTAGAACTCCATTGGTTTTAGCACAGCTCGAATATTAGGAGCGCTAAGTAATTAAAGTTACACAAACTCGATATTCTATTAGACCCGGAGCACTAGATCGCAAATAAAAGTCTAACTCGCAACTGAAAAAAATTATCACTTTTCTGTCAAAAATATTACGAGTACTAAATAGGACTCACAAGGGCTTTTCCAAACACTTGTTATAGCTGTAACAGCAATTAAACATGCTATACTGTACTTTAAAAGCATGGGAGGGCATAGAAAGACATTAGAAATAATTGCACAACAGTCTCAAACCCACAAATATGCAATTACAAATATTATGTTTATATGTTATTTCTGAGTAATATTGATCCCGGAACTCAAGGGGTTAATACATATTATGAAATCCACATGGACTAGAAAAGATGCTCTAATGTATTTTATACATTGCTAGATTGCATAATTATGAGCTTGATCGGCAAATATTACTTATAGGCACTAATTAATTTGTAGCCTCTGATTGCAAATTGCGTGTAACTTCCATGTTTTACTGACATCATGATGACGGTCTCATTTACTATTGGCTGTGTCTAAGAAGTAAATTACGGGCTTGCTTATATATTGTCAGATTATATGATCAAGGCCCCTGAAATCAGACTTAAAAAGGCAGGGTTTACGAGTTCAGCCTTAAGGTTGGAATTAGTGAGATGGAATCAATAGAATACATCTAAACATTTCTAAAAAGAAAAACAGCCGCAGCCAAAAACTCAGGTTGGAGGCAATTGTGAGCAGCTAATAGAATAGGGCCCATATTCTTTACAGAAAGGTGATCTGATCACGTTAGAGCTTATTCTATTGACCCCAACAGACAGTTATCTTTATAGAGAAATGTCAAGGGATCCCAATTACTTTGCACAAGGATGCTCCATTTACTGGTTCCACCACTTATCATCAGCAAAAACAAGAATGGTGGCTCCCACTCCTGCATATTTGCATCTAACACTTAATGGGCCACTGGTTCATATTTTTAAAATGCCCTATTTTGAAGAACTGCACTCAAAATTATGCAATGTGTTTTTGGAATGTAAAAAAATATAATACTGCCTCTAATTTATTACCTTTTTATGTGCAATTATTCTGCTGAGATTCCTAACATTTTGGTTTCAGCAGGACCACTTCCTGAGGTAGGAGACACACTCACATGAGAAAAAAAAATAATAACACAGCCTCTTAATTTTTATATGCTACTAGCGACTTGCCCGGCAGGTAATTCTGTTTGCCACACAAAGTAAGGCTTTTGGTCCTCTGAGTACCTTCATCGCTCATTGCGAGCCTCGTGCTGAGAGCCTGCGGCACTCATCGCAAGCCTCTCCCCCCCGTGTGCTTTTGCTCCTCTGAGCACCCTTGGCACTCATTGTGAGCCCAGCGCTGAGAGCCTTTGATGCTCCTTGCGATCCTCTCCCCTGCTTTCTTTTTTATTTTAAATATGTATATTTTTAATGATAATAATTTATTTAATAAAATAATAAAATGAATATACTTTACCTATTTGTAATTAATATATCCAGCAATCAAAATCCTGAAGAGCTAACAATCTGTTTTGATTTTCCTGCAGCTTACAATGTACATTTGGACTGTTGCTGACCTGAGGTGTAAGTGCCATTTTTTTTCTCGCTTAGCGGATTTTCAAGTGGCGAAAATGCTTAAATTTGACTTAAGATCACGTGCAACTTCACTCCCAGACATCCTGGCTGTCCCCCCGTGCTCTGTGTATTTTTTCCCCATGTTTTATTGTTATTTTGCTGTGTTTTTGTTGTTTTTGATGCATGCGTTTCGGTCGTTAACTTCGTATCTTTGAGACCTTGTATTTTTTTTTTCTAAGTCATGGGGCTTGTATTTTTTTTTCCAAAGTCCCCATTTCCTCATCTCGCAATTTTTTTTTTTTTTTTAAGTCCTGATTATGTGGGGGGGGGGGGGGGTTTATAGCGAGAGTGAGGCGCCATAGAGCCTCAAATTCCGCAAATGTGGCCCCTCGCTTCGGTTCATTGCAGCAGACGTTGAAGCATCCACCTCCGCAAGTGCAGCCCTCCGTGAGGGAGTTCTTGTGAGCTCTCAAAGCATGATGACTCACAGTTTGACAATTATAATATTACTGCAATGTTCAGTTTTCTTCTCTCAGTTGATTATTTCTGCTACTTTGTCCGAAATGATTGCAAACAAACAAGTTTTCCGTTAGACCTGTTGGTAACACTTGCAGTTTTAGCTGCTATTTGCCAACTGGAAACTTTCTCTGCTATCAAAGACACCTTGCACATCAGGAAGTTGATCATCAGGGAACCAAGAGGTCACACCAGTCTGAAGCCAAGCAGGGTTGGGCCTAGTCAGTACTTGTATGGGGGACCACCTAGGAATACCAGGAGCTATATGCTGTGGCCCACTGGAGAAGGAACTCGCAACACACTCCAGCATCTCTGCCATGAATACAAAGCGGATCAGTATTCTCATGGACAGCATGGTGTGTTATGGTCCACGGAGAGTCGGTAACGACTGAACGACGCAAACACACATACATGAAAAGCTGACCAAACCCCTGATAGACACAGGTAGGAGTCAACATGCAGCACTACTTGAGTAGAAAACGCACAGTTTAAAGCCTAAGAATTTTTTTTAACTTTTATTTATTTTAAATTGCATACTGTTTTCATTAGCCTAGGCCCGGCAAACAAATAATGTTTATCAGCCTTACTTGTAAATACACTACAGTGATCCTTTAAGAAGATCTATAACTGTTTCCCATGTTCATAAGAAAAATATATCTTCAGTATTGGGAGAGGGACTGGGGCAAACTAGTGGCATGGAAGGGTATAATGAGGCTGTATAACTCTATGTAAGTGTTGGGGCTGTAGACCTCCATACATCCGCACATTAGAGTACGACATGGCATGTGCACTTGTCAACCTAACATCATCATGTCACCCAAGCTATGTCAGGCATTTAGTCTTCGGCTCTCAGTTGTTCTTTACTTTTGATTCCTTACCAAAGCTGTCTAACAGATAAGGCCCTTGTTATAGGTCAGCTTTAATAGGACCATCCAGTAATGGAAAAACAATAGCTAGATAAGACGTACAGCGCGGTGCCAACACTTTGTCCATGCCAGATTTCATAGAGGGTAATCCCAGAGGATCAGCCCAACATAGGTAGCCTATGACCAGCCTGGAAATACATCATTGAGGGAGATTTAAGGATTGGCAGATAAGAAGCCAACAGGTGAGACGCAACAGCTGATCCAACAAAAGCAAAGACAATGAACATGACAGGTTTTTCCTGTAAGAAAAAAGTGATTAAAATGAACGTGTCTGTGAACAAATATATAATAGGTTAGGATATTTCAATGCATTACTGTATCTTAAAAGCATAATTACATTTCTTGGATTATGAAGCATTTGATACGGGATAATTAGTAGTGTATGAAAACATTTGTTTTGCATGAAAAAAATACCAACATAAACATTGACAAACTCACCCTGATGTTTGCTGTATCTCTTGTGTTTGCAAGCTGTTGATTTTGTGAGTTAACTCCCCTTGAAATCCCTGTAATTTTGTTTTGGCCAATCACAGGCAGCTAATACACTGTATCAATCAGGAGCCATCATGGCGTGTGCAGTCCTGTTTTAACCCTGAACAGGGAAGTAAGGATCAACCTAGACATTGCTTTTTCTCGGAACTGTGCTGCTGCTGGCTTGAAGTTTATTAAAGGGTTAAAATATGTTCCAAAATGCAGTGTTTCTATTGGTAGGTACACTGTGACTATGTAAGCAGCTCTGGGGGTGTGGAAAACAGGTTTTATTTTTAAATAAAATAAAACTGTATGTGTATAGAATGACTCCATGTAATGTGTGTGTCTGATGCTATAAATCTTATTTTGGAAATTGTTTTCTTAGCTGTAATCATCCTTATTTTTCAGTCAGCCTTTTATCAGTGAGTGCTACTAAAAGAACCACTACACAATGCAAAAATACAAAGAGAGATACTGTATGTTTGAAAACTTACAGCTCATACACCAAGATTTTAATCAGAAAAATTACCAGGAGGGATCCATGATACATTGGTGGAAGGTGTGTGTGTATGTTAGCCAAGCTGTGATTGCATTGAATAATGCAAGGTGCCTATCCAGTGAGGGCAAAGTGGTATCAAACAATGGCTCTGCACGTCTTTCTGTTCCTTCCTTTCCCACCTCCCCCTCAAATTATAACTTCAAGCGACCCCTCAATATCCAGTTCTCAAGATGTGATGTAACAACATGAATTCCTGTATTCATAACCAGTCTTAAAAAAATCAGATTTTCTCAAAATTAACTTATGCCAATGTCTTACACAGCTGCTAATATTGTTAGTTTGGTACGTGTCCTTTTTCTTGAACTGTGGTGGCCCTATAAAGTGACATAGCATGGGCATGAGTTATTGCATACATTAAAAATACACAAATAAATAACCATAATTTGAATTGGTTGTTACTCATTTTTCTGGTAAGAGTCAGATAACTGAGCTTGATCCCCCTCTGTAAATTTCTTTATCTAATACAAATAATTAATTTCCACCGTGAAGGGTGATAAGGAAGAAGAATATGTCAAGATGGTTAAATTATTGCGGTCACAGAGACTTTTAAGCATTAGATTCTTACCATTAGATTTATTTATATTCTTCATTTGTATCATTTGAATGGTGATAGTTAATTAAAAGGACATTGTCATCCCAACATGAAGTTGGTTTAATTTAAAATAACAAAAAAATCGGTCTATTCATGGTACTAACATTTTATTTACAGTATTTCATTCCTAATGTATTCATCATTTTATGTTCAGCTCCATTATATGAATATGCAACTCAGTATGCTAGTTTGTATCTCAGGGTGCTTCATAAAGCTGGATAGAGGAGATCTAACTGCATGGTAAACTTAAAGGCATATTTATGTTTCCTGGATTATGAATGCATCTGATAGAGGAGAATCAGTAGTGTAGGAAAACATTTTTTGCATAAAAAAAAAAACCTCACCCTGATGTTTGCTAAATCTCTTGAGTTTGCAAGCAGTTGCTTTTGTTAGTTAACATCCGTTGATATGCATAAAGTACATAACTTGTTTTGGCCAATCACAGGCAGTCAATATATTTTAATACAATGTAACAATCAGTGATGGCAGTTTGTGCAGGAAAGAATCATGGGATGTGTAGTCCTCTTGCAAAAGGAAGCAGGAAATCTGTAGATCTCTGCACTGAGTGGCTGCTGGCTTGAAGGTTAGTAAGGGTATAAATCCATACTTGAATGCAGTGTTTCTATTGGTAGGTACATTGTGTAAGCAGCTCTGGGTGTGTGGAAAACAAGTTTTATTTTTAAATAAAATAAGTTTGTTTGTGTGTATAGAATAATTCAATGTGATGTGTGTGTCTGATATAAGCCGCATGTGTTAGATTAGAAGAAGGAAAAAACAGGAAAACTTAGATTTACTTTTAAGAAGCATTGTTTTTCCACCACAGAAACAGCCAAGCAAACTAATCCTAACTAAGCAGCTGATTACGAAGTAACCATAAATTTGTATAAGAATACAGCAGAATATAGCTAGATATCACAGAGATGATATAATTTTAATAAAATGACTAATACAATGTATAGCTAGGTTTTCATACTCTTTAAGAATAACTTGATTTTGCGATGTCAGAGTCCCTTTAATGGCCCAAAAATGCAATAAAAATCAATTGTAATTTGCAGTGTCACTTTAATAAGATCTGTGTACGTGTATAGAGGGCTACACTTGGGACCAAAGAGCTCACAGTACATGCTAGCTGCTGATAAGATATGGACCAAGGAGGGAAAATCCTTGAGTAGAATACATGTTAAAAATAAAATTTTGAGAGGAAGCAAAACAACAGAGCTCCCAGCAATAAGGCTTTTAGGCATGCAATTTGGATAATATTTGATCTACAAGACCAAGTTGCAGTGACTGAACAGTCTGGATTGCTCTGGATCTGTGCAGCAACTTTTGGACTTCACTTTAACACAGATTTAAATAATCTACTGGACTTAAAGGTACTGAAGGAACAATCTGAATCAGACCCCGAAATCAACACACATTTGACATATATGTGGTGAAGCAGGAGAAAGAGTTTTGGGGGCAAGAGACGGACATCTTTAAACCCTGTTGCAGGACATTGTTTCGACTTTTGTTTGGAGGATTCAGCAGTAGGAGACCTGCTCCAAGTGCCATTGAAGCAAAATCTCTATATACAGGCACTGGGAATTGAGGGGAGGGGGACTCCTATATTGCCCTAAACGGAGGATATTTGAGAAAGCTTCCTGCAAGCCTCAGTTAATAGAGACCTTTACTGGAATAAGCTTTACAAAACCAACACCCCAAACAGTACCCCCAATAACAGCTTCTCATAATTAAAGCATGATGGACTTTCCTTGCAAACCACAACTATTATTATCTTGATAAATCAGGCAATCAATCTCAACAGTGCCATCTATTGGCCAGAATAGGCATTTCAACATATTATAGCAATTCTATCTACACAACAATTGGATTCACATTTTCTCAGGCTCAATAGGGCCATCTTTTGGATAAATAACGAATAAAAGATAACCAAGAACAGTGAGCTTAAATATAGCAACAAAGTCAATCAAACAATTGGAGATAAGCCTAAACGCTATGAACTTCTAGCCCTGAGATTTGTGGCACGGAAGTGCCAGGAACATAAATCACAAGCAATTTACAACTATACTTTAACCTCCTCAAACTTCTTGAGTGAATTTACAGATAACCCTAACATGTAAAACCACAACCCACAAGCCACAACCCACCGCCAAATAGGGACACTCCCATAAGCAGAGTGACATGCAGGTAAAATAAAATCGAAATTCTGAGTACATGATTGTCTTAGGAGATGGCAGATGTATCAACAAGGCGTAACACCAAAGATATCCAATCATATTGCACCCAGAGGAATACTCTACAAGCATCTCAAAAAGCTCATACACCAACAAAACATACACCTAAGCTAAATATGGAGACATCCGTTCCAAGTACAAAGGCGGACATACAAGACATGAAAGACTTGATATTTTCCTTTAAAACGGAAATTAAATCAGAAATTCAAAAAGTTGCAGAAGATTTATCTACGGAAACTAAAGCAGTGGAATCCAAAACCACAGCATTAGAAGATAACAACAACAACGGTCTACAAGCAATAGAGGAAGAAGTAGCTCTATTGAGAGAGGAACAATATCATTAACAGTCCGCCCAAGAAGATCTAGAGATTAGATTGAGGAGACAAAATGTCCACATAAGGAACCTCCCTGAATTAGTGCGAGACCTTCCGCAATACCTGATAGAACTATGCAAACATCTATTGCCGCATATGGGAGAAGAGGACTTTAAAGTAGACAGAATCCACAGAGCATCTGGTGGACGCTCATTTAACTCAGATCGCACAAGCGACGTCATAGTACTGTTCCACTATTTCTCATCTAAAGATCAATTTATAAGAGTGTCTAGAAACGGGATCCCAGAAATAGAGGGCTATCAACTGAGCATCTTCTCTGACTTGTCTTCAATGACCTTATTCAAAAGGAAAACACTAAAACCTATCTTGTAAATCATACTAGACGGAGGCTGTAAATATAACTGGAGTTTTCCCTTCTGTCTAAATATATCCAAAGAAGGAAAAATGTATACCATCAGAACTATGGAGGAGGGTATTGCCCTCCACTCTTCATGGAACATCCAGTTGCCAGAGAACATTAACATACCACCGGAAGCAGCCTCAAGGCAACGCCGAGGCCCCAGAGAACCAACCACTGCAACAAACTGAATATGGATATCTTTACCTCTCCAATAGACTTGCCATCCCACGTGGTACTCACTCCAAACAAAATGGGACACTGATTCTAAAGTACCATTCTGAAGTGAAGAAAAAGCATTTATTAAGATTATTTGTTTACAAATATGTATAGGTTTCAAAAGTCACTTGTTAGATTACAATATGTAATAAAAGTGTCCCTATGGGACTAAGTTAAATGCTAATTAGTAGGTGAACCATCTCAGTATTCAAAGAGAATACTATTTGGCTCACTGCTTACATTTGAGAGGACAGCTCTTGCTCTCCTCAAAGTAATTTAATTTACTGATCTTTTTTTTTTCTTCTAAAAAACATTAATTAAGAATTCTATTTCAAGGTGTCCCACAGTCACCAAGTTGTATTTATTTACTCTAAACAATACCATTTACCTCTATTGAGCTGTCAGTATACTAGTGAACTCTATAAATCAACAATTGTTCTCAGTGCTTCAACACAAACTGTGTTTTTGTTATTTTTGTTTAATTCTATCTAATACTCTTTTTTCTCTTTCTCGTTACTTTTATTCCAGATACTGGGCTTTCAGACCTCAAACCCATGCATTTTACTTCTTATACAGGAGGACATTGTGCTTGACTATCTGACAGCATCAATTTAAACTCTCTATCTCACAGTCAGGTGAGTCATGGACATTAAAATAATCTCACATAATGCACAGGGATTAAATGAGTCTATTAAGAGATGGATAGCCATAAAAGAATATCGTCGCCTAGGAGCAGATGTAATACTAATTCAAGAGACTCACTTAAAAAAAAAAAAACTTGATACCCAAATACTGGGGGAAAATATACTCACAAACATATCATGCCTCTGCTTCAGATAAAATAAAGAGGTGTCCCAATTTTAATTAATAAATGGCTTAACTTTCAGCACACCACCACCCAAAAAGACAATGATGGCATTTATATTGCAGTACTCGGAACTAATAACAATAGAACACTGCTTAATATATATGCACCAAATTCGGAACAACCCGTTTTCTTTTGAAGAATCTTAAACTTAATCTCCAACTGGCAACAATCTATTTGGATTATTGGAGATATGGATGCTGTTTTAGACCCAATTAGAGATAAAACCGGACTCTCTACCCAATCCCACTGCCACAAAACTGCTTAAAGCAATTATAAAAGATAACTGTTTATTTGACACATGGAGGGGGATGAACCCAAAAGTAAGAGACTTTACCTTTTGTTCAGCCCAGCACAAATCCCACTCACATATCGATTACATACCACTACAGCAAGAAATGGCCTCAAATCTAACAGAAGCATCGATACATCCTATTTCGTGGTCTGACCACGAACTTGTTAGCGTATCAATATGTTATTTATTACCAAAGGGCCGATCCCACTCATGGACATTAAACCTGGCACTCCTTAATGATCCTGTGATAAAGGGAAAAAATCAACAAAGCACTATTGGGTTACTTTTCAGTTAATGGCAGAGGGGAGGTAGATGGGATGGGGGTCTGGGCAGCCCATAAGGCAGTCATACGAGGGATATGCATAAAACTAGGCTCTCCTGCAAAATAAACAATTTGAATAAGAAAATATTGGACCTCCATTAATCGTTCTCTGCTCAAAATTCACCTCAAATCTACGAGGAAATCCTCAAATGTAAACATGACTTGAATATAATTCTGAGAAAGAAAATAGTAACCATTTTACAACGCACACAATCTACATTTTTTAGACAATCTAAACTAATTTATGCCCAAGAAAACAATATTGCAGTGCCTTGCAAAAGTATTCAACCCCATTTACTTTTTACCTATTTTGTTACATTACAGCCTTAAGTTCAATGTTTTGTTAATCTGAAATATATGTGATGGATCAGAACACAATAGTCTAAGTTAGAGAAGTGAAATGAGAAAAATATATACATAAAACTATTTTTTAGAGATAGAAAACAGAAAATTGGCATGTGCGTATGTATTCACCCCCTTTGTTATGAAGCCCATAAAAAGCTCTGGTGCAACCAATTACCTTCAGAAGTCACATAATTAGTGAAATGATGTCCACCTGGGAGCAATCTAAGTGTCCACAAGATCTGTCATTACATATACACACATTTTTTGAAAGGCCCCAGAGGCTGCAACACCTAAGCAAGAGGCACCACTAACCAAACACTGCCATAAGGATCAAGGAACTCTCCAAACAAGTAAGGGACAATGTTGTTGAGAAGTACAAGTCAGGGTTAGGTTATAAAAAATATCCAAATCTTTGATGATCCCCAGGAGCACCATCAAATCTATCATAACCAAATGGAAAGAACATGGCACAACAGCAAATCTGCCAAGAGACAGCCGCCCACCAAAACTCACGGACCGGGCAAGGATGGCATTAATCAGAGAGGCAGCACAGAGACCTAAGGTAACCCTGGAGGAGCTGCAGAATTCCACAGCAGGGACTGGAGTATCTGTACATAGGACGACAATAAGCCGTACTCTCCATAGAGTTGAGCTTTATGGCAGAGTAGCCAGAAGAAAGCCATTACTTTCAGCAAAAAACAAAATGGTGAGTTTTTGAGTTTGCAAAAAGGTATGTGGGAGACTCCCAAAATGTTTGGAGGAAGGTGCTCTGGTCTGATGAGGCTAAAATTGAACTTTTCGGCCATCAAAGAAAACGCTATGTCTGGCGCAAACCCAACACATTACATCACCCAAAGAACACCATCCCCAAACATGGTGGTGGCAGCATCATGCTGTGGGGATTTTTTTTCAGCAGCCGGGACTGGGAAATTGGCCAGAGTTAAGGGAAAGATGGATGGTGCTAAATACAGGAATATTCTTGAGCAAAACCTGTACCACTTGGTGAGCGATTTCAGGCTAGGACGGAGGTTTACCTTCCAGCAGGACAATGACCCCAAACACACTGCTAAAGCAACACTTGAGTGGTTTAAGGGGAAACATGTAAATGTGTTGGAATGGCCTAGTCAAAGCCCAGACCTCAATTCAATAGAAAATCTGTGGTCGGACTTAAAGATTGCTGTTCACAAGCGCAAACCATCCAACTTGAAGGAGCTGGAGCAGTTTTGCAAGGAGGAATGGGCAAAAATCCCAGTGGTAAGATGTGGCAAGCTCAAAGAGACTTATGCAAAGAGACTTGGAGCTGTGATTGCTGCAAAAGGTGGCTCTACAAAGTATTGACATAAGGGGGGTGAATAGTTATGCACATTGACTCTTTCTGTTATTTTTGTCCTATTTATTGTTTGCTTCACAATTAAAAAAACACATCTTAAAAGTTGTGGGCATGTTCTGTAAATTAAATGATGCAAATCCTCAAACAATCTATGTTAATTCCAGGTTGTGAGGCAACAAAACACAGAAAATGCCAATTGGGGTGAATACATTTGCAAGGCACTGTATATATCAACCAGACCAAATTACAAATGCGTTCCAACAATTCTACACCGAGTTACAGTATCTCACAAAAGTGAGTACACCCCTCACATTTTTTTAAATATTTTATTATATATTTTTATGTGACAACACTGAGGAAATGACACTCTGCTAAAATGTAAAGTAGTAAGTGTACAGCCTCCTGTATAACAGTGTAAATTTACTGTCCCCTCAAAATAACTCAATACACAGCCATTAATGTCTAAACGATTTGCAACAAAAGTGAGTACAAGCCTAAGTTAAAATATCCAAATTGGGCCCAATTAGCAATTTTCCCTCCACGGTGCCATGTGACTCTTTAGTGTTACAAGGTCTCAGGTGTGAATGAAGAGCAGGTTTGTTAAATTTGGTGTTATCGCTCTCACACTCTCTCATACTGGTCACTGGAAGTTCAACATGGCACCTCATGGCAAAGAACTCTCTCAGGATTTGAAAAAAAGAATTGTTGCTCTACATAAAGATGGTCTAGGCTATAAGAAGATTGCCAGGACCCTGAAACTGAGCTGCAGCACGGTGGGCAAGACCAAACAGCGGTTTCACAGGACTGGTTCAACTCAGAACATAGAAGTTGAGTGCACATGCTCAGCGTCATATCCAGAGCCAGCATTGTTGCAGAGGTTGAAGGGGTGGGGGGTCAGCCTGTCAGTGCTCATACTATACGCTGCACACTGCATCAAATTGGTCTGCATGGCTGTCGTCCCAGAAGGAAGCCTCTTCTAAAGATGATGCACAAGGAAGCCCACAAACAGTTTGCTGAAGACATGCAGACTAAGGACATGGATTACTGGAACCATGTTCTGTGGTCTGATGAGACCAAGATAAACTTATTTGGTTCAGATGGTGTCAAGCGTATGTGGCGGCAACCAGGTGAGGAGTACAAAGACAAGTGTGTCTTGGTGGTGGGAGTGTCATGGTCTGGGGCTTCATGAGTGCTGCCGACCCAGGGGAGCTACAGTTCATTGAAGGAACCGTGAATGCCAACATGTACTGTGACATACTGAAGCAGAGCATGATCCCCTCCCTTCAGAGACCGGTTCCGCAGGTCAGTATTCCAACATGATAACGACCCCAAACACACCTCCAAGACGACCACTGCCTTGCTAAAGAAGCTGAAGGTAAAGGTGATGGACTGGCCAAGCATGTCTCCAGACCTAAACCCTATTGAGCATATGTGGGGCATCCTTAAACAGAGTGCAAGGTCCATAACACCCCCCAGCTCTGTGATGTCATCATGGAGGAGTGGAAGAGGACTCCAGTGGCAACCTGTGAAGCTCTGGTGAACTCCATGCCCATGAGGGTTAAGGCAGTGCTGGAAAATAATGGTGGCCACACAAAATATTGACACTTTGGGCCCAATTTGGACATTTCCACTTAGGGGTGTACTCACTTTTGTTGCCAACGGTTTAGACATTAATGACTGTGTGTTGAGTTATTTTGAGGGGACAGCAAATTCACACTGTTATACAGACTGTATACTTACTACTTTACATTGTAGAAGAGTGTCATTTCTTCAGTAGTTGTCACATGACAAGATATAATAAAATATTTACAAAAATGTGAGGGGTGTACTCACTTTTGCGAGATACTGTATATTCACCACCTGCCCACTCTGGGACACATAACCATAAATCACAAATTAATGATTTCTTATGGTCCATTACTCTTCCTCAACTCGAAAAAACTAAAGCAGATTCTCTCACGACCCCTATCGCTATAGAAGAAATAAGAATTGCAATAGGGGCCCAAAAAAAAAACATAAGACTCCTGGCACGGATGGATTCACTAACTACTATTACAAACAATTCATAGAAAATCTCTTGCCTCATCTTCAGCATCTATTCAATGATTTTTCTCTCTGGGAAAACCATGAAAGCTGAATTTCTGGAAGCAAAAATTATTGTATTACATAAAGAAGGAAAGGGTCCCACACAATGTAGTCGTTATAGGCCTATAACATTGATCAACAATGATGTAAAATTATATTCCAAAATTCTGGCAACTAGATTAACATCACTACTGTCATCTGTAATCCATCCGGACCAGGTAGGCTTTATTTTAGGCAGGGAAGCAGCTGATAATACGAGGCAAATATTTAACCTTATAGACATATGTTTCAATACAAATATACCACTAATCCTACTATATTTTGATCATGAGAAAGCATTCAGTAGAATCGATTGGACCTATATGAGAGAGGTCTTACTGAGATTTGGCCTTAGAGAAAGATTCCTAGAGAGTGTCAGGACATTGTACTCCACCCCAAAAGCATTTATTCCATATCAGGTATTTAGATCACAACCATTTTATATAGCTAGAGGAACAAGACAGGGTGGTCCCCTGTCCCCTTTGCATTTTGCATTATGTCTTGAAACTCTAGAGATAGCAATAAGGGACACCCCGGATATTAACGGGATCAAACTGGATGGCCAAGAGTACAAACTCAGTCTCTTTGCGGACCTACTTACTGTTTCTAACCCATTAATCAGTCTAGTTTGCTTCAAATATTAAACAACTTTGGCCATATATCAGGATATAAAGTGAATAAAAGCGAGGTCCTTAATGTTTCATTGCCCAAACAACTGGAAAAACTGCTGTCACTAAACTACCCTTTCAAATGGTCCCCAAAACATATTCCATACTTGGGAAATACAATTCCCAGATCTACTAAGCTAATTTATGAAGTCAACTATCCCAATATTATTAAAGAAATATATAAAGATCTCTGAACCTGGTCTACCCTCAATATCTCGTGGTTTGGCAAAATTTACAGCATTACAATGAACACCCTCCCTAAACTATTGTACCTTTTTCGCAACACCAATTAAACTAAAAGATTTAACAACCCTACAAAAGGCAATTTCAAACTTCATATGGAACAATAAAAAACCTAGGATAAATAGGGCAACCATGACAGCTTCAAAACAAAGAGGAGGCTTAGCCACTCCTGATCTGCTAAGATATTAGACCAACTAACCAAATGGTACATTAAGGACTCACCTCCAGTGTGGGTAGAAATAAAGCAACAAGTTCTCAGGGAACAAAATATACTTTTGAATCAGATATTATGGTTAAGCATCCATCATAAAGTTACCATGAAATCATTACCAATGAGCATAAGCCATTCCATCACATTATGGAAACAGATAAACAAAATAACCTGTTTTTTAGAAAACTGCAAATGGTAAGCCCCACTATGCCCCATAAAGATCCTTCCATAAACAAAAATTCCAAAAGATAACAAACTAGCCAGTAAAACCCCCTTTGAACAATGTTGTCTACACAATTTGAAGGGTAACTAAAACAATACTGTAATTTACAACTACTTAAATGATCAGGTCGCTCCTAACCAATTGTCCTATAGATCATCCTGGGAAACAGAACTTCATATCACCTTAGATGAAGAGCAATGGGGTAAAAATCTTAAAATAACGCCACTAACTCCTCCTCAAATGTAACATTGAAGGAAAATACATCTAAAACTATCATGAGATGGTATCTTACCACAGCTAGACTTCGACTCACAAATAATTTATTAGATGGAAACTGCTCTAGAGGATGTGACACCTTAGGTTTTTTATTGAATCAAATATTCCTAGCAACTAGAAGCATAATTGCAAAACACTGGAAATCAACCATTCCAACACATGAGGAAGTATTCCGAAAAATGAAATGTATTAATTCCATGAGTCTTATCGGCTGAGATGGATGAGAGATACAGAAGATGGGCCTCCTGTTGGGATATCTGGACTTTGAGAGCTGACAGCTGAGATTGGTGAGAAAGTTTTTCAAGGATTGATTATCCTCCTTTTCTTTTCTTCTTATATTTATGATATTTCTATTTTTACTGTTGTAATTTCTGTTAAAATTTACAGTGGAAAAATTCAGTGGAAAAATTATTTCAGTCATACCGACTCTCCATGACCTCAGGGATTGTAACACCCAAGGACATATTTATGTCCATGGTCATGCTGATCCACTTGGTTTTCATGGCAGGTTGCCTGTTCTTTCTCCAATGGGCCACAGCATACAGCTCCTGGTATTCCTAGGTCGTCTCCCATCCAAGTACTAACCAGGCTCAACCTTGCATGGCTTCAGGTTGGTGTGACCTCTTGATTTCCTGACTGGCAATCAAACCCAGGTTGCACTTTATCCTAATCACTGGACCACCAGGGAAGATACAGTGCAGTACATTAAAATATGTCTATATGAAGTTAAGTGTTTATGCCATTAATCTACCTATTAGGTCATAGGTGTTATTGGTGATAGGAGATTGATCCAAACAGAACAATGGACCAGTCTAGTAGTATTTTACATATAGCATGCCACCTTGACTGAATGAATATAATTAAAAAGTGTACTGTTTAGGCCCAAGGAATGACAACATTATAGTAGTTGTGTGTTTTTTTAAAATGTATATTTTATTGAATTAGTCATTTGCACAGTAGTTTAAATCTCTGCTATTTGCTTAATCTATTTTTTGAATTTATCCCAGTGCTGTGAATGGGTGAATGACATACAAGTAGCTTCAGTGGTGGAACTACTGCTCGTGAAGTAGGTGCATTGCAAAGACAAAAAGATAATTTATTACTGGAGGTGCAAATAATTACTTTTACCTGATCACCCTGAGTTAATCAGACCACATACATATCTTTTTTAAGCTTTTTTTTATAGATCCTTAAAATTGGAGAGAAAAAGACTCTCTTCAAGTGATCAGCCATTGCAAGAAACAGGCTTTCTAATTAGTACTGTAACTTTTTTTGCAGGTTACAGGCCTTTACAGGATTTTAGAATCACTAATCGCTATTCAATTGCTACAATACCGTAGTCTCAAGCACGCAAATCGGCAGTAATTTTACGTTTACGAATATAAGCCGCACATGTAAATCACAAGCTCGCAAATCGTCAGTGTTTTTTTTTTTTTTGCGGTCGCGAATACAAGGCGCACCCGTAACTCGCAAACTCAAAAATCGGAAAAAAGGTGCGGCTTATATTCGGACCAATACTGTACTAAGCACTGGTGGTATATTCTACAGTAGGAGAAGAGATTATTTTGATGACAGAGCGCAGGTTAGTTATTGAAACCAAAAGGATTATTTTAGGAGATTGAAAGTAATGAGGTTAAAGGGTATTTAGTATCCTGGTGAAAATGTTTAGAACTATATCTGGATATAGATAGATAGATAGAGCCCAATGCTAATCCCTGAAAAAGCACTTGCAAATGCCCTAGCTGCAGAGTAAATTCTACCTAGCTAACCCCCATCCCTAAAATATTGCGAGAGAACTCATCCATTTCACTACTCCGAGTAAACTTCACGACACAGACGAAAAGCAAGGCAGAAATCTCCACTGAATTTTGCACTGAAATTACAAGTTACTCCCTGACACTTTGACACCCAAGCCCTTTGCTAATAAGATTTTACTGATCCTTGCAAATCAGTGCACTGCCATAATTGAAAAAGCAGAAGAAAGATTTACGTGTACCAAACACCACTCAAGTGTTTTTAAAACCTTTGCTGAGTCTCCCAGAAGCATTTAAAGTGACAGTATAGCACATAAAGAACTACAAAAGGATGACATTTCAACATTATTTGACACTTAACAATCCAATATCAACATGTGTGTAATTAAAAAATATGATATGTTAGTATTACATATAAAATCAAGCGTAAAAAACAACCCAGTAGTCAAGGAGTTAATACATGTCACAAAACCTTGTTGCCTAGGAACAAACACTAATGCATGGTCTAAAAATATATCCTATTGTAACGCAAAAATACACATCTTTATTTATTGAAGCTATAAATACAATTGTCACATCTTTTCAATATCAAAATATATTGTTAAATAAAAAACAATTACTTTATATATATTGTGATCAGGATGGCCGCATATAGCGGTGGTTTCTTGAATGAAGGGCTGATACCGGCTTGAAAGTGCAGCAAATAGGTTTATTTGAAGAAAGAAATAACAGCGGTAGCCGTAGCTCTGCTTAAAAAAAACAATTACTTCTCCGCGAGGTGGGAGAATGCCACCTTGTGGCCAGGTTGTAGACAGTCCTTTAACTTGGGTAGTCTGCCACCTAGTGGTCAGCTTGAAAACAGTCCTTTAACTTGGGTAGTGCCACCTTGTGGCCATGAAATAAACAGTCTCTTTACAGGTGAGGGTCCCAGCGAGATTAGGTCGCCCTCTTCAGCAACCTCTGGGACACCGCTCCACTCTGGGTCACAGCTCCGCTCTCTGGGACACAGCTCCTCTCTCGCTCTGTGGGACACAGCTCCTCTCTCGCTCTGTGGGACACAGCTCCTCTCTCGCTCTGTGGGACACAGCTCCTCTCTCGCTCTGTGGGACACAGCTCCTCTCTCGCTCTGTGGGACACAGCTCTCCTCTCTGGGACACAGCTCTCCTCTCTGGGACACAGCTCTCCTCGCTGGGACACAGCTCTCCTCGCTGGGACACAGCGCTCCTCGCTGGGACACAGCGCTCCTCTCTGGGACACAGCGCTCCTCTCTGGGACACAGTTGCGGGTGAAGCATAGGGCCCGCCCGTCTCTCCTGTATGCTTCACCCCAGGGACCCTTGCATACACAAACTCACTTGTATTAACTTCTCTTTATCTTCACTTCTTCCCTGGGGCATAATACTTCAGCAACAACCGTGCCTAGGCCTTTAAGGCAAACTCTGCCTGGGATTCCTCACTAATCCCCTTCACTTACGTGGCTTCCTTGTGACTTCACCTCCTGAGTCTGAAGTCAATCTTCCAGCTCACACGACTTGCTGTAGTCCCCGTTCTCCCAGTAACAGTCACTTGGCGATCCTTTACAGGGTAGTTCACAACTTCACTGTATTTCCACACCAGATCACCTTCCACTCTGTGCTTGCTTCTCTCAGCAGCACAGCTGCCCAGGGCCTAGTCAGCCCCACCCCACCTTTCCATGTCTGCTTTCCAGTCTTTTAAAGGGGAGTTGCTCCAATTAGGAGTTCTTCAGAAGTTTTAACTCCTTCACTTCTGACAAGAACTCACACTCCACTTGCTTGTCATCACTTCCAAGGAGCAAACGATCACAATATATATATATATATATATATATATATATATATACATCTATACCATTGCTGTAGCTAGTTATGGGCAGTTGTTCCTGCACATCCCACTCATTATAAGATTTATGACATTCACATTTCCTATTGGCTCCTAGGGCAGTTTCATCCATAAAGCTCGGTTTGGCTGCTCCCTGCACTGAAATCTGTTGCGGCCACAGAGCAGGATTTACGCCTGTGAGCTGAGTGCTTTAATCTGGGGGTGTAAATTATATGAATTAGTGTAGAAATTAGGGGAAAAAAGCTCCCACAGACTTTTTACGGCAGTGCCCTAAATTAGAGCACCTGATTTACATGGGGCTCATAGATAGTTAAGCAAAAGGACATTTTCTTAGCAAGATTGTAACAATGCCACAATTAAAAATGTGTTATGGGTTCCCCTGCATCTCTCTAAATCAATATTGGATTATAAAATAGCACCTATGTTTACAAAATTATTTTCCCTAATTTGCAATATAGCAGTTCTCATCACAGTATTGCCAATTCCAAAATATCAGCTCTCAATGCTTGATACAATTTTCAATCCAGTGCAAACTCCTATAGACAGAAAGCTTACCACATAGTATCCTTGATGCCTTTAAATACTACAGGGAGTGTAATAAGTAAAACTATAGGTGCTAACCTTAAGGTAATCCTCATATTATAGTAGATAATCACAGGATTGCCATTGCACAAAGGCATTATAAAATCAGTTATAAAACCAAACTAAAGTTTTTAGGATTGCATAAATAATGTTGTCAGCATAAATTCCTATATATAGTCTGCAGGCTACCACAATCACAACTGGCCATGTTACCAGTGGCGTAGCTAAGGGGGGGGGGCGATAGAGGTGAGGTGCCCCAGGCGTCACCACTTTAGGGGCAGCAAAAATGCCCCCACCTCCCTCCCACCGCCCGTGGCTCTGACGCACCCTTCCTCTGGTCCCCTGCTCTCTGTTCTTGTGTCTGCTGGCAGGGGAGGAGCAGGAGGTCAGAGACAGGGATATTTTAGAGATCTTTTGGCTTGTCTGTTTTTTTAGATTCACCCAACTGGAACAAGCGATTTGATAATTAACAATAGATTTTTGTCTCAATAAAAAGGATTGCCCTTTTGGATTATGTAAATTAAGTTTGATATTGATTTCTTCTCTTTCCTCTGTCTTCTTCACAAAGTAGGCTCCTAGGTGTTACTCAAATTACTATGACTTCAAATGTTATATTGTGTCAAGTATAATACAAAAATTGTGCAATTAGGCTAATTAAAGCAAAATAATTATCAAATTACTGAGTAGCTGGATCTATCGGGTTACTCTCAACAAGTAAGAACCACATTATGCAGTTTAAAATAAATAAATGTTGCATTTTTCTCCTTCATACCTGTGGCCACCTGGGCATGCTCAACTCTATCTGTGGGCTGAATTATCATCTGGCTTGTAAACAGACTAGACTGAACTAACTGGCCAAGTCCCATTACATCATTAGCTGCCCATACAGAGGTAAAAGCTCTATTGTCTTTTAGAATATTATGGATCTGAATTGCATAAGGGTGAGGTATAATTCCCCATTTGGTTGTTGTTAATTTAGCCTCAGAATAGCCTTATGTCTATCTGTGGCATGCTTTTTATACATTTACTGGTGTTTGACTTTAGAACTTACCCTGGAAAGCTATTATCTACTACTATTTCGATAAAGCTGTCATTTCTCATATTACCTCAAATCTTCCACGGTCCAACTTTAAATTATGACCTCCTGTTGTTGCATTTTCTTTTTCTGGAAGATACTTCCCTCTTGAACCTTATGGCATGTTAAATAATGAGCTGAAAGTGAAGCATTTTAAATATAAATTACTTCCCAAATCCTGTTTCCTATTAACTTTACCTGAGGTGATAAGCAAATAGAGCATGTCCTGTTGGTGTAGCTAATAATTATGATGGATGATTCAACACTTATAAGCAATTCGGGTAAATCACAACCACTTGCTATTACATTTATTTATATTTGACTTGCTTAACAAATGCCTCCTGGCACTTCCTAATGGTTGTGATTTATGATGTTTTTTTCTAGAGAGAAACAAATTTGTCTATGCGTAATTTGATAAAACTAAAGATACAAACTTTATACTTAGATAACTCTTACATAGTCCCCTCATAAGAACATGTAGGGTAGCTGCAGAAGGGGTTAAAGAAACTTCCTTTGTGCATCTCCCATAGACAAAATAGTTCACAGTCTGGCACTACATAAAGGGATGAAATGTGATCTGTCCCATTGTCAGATGCATCAACGTGTCAGTACCTCTCTGTAAAGGGTAAGCCACAATACCATGTCCTGGATGACTGGCATAGCACGTTTAATTAGTACCTCTTCAAACATCTCTGCTCTTTAGTGCTTCCCTATTAGCTCCATTCCCTCTTGAAAGAGGACCTCAATACGAAGATGTAACCAAGTTCTATCCTCTTCTACTTCCCGTCCTCTTAGGGGACAATTGGAGTCCAAGAAACAAGACACTTGTTTGTCAAGTATGTACCAAACTAACAATGTTAGAAGCTTAAACAGCTATGGACATTAACCATATGAGTGCAGGAATCCATTTTGTTACATCACATCCAGAAAGCTGGATGATGGATGTGTGTGCTTGCAGTAATCATTGAAAGATTGAAAGATGAGACAGAGAGAAGTCCAGAGTCTTTTTTAATAGCTGGATAAGATTGAAATTGGCACCTTGCATCATTCAATGTAAACACTCTTCACACACAACTTCCATCATGAATCCTTTCAGGGTCCTTCAGAGACATTAGAATTTTTTTCTAATTAAAAACTAGTTGTATTATGTTTTTCTGCTTAATTATGTCCTTAGACTCAAACTTTTCAAACATATTTTTGTAATTGTGCATCGGTCCTTTAATAGGAGGCCTTATCATATTTTTTATATTGGTCCAATGAAGGTTTCCATCCAGTTCAATGAAATCATTGGGCCTCATTTAATTGATGTTTGGGAGATCCGGTAGCCCGTAAGTGTGGTTGCAAGCTAATTTGCTATTCATTTGGCGTCTGTTTGCAGGCTCCGATCGGCTTCCAAGTAATGGCCTTGAAAAAATGGCGATGGTTAAACTCGTAACTTACAGCCTCCAGAAGCCTTTGATCTTTCACTTTCGCTATTCTAAAATCATAAATCACTATTCAATTGCTCAATTTCCCCAAGCCCGCAAATGTTTTCACACCCGTAAACGGCAATTGAAGGAGAAATTCCTACGAGTGCTAGAGAGGACTCACAAGGGTGTTAAACACCTATTCGTAGCTCTGTAAATGCAAATAAAAAATCACTACATGCACTGTAAATAAGGGGCGAAGTGATGAAAGACATTAGAATTAATTAACAGTCTCAAGCCAGCAAATCGGCAAGATCTTAGATTTTGTTTTATGTTTAATTTCAGGGTTAAATCGATCTCAGGTATCAGGCCACCCATATGGACTAGAACAGTATTGGCATTAATTTTCATAATTCTTTATTTTTTGGTTTTGCAAGTCTGATCGCATGTCGGACTCCCGGACCTAACTGATTGACATGTAACTTCCATGTTTTACTGCAGTAATAATGAGTCTCATTTTCTATTGGCTGATTCGAAATGGGCGGTTACAGGCTTGCTGAATTGATCATGTTCCCGCCCTGAAATGCTACGACCCAGTGCGTGGTTTACGGTTGCGGCTTTGGGACAGTAACTTGCGGTCTTGAGCAATTGAATAGCATTGCAATTAGAGACGAACGGGAGCAGCATCACACCTGCAGACATTCGGCCACCTGCTATGGAGTTGCAGGCTCCGAATTGAATATGGCCCATTGTTTTTACTTTGGTTAATAGAAGAATGTAACTCTGGGAAATGCCCTTATCTACCAGTCACTATATACTGCACTGAACAGGAATCATAACTTTAACATGGAATACCAGATATATTTGAAGAACTTAATAATGTGGTAAATATTGTAAGATTCAGATTCTTTAGGAAATAATTAAAACATACAGACCAGTGAGCCTCACTTCTGTAGTGGGGAAGCATTTAGAAGGCTTAATATACAAGAATATGTCTATTTGAACAGGATTATAAGTAGGAGCCAACATGAATTTATGAGTGCTAGGTCATGTCAAACAAATCAAATTAGTTTCTATGAGGAGGTTAGTAGGAACCTGGATCAAGGCAACTCAGTGGATGTAGTCTTTTTGGATTTTGCAAAGACTTTTGATACAGTGCCACATGGAAGGCTATTGTGCAAACTAAGGGATACAGGAAATGCAGTAAATATCTGCTCATGGATTGAGAGCTGGCTAAAAGACAGGAAGCAAATGGTTGTTGTAAATGGAACATACTCCAATTGGACTAATGTAGTTAGTGGGGGTTCTTTAGGGTTTAGTATTAGGTCCTCTCCTTTTTAACATATTTATTAATGACTTGAGGTCATGAGGTGGGACTGGAAAATAGTGTCTCCATTTTTGCTGATGACACAAAGTTGTGCAAGGTAATCAAATCAGACAATGATGTACTTTCCCTCCAAAGGGACTTACATAAAATTGAGGAATGGGCATCTAAATGGCAGATGAGATTTAATACGAATAAATGTAAAGTTATGCATCTGGGAAGGAAAAATGGCCATGCTATTTATAATCTTAATGGAGCAAATATAGGGGTATCATATATTGAAAGGGATTTGGGAGTGCTTGTGGACAGCAACCTAGGTAACAGTGCTCAATGCCAAGCAGCAGCTGCAAAGGCAAATAAAATATTAGCATGTATTAAGAAGGGTATAGAAGCAAGGGAAGCAAATATAATTCTACCACTATACAAATCTCTAGTATGCCCTCATTTGGAATATGGAGCACAATTTTGGGCAACAAAACTAATAAGGGGAATGGAGGGGTCTAAGTTATGAAGAAAGACTAACCAAATTAAGCTTATTTTCTCTCGAAAAAAGCCGTCTAATAGGAGATATGATTACCTCATATAAATACATCCAAGGTCAGTAAAAAGATTTGTCAAGGGAGCTTTTTGTGCCAAGAGATTTTCAACTGACACAAGGATATCCCTTGAGGTTAGAAGTAAAAATATTCCACCGTAAAGAAAGAAAAGGGCTCTTCACAGTAAGGGTGGTTAATCTGTGGAATTCTCTACCTGAGGAGGTGGCGACAACGGATTTGATAGATGACTTTAAAAGTGGACTGGATTTATTTCTAATTAATAAGGGAATTCAGGGTTATCCTGGATAATTAGAGAGAGAGTATTGATCCAGGGAGAAATCTGATCGCCAGTATCAGGGGTTAGGAAATATTTATTTTTTTTCCCTTTGAGACGATTGGCTTAGTTTCACTTGTTTTTTTTTTTCTGTTTGGCTTCCTCTAGATCAATTAATTATTGATTAAAAAAAAATAACCAATTGTTGATTAATAATTAACAACTAATTAACTAACTAATTAACAACTAATTATTTAATAACTAATCCGCATGTTGCAGACCAGATAAGATCTTAAAAAGGTTGAACTTGATGGACTAAAAGTCTTTTTTCAACCTCAATTACTACGTAACTATGTAACATTACGGAGAGTTAGCTATAATCATAACAACGTTTTGCCCAGTGCTCCGAAGTGTAAAATATATTGGAAATGCCACTTTGCATCAGTGTCCGGACCTCCCTTTGACAAATTCTGATTTAAAAGGATCAGCTGTAGCCAATAAATGTACAGAGCTCAATAATCTTTATAAAGCATAAATTAAGTCTCTAGGAAATTGTTGCAAATGCAGCCTCTAGAGCAGTCAATCTATTTCACTTGAAGAGCAGCATATATGGCCCCCGAGTCCTTAAAAGCTGGGGTTTTTGTTTTACATGAAGCAAACATACTAAAATTGCTGTGGGAGAGAGGTTGTTATTGTTGTTGTTCAGTCTTGCCAACTCTCAGTAACCCTATGGACATGATCATGAAAGGCATATCTTGTGTCTGGTTGTGCTCATCCATAAGGTTCTTGGCAAAGATATTGGAACGGGTTGCCAGTTCTTGCTCTAGTGGACCACAACTTTGTCTGAACTCTCTGCTATAACCTGTCCATCTTGAGTGACCCTGCATGGCTTAGCTCACAGCTTAATTGAGGTACATAAGGCCGTTCACCATGACATGGTAGCGATCCAGAAGTGTAAAAAAAAAATAAAAAATAAGAAGCTACAATCAGAATGAATTTGGAACAGAAAAATCATGTGAAGTTTACTTAGTGGCTATAATACAGAATAGGTTAACCTGAAAGAGAAGTCAGCCAAAAAGTGTTCATTAAATAGAGCCTGACATCTCATAACTACTTGCCTATTTGTTTTACATACTTACCATATACATATCAAGCTTCCTGTAATTTTAAGTTAGAAACATTTTGTAGGGATAGAAAAATAAGATTGTTTTTTCAATGGGATTGAGTGAATAAATAGTATGTTTTCCAACTTGTAAATACTACGGCAGAGCAATAGCAGAACTACAAATTGTTGGATTCCATGTGTAAAAAAGAAAGGATGATTGTGTAAATAGACTGTCAGCCTCTGATAATTTAGTTACCAACAATAGGATTGTTAGATTACAACTGAAACACTGAGTCTAAGGTGCCAATCATATTGTTGGTGGAATAAGATGAAGCTTCCATGGTTTATGAAAGTCTGGTGGCAGCGGTCGGATGAGAGGCTGGCTAAAGTGGCTGTTGTGATTTTTTTTGTGTGTGTTGTTTAGTCCATTCAGACTTTCCGTGACCTCATGGACTGTAACACACCAGGCACATCTTTATGTCCATGGTCATGCTGAGCCACTTAGTATTCATGGCAGAGATACTAGAGTGGATTGCCAGTTCCTTTTCCAGTGGGCCACAGCATACAGCTCCTAGTATTTCTAGGTGGTCTCTCATCCACATACTGACCAAGCCCAACCCTTCTTTGATTCAGGGTGGTGTGACCTCTTGGAATTGAACCCAGGTTGCAGCGGTGAAAGCACCAAATCCTAACCACTGGACCACCAGGGAACCCGAGTGACAGTTATAGGGCTTTTTATAATCATTGTAGGTGACTGATAAACAACTTTGTGTTAACCATTTTGCCACATACTGTAGGGTCTACATGACAGTGCAGTTAAAAGATTTTCTTTGGAGCCCAAGAGTAGGGTCCGCTCCTCTAAGATTTTTGCTACAAGTCAGAATATACTTTTGGAAGTGGTGCATGAAGATGACATCACAAGCATTCTTAAAGCAGCAACATCAGTCTTTTTTTACAAGTCTTCCTTTTATCCTCATAGACACAGATGCAGACACATTCTATTTGAAGAATGAGGAACAATAATTGAAGATTGTGCTTGTGCCTATATATAGCAGGCAGCTGGCCCTGTCTGTATCTAGTGACAATGCTATTGTCTAGTTCAGGAGCACAGGGATCCTGAGCCAATAAATAGCTAATGGACCAGGGAAATGTGAACTATTAATACATATATGTGTCATATCACATTCTAATGCTGCTAGATCTTTCCTTTTATTAGTGATATCATTTTGTATTTTTATACCCTGAGCAAACAGATATAAAGACTATCGTGAGATAAAAAAAAACACAATCACATTAATAACACATTAATAATATTCAGAATATTGTTCCATTTGTTCCATATTTTTGTAACACAATTTAAAAAAAAATCGTAATACATTTCCACAACATCATTATACAGTTATATATTATTATTATTATTATACAGTTCTACAGAGTTTTTTTACAGGCCTGAAGAGTTTGTCTTGATGATGAGCACCATTCAGCCAATCAGAGAGGAGCTTTATTATTCTGCCCATAATCCATTACATCCGCTGCAAGGATCAATGTATAAAGCACAATATTGGCTCTAAGACTGTTTTCATACATTATTCAGTGCAAAAACATGGCGCCCCCTGTTGTCACCTGCCTACCCTGCCTAATGAAAAATCTGTCCCTGCTATACAGAATTTCCATACAGTTCTGCAACATTATTATACCGTTATACTATATCATTATACCGTTTTACAACATTATTTCACAAATGTACTGGATTAGACACTTTGGTATAATTATTATAAAATTCTACAGTATTATTATACTGTTCTGAGCTTCATTATGCAGCTATACAGTATTATTACACAGTATTGCATTATTATACATTTATAAGGTCATTATCCAATCATAATAAATAACTATAGTTTTATAACAATATAATACAGCTCTACAGTTTTAGAAGTATTATAAAGTTAGAGCATTTTTAGATATATGTACAATATCATTATACAGTTGCACAGTATGATTATACAGTTCTCCAGAATTATTACACAGTTGTACTATATCATTATACAGTTGTGCAGTATTACACAGTTGTACTTTATCATTATACAGTTTCACAATATTATTATACAGTTCTAGAACATTATTATATACTTATATAGTACTAATGTACAGTCCATTATTATTAAACTGCTATACAGCATGATAATGATGAAGACAATGGGTCAGATGTACTAAAGAGAGAACTTTGGAAGACTCTCTCAATCCTCATGTTATTTTATTGTATACTTAGCCAATTGCAACTGCATGGAAGAAAATAATTGTGATGTTTGGGGAAAAAAATTAAACATTTCAAATATTTTATTGTAATCAAAAAGAAATACAAATAATTAACATGTATATTGTAGATATAGAAGTGTTCTTTTATGTAACTTTTCATAACATTGCCAGTAATAAATCAAAAAAATATTTTTATTTTTCTCTATATTTTCTTTTTTTTCTCTCTTCTTTTTTTAAATAAGTCAGTTAAATATCTTAAATATTATGACAGAGTGAATTAACCAAGAAAAGTTATAAAAAAAATTGGAGGGGGGAGAAAGGGATAGTGAGATAAATTATTTTCTTTTTCTTTCTATTTTCTTTTTCCTTATTTTTAAATTTCTCTTTCTCCTTTTTTCTCTTTTCTTTTACTCTCTCCTTTTTCTGTTTCGTCAAAGTTATTTAGGTTCTTATGTAAACAATTTATTTATTTTTGTCTATTTTTAGTGTCCAAATGTTTGGAAAGTCCTGAACACCTAAAGAAGAGACCTCTGAGTTTTATAGCATTCTGTACATATGAAGAAGAGACTACTGGTGTTTAGAAAACTCCAACCTTGTTAAGAAAAGACTTCTGAACTATGTGGAATTCTGAACTTTAGATTTAGAACTGTGTCTGAATGTGTGAAGAGGGGACTTGGGAGGTTTGGAACATTCTGAACTTGTGAAGAGGAGTCTTGGGAGGTTTGAACAGTTCTGAACTTGTGAAGAGGAGTTTCAGGAGATTTGGAAAGTTCTGAACATGTTTAGAGGAGTCTTGCAAGGTTTAGAAAGTTCTGAACATGAAAAGAGGAGTCTTGGGAGGTTTGAAAAGTTCTGAACTTGTGAAGAGGAGTCTTGGGAGGGTTGGAAAGTTCTGAACTTGTGAAGAGGAGTCTTGGGAGGGTTGGAAAGTTCTGAACGTGTGAAGAGGAGTCTTGGGAGGTTTGAAAAGTTCTCAACTTGTGAAGAAGAGTCTTGGGAGGGTTGGAAAGTTCTGAACTTGTGAAGAGGAGTCTTGGGAGGGTTGGAAAGTTCTGAACTTGTGAAGAGGAGTCTTGGGAGGGTTGGAAAGTTCTGAACTTGTGAAGAGGAGTCTTGGGAGGGTTGGAAATGTCGGAACTTGTGATGAGGAGCCTTGGGAGGGTTGGAAAGTTCTGAACTTGTGAAGAGGAGTCTTGGGAGGGTTGGAAAGTTCTGAACTTGTGAAGAGGAGTCTTGGGAGGGTTGAAAAGTTCTGAACTTGTGATGAGGAGCCTTGGGAGGATTGGAAAGTTCTGAACTTGTGAAGAGGAGTCTTGGGAGGGTTGGAAAGTTCTGAACTTGTGAAGAGGAGTCTTGGGAGGGTTGGAAAGTTCTGAACGTGTGAAGAGGAGTCTTGGGAGGGTTGGAAAGTTCTGAACTTGTGAAGAGGAGTCTTGGGAGGGTTGGAAAGTTCTGAACTTGTGATGAGGAGCCTTGGGAGGATTGGAAAGTTCTGAACTTGTGAAGAGGAGTCTTGGGAGGGTTGGAAAGTTCTGAACTTGTGAAGAGGAGTCTTGGGAGGGTTGGAAAGTTCTGAACGTGTGAAGAGGAGTCTTGGAAGGGTTGGAAAGTTCTGAACATGTGCAGAGGAGTCTCAGGAGGTTTGGAAATTTCTGAACATGTGTAGAGGAGTCTTGCAAGGTTTAGAGAGTTCTGAACTTGTCAAGAGGAGTCTTGGGAGGTTTAGAAAGTTCTGAACATGTGTAGAGGAGTCTTGGGTGGTTTGGAAAGTTCTGAACATGTATAGAGGAGACTTGAGAGGTTTGGAAAGTTCTGAACATGTGTAGAGGAGTCTTGAAACGTTCTTAACATGTGTAGAGGAGTCTTGGGAGGTTTGGAACGTTATGAACATGTGAAGAGAAGTCTTGCAATGTCTGGAAAGTACTGAAAATAGGAAAAGAAAGGATTTGGAAGGTTTGAGTGTTTTTCAGAGAACACAAATAAATACCTTGTACCACTAGATATCTAAGGTTGGTGTGATGAACAGACGCCACTTAAGAAGCCTTGTGCCTGCTATTAATAATATCCTTTAACATGTCTGTGTCTATTTTAAATTAATCTGAAGAAAAACAGAGTTAAACCGCCCGGATTAGAAAAACATTTTTGGTTTGTGCTTCAGCAGCATAATTAGGGGCCACCTCTGTATTCTGCGAGCTCCTGGTATCCGACACACGCTAATCTACAACAACTGGATCGTTTGTACTTGCACGGCCACCGGCTTCAGGAATCTGAGCATGTGCTGCCGCTCTTCAAAATAACTCTACAGAGAGACAGCAGGGGATTTACAAGGCCGGACTCAGGACTGAGAGCTGACATGATGTCAGATACACAGCTCATAGGAACAGGCTGGGAGGGACGGGCTGTGCGGAATATGGTGACATCCCATTTATATTATCTTTAAAAAAATTATATACACTATGAGCGCATATTACATACACAATGTAATTACTAGGAAAGAAAAAAAAAAGTAAAAATGTACCTTGTGGGTCCAATTAATCAGAGCTCATGCTAAACAAAACAATTAATGTGAATGGAAATATTAAAATGTTTATTTCCGCAATAACTAATCACTCTTCATATAAGAGTACCCAGTTACATATTGAGATAATTAATTATCTACATCTAATTAGATCGTGCCTGCATCATCTCTCTTATGCAAATTTATATTTTGAGAGCCATTGTGTTATTATATTATGCTGTAATCTAGTATAAGATAAAAAAGGAGCTTTATAACATAATTATACACACTTAAAGTATTATTATGCAGTTCTGCAATATTATTGTGCAGTTTTATATCAATTTTTATACACAGTTACTGTATTCTTATATAGCTTTACATTATTATTATTCAGTCTTATAATGGTGTAATTTTATGTAATAATGCTATTATACAGTTCTACAGCAATATTCCCCCTCTGTATCTCTACCTTGTCGTGGTGAAGTGGCTTATGTACCTCAATGAAGCTGTGAGCTATACCATGTAGGGTCACCTAAGATAGGCAGGTCATAGCAGAGAGGTCAGACAAATTGTGGCTTACTGGAGAAGGACATGGCAACCCACTCCAGTATCTTTACCATGAAAACCTTATGGATGAGCCTGGCGTTATGGAGTCCATATGGTCACATAGAGTCGGACACAACTGAACGACTGAACAACAACAGCAATATTATTTAGACGTAGATTTAAAGGGAGTTAAGATCGCAGTTACTACATGATGAAGGGTGAAAATGGACGTTTTAGATAACCAAGTTTGAAAAGTTTGATAATTTAAGCATAACTTCTGTGAAAAAAAGCCACAAATCTATTATTTAATTCAAGAAAAATAAAAGAATAAATGATGCCTCTGCCGGACCCTGGGCACTTTAGCGGAAGACGTGTAAGTATCAGGAGTGCTTACAGTTCTGGAGAGCCATGAAAGTTTGGCCTTGCGTCAGCATCGGGTCCCCCCAGAGCAGGGCCCCAGTGCATTGTTCCACCCCTGATAAATACACACCCTCATGATCTAGCTTTCAGGAAGTGATGTAACAAGAATACAACTGATTATTTAGTTCATAAATAAGTTCAGTTTTTCACTAAAATTGCTTTTTAAACTTCAAAAAATACTTCAAAAACATGTGACTTTTTCTTGAACTACAGCGGTCATTTAAAATATCCAGCTGTGAAGTTCAATAATCCAATATCTCAACTAAAAAAAAAAGAACCAATTGCAATCCTATTTATTTATATTTATTCTTTACATTTCAGCAGTAACTGGGACTTTGCAATGGCAATTTAACAGGAAAGTAATTTTCTATGTAATTTTTTTTATCCTAATGTTGAGGTAGATGTTTTAATTAGGCATGGGTAATTAATTAAATTAATACATAATGACTTAAAAGGCAATATTCAACATTACTCACCTGCTGCTGATATCCACCCACTATAAGGTCAATGGAGTGAGGTGGCTTGGTCTAGTAGGCAGCTGCTAAGTTTTCAGACATAATGTTTACCACCACAATGATCATTATGGATTTGTGTTAAAGAGATTTCCCTTGGCAACAAGCAATGGGGGAACCCTACTTATAATTATGTATCCATAAGTGATTGTCCTTATAAGCCTTGGATCTTCATTGAATGTAAAATATAGTTACTACTGTGAGGAATCTTCCCAGTGTGTAAAATTCAGGTTACTACAGCAAAGAATCTTCTTTAAGTCATTGTGCAGTAAATTGAGGATCTATTTTGGTATTGGGTGCCTCCCCTCCCTCACCCCTACATAGACCTTACAATAACACTACACGTTTGCTCCGGTCCTAAACACAAGGACATAGCACCTGTCAGTAGCAGCTACATAAACACACTTTTATAACGCACGAAAATCTGCGTCACGCCAACCAATCCCAATTCTCTACTAATATTTAACAATTTTACAACTACATTTTTAGACACCAGAACAAATGCAACTTCTACTCTCCGCAGACTTAAGAATGACAATGAGGCTAATTCATCAAAATGATTTTATGGTCTTCTACTGAGCCTTATCAAACAAATATGTTTTTGACCAGACTTATATTAATGCATGGATATCCTGAAAATCTGGGCTGTTTCTAGTTCTGCATTAGGACACATTAGGTGCCCCCACAGGACGGCATAGAAAATGAAAAAAAGATGGCCCCCTCATATGCTAGCTTTTTTCCTTTTGTTATACGTTTATTTTAATCTTTTTACTCAGCCCACATCCCTACATCCTGCCTTATCTGCAAGAGATTTCAGTGTAGGGAGTACCCAAACCAAACGGATGAAATGGCTCTAGGAACCAACAGAAAATGAGAATGCCATGATAATTATAATAGTGAGAACAAGAGCAGTAACTGCACAAGAAACCATTATATTTATATATATAAATATATCTATTTAAATTAACTATATGTGATAATTGTATTTATAGATATAATATGTATATAATTGTGTTTTTTATATGTACAGTGACTTGCAAAAGTATTCACTCCCCTTGGCATTTTTTGTGTCTTTAAGTCTGACCACAGATGTTCTATTGGATTGAGGTCTGGGCTGTGACTAGGCCATTCCAACACATTTACATGTTTCACCTTAAACCCCTCAAGTGTTGCTTTAGCCGTGTGTTTGGGGTCATTGTCCTGCTGGAAGGTGAACCTCCGTCCTAGTCTCAAATCACGCACAGAGTGGTACAGGTTTTGCTCAAGAATATCCCTGTATTTGGCACCATCCATCTTTCACTCAACTCTGACCAGTTTCCCAGTCCCAGCTGCTGGAAAACATCCCCACGGCATGATGCTGCCACCACCATGTTTCACTGTGGGGATGGTGTTCTTTAAATGATGTGTTAAATGATGTGTTGGGTTTGTGCCAGACATAGCATTTTCTTTGATTGCCGAAAAGTTAAATTTTAATCTTATCAGACCAGAGCACCTTCCTACATACATTTTGGGAGTCTCCCACATGCCTTTTTGCAAACTCAAAATGTGCCATTTTGTTTTTTGCTGAAAGTAATGGCTTTCTTCTGGCCACTCTGCCATGAAGCCCAACTCTATGGAGCGTACGGCTTATTGTCGTCCTATGTACAGATACTCCAGACTCTGCTGTGTAACTCTGCAGCTCCTCCTTATCTTAGGTCTCTGTGCTGCCTCTCTGATTAATGCCCTCCTTGTCCGGTCCGTGAGTTTTGGTGGGCAGCCGTCTCTTGGCAGGTATGCTGTTGTGCCATGTTCGTTCCATTTGGTTATGATAGATTTGATGGTGCTCCTGGGGATCATCAAATATTTGGATATTTTTTTTTATAACAGAACCCTGACTTGTACTTCTCAACAACATTGTCCCTTACTTGTTTGGAGAGTTCCTTGGTCTTCATGGCAGTGTTTGGTTAGTGGTGCCTCTTGCTTAGGTGTCGAAGCCTCTGGGGCCTTTCAAAAAAGGTGTGGATACCATTTCACTAATTATGTGACTTCTGAAGGTAATTGGTTGCAACAGAGCTTTTTATGGGATTCCTAACAAAGGGGGTGAATACATACGCACATGCCATTTTTCTGTTTTCTATTTCTAAAAAATAGTTTTATGTATATATTTTTCTCATTTCACTTCACCAACTTAGACTATTGTGTTCTGATCCATCACATAACATTCAGATTAACAAAACATTGATCTTAAGGCTGTAATGTAACAAAATAGGTAAAAAGTCAAGGGGGGGTGAATACTTTTGCAATGCACTGTATATAGACAATGCATTAGAGCATTTGGTCCTAGTCCATGTGGTTTACTGATATGTATTAACCCCATGAGTACTGGGTTATGGGTTGCCCTTGATGTTATATAATGAAACAGACATAATAATACAATATCATATGTTTTAATTACACATATGTTTATATTGGACTGTTAAGTGTCAAATATTCTTGAAATGTCATCATTTTCTATTGTTTTTTGATGCTATACTGTCCCTTTAACTGCTGCTGCAGCACTCGGCAATGGTTTTAAAACCATTTGCAAGTGATCCTTGGAACCCGTAATATTTTCCTCAGTTTTTTGTAGTTACAGCAGTGCCCTGATTTGCGAGTGATCCGTAAAATCTTATTAGCATAGGGATTTCATGTAAAAGTCTAACGGAGTAACTCGTAATCTTTTGTCAGTGCAAAACTCAATGGAAACATTTTCCGTAATTATTGTCTCTGGCTTGCCACAGTCACTCGTAACAGGTCTCTTGCAATGTTTCCGGGATAGGTGATTAATATAGGTAGCGGAAATTGCTTTGCTCCTAAACATGGTGTAAGGTTGTGGTATAGGGGATTAGCATAGAGGCCTTATTTCTTGCAATCTGTGTTTAAAAAGACACAGTTTATAAAAAGCAGTTAAATATAGTAAAAAGACCACCTGTATTGACCTATTCATAATAAAAACAGAACAAATTTTTTTAGAATTGAAAAAAATAATAAACATTCTAATTTATTACATTTCGTATACAATTATGCTAGAGTATAATTTACTAATTTGTTCTTGATTGATTAACCTTATGTGGTGGGAATGCGCAGGAAGTTCCAATGTGGCAGCTACATTTACTGGTGCTTCCCATGCTCATTAGTTTGCAAGGACACACTCTCTTGAGAAAGTAAAAGGAAGAACCAACATAGAATTCTGCCATAAAGCAAATAAACATAAAAGCTAAAAATGTAAAGATTGTTTATTACTTTTGTTTTCTAAAAATTGCAAGAGGAGTTAGTGACTTATTTATGGCCACTGCATAATTAAAATAACAATTACTATTTAATTTATTTATAATAGCAAAATTCAATGTTCAAATAATTTTCAAAGATTAGAGTATTGATCTAATGTTGAGTGCCTTTTCCTTTCTGATAAGGTCATCAAGGAAGTGGTGGAGACAGGTTAAAAGAATTTTATGAACAGTCAGATATGATAAAATAATAAATAATCATTGATAGGCTGCCCCAACAGCAAAAACTGGTTGCCAAGGGTAATACATCCAGTAGAGATCATTGTGTTGATGGTTAACATTATATCTGAAAATTTAGCAGCTATCTAATAGACAAGTAGACAAGGCCACCTTCCCCACTGACCTTAAGTGTGAACTTTGACCACAAGTGAAGGAGCCCAAAAAATCTTGGGGGGGTACATTAAAAGCTTGTGCACCTGAATAGCGCACCGCTAGTTCGTACCTATAAAGCCTACAGTCCACCACCCCCCCCCCCCCCCCCTCTCAGTTTACCCCCTTGTTCACCTGTTTGATGTCAGTGGTTTGCTCTGATCTGCCGTCTCCTTTCCAGCTCCCAGGGTGTTCTCTTCTATAATCTCTCCCTTTAGCATTTCCAGGCCAGACACTATACCCCTTATAAGTCTCTTTATTAGAAATCCGTTTTCTATATATTAAGAGAGGGAAATGACAGTGAAGAGAAGTTGAGAGTAAATGCAGAGAAGACTAGGAGCAATAAAAAGAGAAGGAAGGAGAGAGAGTAAAGAGAGGTTAGACATGAGAGAAATAGAGAGGGGGTAGACAAGAGAGATACATATAGAGGGTAGACAAGAGAGAAGGAGAAGAAAGTAAAAAAAAGGGTACAGCAGAAACAGGGAAAAGGGAGAGAAAGAATGAAAGAAAGAACAAACGAACGAAAGGAGGAGAAGAAAATACAGTTGTCCTCAAAAGTTTGCATACCCTGGCAGAAACTTTTACATTTATTTTGAAAATGTGACTGAAAACAAAATGTATTTTATTAAAGGATAGTGATCATATGAAGCCATTTATTATCACATAGTTATTCAGCTCCTTTTTAAATCATGATGATAACAGAAATCACCCAAATGCCCCTGATCAAAAGATTACATACCCTTGATGTTTGGCCTCGTTACAAACACACAAGGTGACACACACAGGCTAAAATGGCAATTAAAGGTTAATTTCTCACACCTTTGGTTTTTTAAATTGCAATTAGTGTCTGTGTATAAATAGTCAATGAGTTTTTGAGCTCTCACGTGGTTGCATTGAGCAGGCTAGATACTGAGCCATGGGGAGCAGAAATGAACTGCCAAAAGACCTGCGTAACAAGGTAATGGAACTTCATAAAGATGGAAAAGGATATAAAAAATATCAAAAGCCTTGAAAACTCCAGTCTGTACTGTTCAATCACTTATTAAGAAATGGAAAATTCGGGGATCGCTTGATACCAAGCCAAGGTCAGGTAGACCGAGAAAAATTTCAGCCACAACTGTCAGAAGAATTTATCGGAATATAAAGAAAAACCCACAGGAAACCTCAGGAGAAATACAGGCTGCTCTGGAAAAAGAGGGTGTTTCAAAGAGCACAATATGATGATACTTTAACAAAAATTAGCTGCATGGTCGAGTTACCAGAAAGAAACCTTTACTGCGCCAATGCCATAAAAAAGCCTGGTTACAATATGCCCGACAACACCTTAACACGCCTCACAGCTTCTGGCACAATGTAATTTGAGTAACAAGACCAAAATAGAGCTTTTTGTTGGGAGAGGGGTCAACAAGGCCTATAGTGAAAAGAATACCATGCTTACTGTTTTGGGGGGGGGGGGGAGCTCTAAAGGCACAGGGAATCTTGTGACAATTGATGGCAACATGAATGCAGCATACTGGCAGACAATTTGCATTCTTCTGCACGAAGGCTGCGCATGGGACGCTCCTGGACAAGGCCAAGCTGACCCTCCAGGGGTTACAGCAGAAAAAGGTGAAGGTTCTGGAGTAGCCATCACAGTCTCCTGACCTTAATATCATCAAGCCACTCTGGGGAGATCTCATATGTGTGGTTCATGCAAGACGACCAAAGACTTTGCATGACCTGGATGCATTTTACAAAGAGGAATGGGCAGCTATGACACCTGCAAAAATTAGGAGCCTCATAGACAACTATTAAAAAAAACTGCACGCTGTCATTGAGGCTAAACGGGGCAATACACAGTATTAAGAACTAAGGGTATGCAAACTTGTTGCCATGCTTTGTTTTATAATTGTGCCATTCTGTTATAACCTACAGTTGAATATGAATTAAAAAATAAATAAAAGAATTGTGTTTTGCCTGCTCACTCATGTTTTCTTTAAAAATGGTACATATATTACCAATTCGCCAAGGGTATGCACAACTGTAAAAGTAAAATGCCCCAGAAAGGAAGAAAGAGATAGAATGAGATCAAGATAAGGGGAGGCTTAAAAAAAGAGAGATCAGGACAAGAGACAAGAAGCAGAAAAAGTAAGAGAGGAGAATGGGCGACAGAAAGATGGTTAAAAGAAAGAGGTGGAGAATAAGAGGAGAACAAAGAGACCAGACTAATATACCAAAAGAGAGAGGGGGACAGAAAGGAGGAAAGAGAAAAATGGTTACAAGAAGACTGAATAATGAGATAGACATAAGACAGGAAAGAAGAGTGGAAAGAAAGAGAGATGGAAAAAAATAGAGGAAGAGAATATGATAGAGAGGAAGAAAGAAAGGGCATCACAGGAGAAAGGGGTAGGATAAGGAGTTAGATGTGCAAAACATAGGAGTTTTAGATGGGGAGAGAGAAAGAAAGAGATACTGGGAAGGAAAGAGATGGGATAGATACAAGCAGGGTGGGGAGAGACATGGACTGACAGGGGGAAAAGTCAGAGTGGTACAGTTCAAAATAGATGGGACAGGAGGGTGGGGGAGACAGAGACAGGGGAGAGCCAGACAGAAGGGTGAGAGAAAGATGAAGGGAGGAAATAAAAGTTAAAGAGAGATAGTAGACAGGGAGTAGGTTTAGGGGGTAAGACTGAGAGGGTTAGGGACAGATGAGGAAGATAGAGAGTGAAAGTTGGGAGAGAGATGAGATGAGATAGACAGTGGAGGGAGAGGGGTAGAAACACAAAGAAAATGGCGGGCTAAGAGAGGAAAGGATTGAGAGAGAAATTGGGAGGAAGAAGAAGAGCTGGGAAGTGAGAGTTGTGAGAGATGAGGGTGAGCATAGGGATGGAACTGACAGAGTGGGAGAGGGAGATATATACAGGAGAGGGGAGGCAAAGTGAAGAGGGAAGAAAAAGACATGTGAAGAGAAAGACAGACAGAGAAGGATACAAAAAGACAAGAGGGTGAAGAGAGAGCAAGAGGGTAAAATAGACAGAAAAGGGAGAGAGTGAGAGAGAGAGAGAGAGAGAGAGAGAGAGAGAGAGAGAGAGAGTGGGGATAAGAGACGGAGAAGTGGCAAAACAAGTGGGGAGAGAATTGGGGGTCTGAGAGGGAGAGAGATAGGCATAAGGAGGGCTGACAGGGGGGGAGAGAGACATGAGGGGGGGCTGACAGAGTGAGAGAGAGACATGAGGGGGGCTAACAGAAGGAGAGAGAGACATGGGGGGATTGACAGAGGGAGAGAGAGACATGAGGGGGGCTAACAGAAGGAGAGAGAGACATGGGGGGATTGACAGAGGGAGAGAGAGACATGAGGAGGGCTGATAGAGGGGAAGAGAGAGACATGAGGAGGGCTGATAGAGGGGAAGAGAGAGACATGAGGAGGGCTGATAGAGGGGAAGAGAGAGACATGAGGAGGGCTGACAGGAGAAGAGAGGCATGAGGAGGGCTGCCAGAGGGGAAGAGAGAGACATGAGGAGGGCTGCCAGAGGGGAAGAGAGAGACATGAGGAGGGCTGACAGAGGGGAAGAGAGAGACATGAGGAGGGCTGACAGAGGGAGAGGGAGAGACATGAGGCATTATTGACAGAGGGAGAGACATGAGGGGGAAGTGACAGAGGTAAAGAGAGAGAGACATGAGGGGGGAAGTGACAGAGGTAGAGAGAGAGAGACATGAGGGGGGAATTGACAGAGGGAGAGAGAGAGAGACATGAGGGGGGAATTGACAGAGGGAGAGAGAAAGACATGAGGGGTATTGACATGAGTGGGGCTGAGAGAGGGAGAGACATGAGGGGGGCTGACAGAGGGGAAGAGAGCGACACAAGGAAGGCTGACAGAGGGAGAGGGAGAGACATAAAGGGAGCTGACAGACGTAGAGGGTAGAGAGGAGAGGTAGAGAGAGAGACATATGAGGGGGACTGATAGAGGGGAAGAGAGAGACATGAGGAGGGCTGACAGCGGGAGAGACATGGGGGGGGGCTAACAGAGAGAGAGAGAGAGACATGAGGCGGTATTGACAGAGGGAGAGAGAGAGATATGAGGGGGAATTGACAGAGGGAGAGAGAGAGAGAGATATGAGGGGGAATTGACAGAGGGAGAGAGAGACATGAAGGGGATTGACATGAGGGGGGCTGAGAGAGGGAGAGACATGAGGAGGGCTGACAGAGGGGAAGAGACATGAGGGGGCTGACAGAGGGAAAGAGACATGAGGGGGCTGACAGAGGGAAAGAGACATGAGGGGGCTGACAGAGGGAAAGAGACATGAGGGGGGCTGACAGAGGGAAAGAGACATGAGGGGGCTGACAGAGGGAAAGAGACATGAGGGGGGCTAACAGAAGGAGAGAGAGAGACATGGGGGGATTGACAGAGGGAGAGAGAGACATGAGGAGGGCTGATAGAGGGGAAGAGAGAGACATGAGGAGGGCTGATAGAGGGGAAGAGAGAGACATGAGGAGGGCTGATAGAGGGGAAGAGAGAGACATGAGGAGGGCTGACAGAGGGGAAGAGAGAGACATGAGGAGGGCTGCCAGAGGGAAAGAGAGAGACATGAGGAGGGCTGCCAGAGGGAAAGAGAGAGACATGAGGAGGGCTGCCAGAGGGGAAGAGGCATGAGGGGGCTGACAGAGGGACATGGAGAGGCATGAGGGTGCTGACAGAGGGAGAGACATGAGGGGGGCTGACAGAGGGGAAGAGACATGAGGAGGGCTGCCAGAGGGGAAAAGACATGAGGAGGGCTGACAGAGGGGAAGAGACATGATGAGGGCTGACAGAGGGAGGTGGAGAGACATGAGGAGGGCTGACAGAGGGGAAGAGACATGAGGAAGGCTGACAGAGGGAGGTGAAGAGACATGATGAGGGCTGACAGAGGGGAAGAGACATGATGAGGGCTGACAGAGGGGAAGAGACATGAGGAGGGCTGACAGAGGGGAAGAGACATGAGGAGGGCTGACAGAGGGGAAGAGACATGAGGAGGGCTGACAGAGGGGAAGAGACATGAGGAGGCTGACAGAGGGAGGTGAAGAGACATGATGAGGGCTGACAGAGGGGAAGAGACATGAGGAGGGCTGACAGAGGGGAAGAGACATGAGGAGGGCTGACAGAGGGGAAGAGACATGAGGAGGCTGACAGAGGGGAAGAGACATGAGGAGGCTGACAGAGGGAGGTGGAGAGACATGAGGAGGGCTGACAGAGGGAGGTGAAGAGACATGATGAGGGCTGACAGAGGGGAAGAGACATGAGGAGGGCTGACAGAGGGGAAGAGACATGAGGAGGGCTGACAGAGGGGAAGAGACATGAGGAAGGCTGACAGAGGGAGGTGAAGAGACATGATGAGGGCTGACAGAGGGGAAGAGACATGAGGAGGGCTGACAGAGGGGAAGAGACATGAGGAGGCTGACAGAGGGGAAGAGACATGAGGAGGCTGACAGAGGGGAAGAGACATGAGGAGGCTGACAGAGGGAGAGACATGAGGGGGGCTGACAGAGGGGAAGAGACATGAGGAAGGCTGACAGAGGGGAAGAGACATGAGGAGGGCTGACAGAGGGAGGTGAAGAGACATGATGAGGGCTGACAGAGGGAAAGAGACATGATGAGGGCTGACAGAGGGGAAGAGACATGAGGAGGGCTGACAGAGGGGAAGAGACATGAGGAGGGCTGACAGAGGGGAAGAGACATGAGGAGGGCTGACAGAGGGGAAGAGACATGAGGAGGGCTGACAGAGGGGAAGAGACATGAGGAGGGCTGACAGAGGGGAAGAGACATGAGGAGGGCTGACAGAGGGGAAGAGACATGAGGAGGGCTGACAGAGGGGAAGAGACATGAGGAGGCTGACAGAGGGGAAGAGACATGATGAGGGCTGACAGAGGGGAAGAGACATGAGGAGGGCTGACAGAGGGGAAGAGACATGAGGAGGCTGACAGAGGGGAAGAGACATGAGGAGGCTGACAGAGGGAGGTGGAGAGACATGAGGAGGCTGACAGAGGGAGGTGGAGAGACATGAGGAGGGCTGACAGAGGGGAAGAGACATGAGGAGGGCTGACAGAGGGGAAGAGACATGAGGAGGGCTGACAGAGGGGAAGAGACATGAGGAGGCTGACAGAGGGGAAGAGACATGAGGAGGCTGACAGAGGGGAAGAGACATGAGGAAGGCTGACAGAGGGAGGTGAAGAGACATGATGAGGGCTGACAGAGGGAAAGAGACATGATGAGGGCTGACAGAGGGAAAGAGACATGAGGAGGGCTGACAGAGGGGAAGAGACATGAGGAGGGCTGACAGAGGGGAAGAGACATGAGGAGGGCTGACAGAGGGGAAGAGACATGAGGAGGGCTGACAGAGGGGAAGAGACATGAGGAGGCTGACAGAGGGGAAGAGACATGAGGAAGGCTGACAGAGGGAGGTGAAGAGACATGAGGAGGGCTGGCAGAGGGGAAGAGACATGATGAGGGCTGACAGAGGGGAAGAGACATGAGGAGGGCTGACAGAGGGGAAGAGACATGAGGAGGCTGACAGAGGGGAAGAGACATGAGGAGGCTGACAGAGGGGAAGAGACATGAGGAGGCTGACAGAGGGGAAGAGACATGAGGAAGGCTGACAGAGGGAGGTGAAGAGACATGATGAGGGCTGACAGAGGGAAAGAGACATGATGAGGGCTGACAGAGGGAAAGAGACATGAGGAGGGCTGACAGAGGGGAAGAGACATGAGGAGGGCTGACAGAGGGGAAGAGACATGAGGAGGGCTGACAGAGGGGAAGAGACATGAGGAAGGCTGACAGAGGGGAAGAGACATGAGGAGGGCTGACAGAGGGGAAGAGACATGAGGAGGGCTGACAGAGTGGAAAAGACATGAGGAGGCTGACAGAGGGGAAGAGACATGAGGAAGGCTGACAGAGGGAGGTGAAGAGACATGAGGAGGGCTGGCAGAGGGGAAGAGACATGAGGAGGCTGACAGAGGGGAAGAGACATGAGGAAGGCTGACAGAGGGAGGTGAAGAGACATGAGGAGGGCTGACAGAGGGGAAGAGACATGAGGAGGGCTGGCAGAGGGGAAGAGACATGAGGAGGGCTGGCAGAGGGGAAGAGACATGATGAGGGCTGACAGAGGGGAAGAGACATGAGGAGGCTGACAGAGGGGAAGAGACATGAGGAAGGCTGACAGAGGGAGGTGAAGAGACATGAGGAGGGCTGGCAGAGGGGAAGAGACATGATGAGGGCTGACAGAGGGGAAGAGACATGAGGAGGGCTGACAGAGGGGAAGAGACATGAGGAGGGCTGACAGAGGGGAAGAGACATGAGGAGGGCTGACAGAGGGGAAGAGACATGAGGAGGGCTGACAGAGGGGAAGAGACATGAGGAGGCTGACAGAGGGGAAGAGACATGATGAGGGCTGACAGAGGGGAAGAGACATGATGAGGGCTGACAGAGGGGAAGAGACATGAGGAGGCTGACAGAGGGGAAGAGACATGAGAAGGCTGACAGAGGGAGGTGAAGAGACATGATGAGGGCTGACAGAGGGAAAGAGACATGATGAGGGCTGACAGAGGGGAAGAGACATGATGAGGGCTGACAGAGGGGAAGAGACATGATGAGGGCTGACAGAGGGGAAGAGACATGAGGGGGCTGACAGAGGGAAAGAGACATGAGGAGGCTGACAGAGGGAAAGAGACATGAGGAGGCTGACAGAGGGAAAGAGACAGGAGGCTGACAGAGGGGAAGAGACATGAGGAGGGCTGACAGAGGGAAAGAGACATGAGGAGGCTGACAGAGGGAAAGAGAAGCACAGTAGGGAGCTGATAGAGGGAGAGATATGATGGGACTGATAGAGGAGAAGAGAAGCATGATGGGAGGGTGACAGAGGAGAGAGAAAGGAAGACATGAGGGGGCTTACAGGGAGAGAAGGATGAACAGACATAGGGGTGAGGAACATACTCACCCAGTCACACAGCTGCAGCAGCTCCTCGCAGGCTCTGTCTGATGACATCATCACTGGGAATGGATACTGGGAGTGACATATGATTTATATTAATAACCATTGCCTAATTAAAACACATAACATGTGCTGTGAGGGCACTACAGTGGTGAGGGCCCTGCTCTTGGGAGAGTTTATAATATAAAATGTAATATGGGTAGAAACATAAGGGCAGGGCTGCTGGATGGGTTGATGTGTAAGAGGTGATACGGGCGGAATATGTAAACCAGAAAGGATAACATTATATGAAGCTGGGGATGATTAGGTTAAGGAGGTAGGTGGTACGCTTCTGTGAACTGATTGGTTTTCAGCGAATGTATGAATATTTCAATGGCTAAGGAAGAGGGACCTTTCCTGTTGGATGGCCGCTAGCAGTGACGGCGAATGGCTGCTAGATGGCACTGTCCAGATTTTACTGACGATTTTACTGAATTTCCTCTGAAATTTAACTCAATTTGATAGCGTTACGGTAACAGTGTAAGAAATTGTGTTAAACGTGGACATCGCCATCTAGCAGCCCCTCACCACTCTGCTGCCAATACTGCTCCTGGCCACCCAACAGGAAAAATCCAGGAAGAGTCTGATACAGCAAGGTAAAGAATTCTAAAGAATGGGACTGAATCTGAGATGTCTTTTTATGCAACTTGGTAGAAGGCTATTAGGGTAGATATGGTGGGTGGAGGATGATGGTCCACCCTAACCCATACTGGCTCACAGAGGCTTGGATGAGCCTAGGTAGGTGGGGGGTTTATATGTTAATGGGCCCATTACCCCAAAGCACAAGGTTTGGGGGAAGGGAGTCCAATGGCTATCCAGGTTTAGATGATCTCCTACGGCAGCGGTTCTCAACCGCTCTAGTGCCACAACCCTTCGATAAAATTTTCCATGTTGTAGCAACCTCTAACAGTCAAATTACAGTCAAATTACATGCAATTACGCCTAATGGGGTTGTGACCCACAGGTTGAGAACTACTGTCCTAGGGGATCTCAAGCGTATTATTAATAGTAGGTGAGTAAAAGGGGGTCCCTACATTCACTAGATGGATAGACAGATAATAGATTGATGTGGAAGGAACAGATTCTTCTGTTGGTCATGTAATTGGGAATCATGTCAGGAATATGTTATAGGGACTGTATTTACTTATTTTTTAGCAACCTGTTGACCATTATAAAATGAAGTTATTCAAAATAGTATGCTATATACTGTATATGATAAATTACCTTAGATTGTAAGTCTGCGAGTTTCTATCCTAAGTACTTTGGGAATGCACCATGGACATTGGATTCCTAGCTCAAAGACGGGGCCCTCCTTGCTTTGCTATTTGTTCATTTGTATTTATCTTTGTCTGAACTTAATTTATGTACATCGCTACGGAATATGTTGGCACGTTATAAACAAACTATAATAATAATAATAATGTAAATGAGAAGCTCTTGAATACTAATTAACGGTCTCTGTGGTTGCCAAAACAATGACCCCCAGTGCACTCATTCAGTTAGAACACATATCACATGCTTCCAAGGACTGAATTAACATATTGAGATGCACAATAGCCCAAAAAACATTGCTGGGATCTTTCCTGTTATCTGTACGTGACTGTGGGCAGCACCAGCTTTTGTGGAGAGGGGCTGCTAGATGGCGCTACCGCGATTGTATACAATTTTTAAGATTACATCCTAACCAAACCCCCTAACCCTTACCCTCTTAGCTTACCCCCGAACCCTCACCTTACCTCCCCTAACCTTTACCCTAACCCCCACCCTCACCCCAACCCCCTAACTCTTACCCTAAACCTAACCCCCACACTAACCCTCACTCTAACCCCCTAGCCCTCACCCTAATCGACTAAATCGGCAGTAAAATCTAATTCGACAGTAAAATGCAGCGCCATCTACTGGAACAGCTGCCACCAGCAGTCACGGTCAGATAACAGGAAAGGTCCCATTGCTGTATTTCTCAGAAAGGATATAATAATGAGAAAACAGGATAGAACAAAGTGTAGCCAGTTTCACGTGCTCTTTAAGATTAAACTAACTTCCTGTTGGGGGTGACAGTGTCAGAGCCACTGCAGTTCAAGAAAAAGGACACTTTTTTTGTAAAGTATGTACCAAACTAACAATATTTACAGCTTTTGGTATAATCTGAATGTATATGCGTACAGGAATCTATTTTTTGCTTGTTACATCACATTCTCAAAGGGGGGGTGTTATTCTGTTGCTATAAGTTGAGGGAGGGGCGATGGAGGTGAGAACAGGCAGAAATCTAGAGCCTTTGTTTGATAACTGAATACAATTTTAATTCACATCACCCCCTTCCATCTTCCTCGGGACATGCATTACAAGTATATGGAAGTTTCCCTGGTCTTAAATGTTTCCTATCTAACAGACACTGAAATATATTTTGCTAACTTCAGGGTAAGTTTGTCAATGTTTATTTTGGGTTTTTGGAATGGAAAAAAAACAGTTTTCATGCACTACTGATTTTCCTCTATCATTTGCATACATAATCCATGAAACTTAAATATGCCTTTGAAGGATATAAGTATAGATCTTCTGAAATGTAAATGTCCCTCAAGTTCCACCAGTGTATCATGGACACCTCCAGAGTTCTACAAAGGCATCAAATATTATCTTCGTCTAGCTTACAGATGCTTTTAGACTTAAAGTTGTCAAACATATAACTTTTTCATTGAGTAGACACATATATATTTTATTCTGAGTGAAAGCCAAAACATTCCATGTCCTTTTAACATATAATCCTCTTCATGAAAAAATTACACTTCACTGACTTCGAAGAAGCCCAAGATTAAAAGATTCTCACCCTCTGGAATTGCCACCTTTCATACTGCACTCTCTCATGCAGGGTGCCATGCTTCACAGTTGTACCACACCCAAGAGGCTTCACACTACCAAGATCTCATACTACTGGTTTTCAGAGCATCATAAGACAAGGATAGTGTGAAATCCCTCCTTGTGGTGCGCCTTAGGTCATAGTTGTGAAACATGGTACTCTACATGGGAGAGAACAGGAAGACAGGGACAATTTCCAAAAAGTCTCAGTTTGTTAAAAGTATCAGGGACTCTCAGAGTGCCCTCCTGTATTCACCAAGCCTCCTACCATCTGCTCATATTCCCCAGGAATGTGCACGCTCTAGCCGCAAGTTATTAAGGGCCAGCTCAACATTTTCAGCTGCAATGCCAATTAATCATCATCATCACCACTAATCGGTCATCATCAATCCCTAATCATTACCTGGACTATTTAAAGCAGATATTCCTGGATCTCCTGTCTATTGTTTGGAGGTCTGACATCCCTGGTGAGCTCCTGCATGCTGTAAGTTGTGTTTGCACCAGTGTCTGCCCTATTCCTGGCTCACCAATCCAGCCTAAGTATACTAGGCTACCCGGGGAAGCGCTCAGTGTATCTGACCATCTGCTCCAGCCTGGTTCCTAAACTACCTACCTAAGCCTTACATACTCTCTTCCCTTGTCAACACCCACTCTTCACCTCCTCACCTCTATGCTCTCTCTTTTACCACCACAATATCTCTCTCACATCAACTTTTTACCTTTCCTCTCCTGCACTCCGCATCTCAACCTTCTCTCTCCACACTTTCTAAGGTCTATTCTCTTTCTTCACTTCCACTTTCTTTTCCATGCCTTTCATGTCTTTCTTCTCACTGATTCTTTTTTTTACATTTCACTTTATCACTTTTTCAGTCTTTTTTAAGTGCGGAAATTGAGAAAAATTGTTGTATAAAAGAAAATGGGAGTTTCAACAGGTGTAGAAGGAGTTGTGTTTTTGACTTCATAGGAGTTTAACCACAAATTGTACATTACACAATATTGACAACCACCAAAATGGTGATAGTGCGCCAGTGGCTGAAAAATGGACGCATAATACAATATAAAGAGCTCAAGTGTGTCTTTTGAATGGAGATGATTCATTGGGTCATGGTCAACCCTTGCTCAGCGCTACAGAATATGTTGGCGCGTTACAAATAAAGATAATAATAATAACAGTATGGGTAGAAATTGAAAAACAAACCCTCTGGGACCAGAACATACTTTTACACCAAACATTATGGCTAAGCATTCGGCACGAGGTCCCCATAAAAAAAGCTATACATATGCATGAACCATACCATAATGTTATGGAAATAAATAAACAAAAGCATAATAGAAGAAGGGTCATGGATAAACCCCCTGTGGGTGCCACACAAAGACCTTACAATAAACAGAAACAATCAGCTAGGATGGTAGGTTGAGAAGCAACTTACTACAGCTGCAGACGTATGAAGGATGAACCAATTTTAGTGCTAATTTTCACATACCACACAAGGAATGGCTAAACCTAATGTCAGTTAACAAGAGATTAACCCAAATTACAAAAATCAGTAAACAAGCAAACAAGTCCCCCTTTGAACAATCCTGCATAAATAACCCAGAAGGAAAGAAAACCATAACAAAACTATACAATAACTTAAATGACCTAGCCGCTCCCAAAAAATTACACTATGAAGCTACTTGGGAAGAGGAACTACAGATAACCCTGGACGACAAACAATGGGGAAAAATATTAAAACAAGCAGTGAATTCATCCCTGAACATTACACTAAAGGAAAATTCATATAAAACCATCATGAGATGGTACCTCACACCATCTAGAATCCAGCGGTCCAATAGGTTAAGGGAAGGAACTTGCACAAGAGGTTGCTCTAATTTAGGGACTTTGAATCATATACTGTGGGACTGCCCCAAAATTAAACATATTTGGACAGGGACCTATAATTCCATAGAGAAGCTATGGGGAACAACGTTCACACAAAAACCAGAGCAAGCACTACTGGGCTTGCCAATACTAGGCCTCACCAAATCAGAACAAATCAAATATTTCTAGCAACTAGATGTATAATTTCCAAACACTGGAAACTACCCACCCCAACTTACGAGTAAGTGTTACAGAAAATCCAATTTATCCGAAATAGACGAGAGATACAGTAGATGGGCCTCCTGCTGGGACGTGTGGGGTCTGGGAGCAACGAGATGAGACTGGTGGGAGAGTTCGGTATGGTTTTCTCTTATTATTCTTTAATTACTGTTGATGTGTTGGCGTAATGCCATAAACAGTCAGAAGTTTGTGGCAGGTTACAAGAAATTTATGAAAGGAAACGTTAGAATTCTTGTAAAAAAAGAAAAATTGTAAAACCGTGTGAGACAAGGAAACAAAGAATGTATTCACTTTAGAATGCCAAATGTTAATGTATTCAGGATGTGAATTCTATATTGCACTGTAAAAAAAATAATAATAATATTAATAATAATGGATTAGAATTATATATGGCATCTGAGACCTGGACATCATATCTATAGTTGTCGTAATTGCGAGTTTGTTGGTAACGCTATGTTAAAAGTTACGGGCATTGCACATGCGCAATGAGCACCAAAGGCGCTCATCGCAAGGCCCATAACGTAGAGGGGAAGAGAGAGGCTCGCAATGAGCACTGAAGGCGTTCATGGAGAGGGCCGCAACGTAGAGGGGGGGAGAGGCCTGCAATGGCAGCGTTATACCCGCAAAAAAATGTCGGCGTTATACCCGTAAAAAAAGGGGGGGAGGAGACACAGGGGAAGGAGATAAGGGGGGAAAAACACAGGGCAGGGAGAAGGGGGCAAAGAGACACAGAGGGAGAGGTGGGAAAGAGAAACTGGCCAGCAATGAGCAGCAAAGCCGCTCATTGCAAGGCCTGCGAGGAGCGCCAAAGGCACTCATTGCAAAGATCTCAAGTTGCGGGTTTGCCAAGGCCTGCAATGAGCGGCGAAGCTGCTCATTGCGGGGCTCACGATGTGTGCCGAAGGAGCTCATTGCGAGGCCCATGAAGTAGAGGGGGGGGGGAGAGGCTCACAATGAGCGCCTAAGGCGCTTATCGCGAGGCCCGCAAGTTAGAGGGGGAGAGCCTTGCATTGTGTGGCAAGTGGCTAGTGTTAATATTAATGTGATAAACGGAGGCAATTACTGGACTTAGACTTGTACATTAAAATATAGCACCCCAAGTACCCCGTGTCTTTGCATGCTGACATACAGCACCTGGCAAGAGTAACGTTGTTGTGAGCCCCCTCTGCCTTGCTGGCAGCTGCATGTACTCTTTCATTTTAAAAAAGATCGGCACACAAGAAGGTTCAGAGATCATCTAGTTGAGGAAAGATTTGGGATGAAGAGATTAAATATTGGAATGAGACTATGCAGACAATAAATGACTACATTCATTTATCGCTTTCCATTAATTGTATCATAGTAATTCAGTTATTTGTAGAATGCTGTGTAATATATTCACTTAACATATGGATAATCTGAAGGGGCTGAAAATTTCAGGAATCATCTAGACTTTATGGGCCTCATTCTATTATCGGCTGTAAATCGGCCGTAAGGCTACGATTCCTTGCGGGGGTTCAGTTAACTCGCGATTCTATTATACGGCCCCGCAAGGATCTCCTCTTACGGCCGGCCGCATATCTTGGAACCGGCCGTAAGCTCAGAAATCTACAAAGTCAAAAATAAATTCAAGCCTGCACTGTACAGCTCTGTAAATGCTAGGGATCATATTGGGGGACATGAGGATTAAAAGTAACCCCCTCTCAAGCTTGCACATCAGCCCAAATCCGAGTTTACATTAACTGTTTATTTTCCGGCTGCTCTCCCAAGCACTCTGGACTTTTTACATGGATATTTGACATATATTAAAAAAAAATTATTTTACAAATTTGAGTATAGGGGAAATTTGTGCTATTTTTTCTAACACCTAAAATCACTTTATAGTCTTCTCAAAGTGCAGGATGGCTTTATTTGAGCTATTTTATGTGCTTAATTGGTGCTAGCGGGACCTTTTTGCTGCAAGTAAGCTGCGGCTCGCTTTTAGCCTTGCAGAGAGGTTTCCCGGAGCAATAGAATCGCAACCAGGCTTTTCTTACGGACGATTTCCTTGCGGCCGTTTTAGATCAAAGGCTTTCCTCCGGCGCAAACGGCCGCAAGAGATAACAAGGCGCCGGCCGCAAGCCTGCCGGAACCCCCGGCGGGAGGGGAATAGAATAGCCGGATAGCTTGCGGCCGATAATAGAATGAGGCCCTATATATCCATCATCCAGATTAGGGTATGTAAATACAGTGCCTTGCAAAAGTATTCACCCGTTTACTTTTTACCTATTTTCTTACATTACAGCCTTAAGATCAATGTTTTGTTAATCTGAATTTTATGTGATGGATCAGAACACAATAGTCTAAGTTGGTGAAGTGAAATGAGAAAAATATATACATAAAACTATTTTTTAGAAATAGAAAACAGAAAATTGACATGTGCGTATGTATTCACCCCCTTTGTTATGAGACCCATAAAAAGCTCTGGTGCAACCAATTACCTTCAGAAGTCACATAATGAGTGAAATGATGTCCACCTGTGTGCAGTCTAAGTGTCACATGATCTGTCATTACATATACACACCTTTTTTGAAAGGCACCAGAGGCTGCAACATCTAAGCAAGAGGCACCACTAACCAAACACTGCCATGAAGACCAAGGAACTCTCCAAACAAGTAAGAGACAATGTTGTTGAGAAGTACAAGTCAGGGTTAGGTTATAAAAAAATATCCAAACCTTTGATGATCCCCAGGAGCACTATCAAATCTATCATAACCAAATGGAAAGAACATGGCACAACAGCAAACCTGCCAAGAGACGGCCGCCCACCAAAACTCACAGACAGGGCAAGAAGGGCATTAATCAGAGAGGCAGCACAGAGACCTAAGGTAGCCCTGGAGGAGCTGCAGAGTTCCACAGCAGAGTCTGGAGTATCTGTACATAGGACGACAATAAGCTGTATTCTCCATAGAGTTGGGCTTTATGGCAGAGTGGCCAGAAGAAAGCCATAACTTTCAGCAAAAAACTAAATGGCATGTTTTGAATTTGCAAAAAGGCATGTGGGAGACTCCCAAAATGTATGGAGGTAGGTGCTCTGGTCTGATGAGACTAAAATTGAACTTTTCGGTCATCAAAGAAAACGCTATGTCTGGCGCAAACCCAACACATCACATCACCCAAAGAAACATGGTGGTGGCACCATATGCCGGTTCCGGACACAGGCAGAAGACGCGCCTGCAGCACAGCAGGAACTCAGCGATGAAGATGAGGAGAGAGGGGAAAGGGGAGGTCTTTGGAGAGGGGATGGAAGATAAGAGGGGGAAGGATGGAGGATAAGTGGGAAAGGGAGGAGGAGGATGAGACAAGAGGGAGAGGTGGACAAAAAGGTGACACGAGGGAGAGGAGGGGGAAAAAGGAGAGATGAGGGAGGGGGAAAATAAGACACAAGGGAGGGAAAGGAGGGGGGAAAAGGAGACACAAGGGAAGTAGAGGAGGGGGAAAATAAGACACGAGGAGGGGGGGGGGAAAGAAACAATGGAGGGAGAGGAGGGGGAAAATAAGACACAAGGGAAAGGAAAGGGAAAATAAGATATGAGGGAGGGAGAGGAGTGTAAAATAAGACACATGGGAGGAAGAGGTGGGGAAAAAGGAGACATGAGGGAAGGAGAGGAGGGGAAAAGAAGACACAAGGGAGGGAGAGGTGGGGGAAAAAGGAGACACGAGGGAGGGAGAGGTGGGGAAAAGAAGACTCAAGGAAGGGAGAGGTGGGTCAAAAAGGAGACACAAGGGAGGGAGAGATGGGGGGAAAGGAGACACAAGAGAGGGAGAGGTGGGGGGAAAAGGAGACACAAGAGAGGGAGAGGTGGGGGAAAAAGGAGACACAAGGGAGTGATAATATTAAAAGGCAAATGATAAAGGAACAGGCACGGTGTAGCCAAAGGGAGAGAGCTGAGAAACATACCTGCAGGCACAGACTAAGATATTGACTGAGGTGTGATAAACAGGAAGTAGCTATATTGCTGCAGAGCGGGGTGAGAGTGGGTCCCTCCCACAATCCCAGGTATCTGACATGGGCATATATATATATATATATATATATATATATATACACACACACATTTTCTTTTATTTAATAATTTATTTTTATATTAAAGAGATGTGACAATTTTGTGTTTATATAATTGATATAATACACAATGATATATATGAAATGGGTGTATTTTGTTTAGCTTTTCTTCCTGGGAAAACAGATGCCCATATGTATGTATGCTGTATATTATACTGCTCTCCTTACACTAGCACACTGTGTGCACAAAGCCAAAGAATACAGGTATGCATGTGGTAAAACTCAAGAAGTTTTTTTGCCCAGAGGCCAGTAAATCAGAGTCCCAAGGCATTGCCGGACAATGAAATCTACTTAATCTTCATATATATGTATATTGGATCCAAATGCTTCCATCCTCTGTTTTTCGTGTAGTTCGGTCATGTCCGCCTCTTAGTGACCTCATGAACAGTACACACCTTGCTGATCCACTTGGTCTTCATGGCAGATATACTGAAGTGGGTTGCCAGTTCCTGACCAGACATGGCTTCAGGGTAGTGTGACCTCTTGGTTTCCTGACTGGAATTAAACCCAGGTTGCAGTGGTAAAAGCACCGAATCCTAACCACTGGACCACCAGGGAATCCTCTAGATTGATATAAATGACTGTAAAATATAGAAGGGAGGAGGAGGAAGATCAAAAAGACCAACTAGTGTGGCATGAAAACCGTATTTATTATGTGTATGCTCACAAAACAGTGTTATCTGCAAAACAACATAACAAGCTTCTACATGTTTCGCCTAGACAAGACTTCTTCAGGGATACATTACATTAAAAAAAAAAGGTCTATAAATACCTTTTTTTTAAAAGACGTCCGTCATAAAATCAATTAAAAATATCAACTAAAACTCCTTATTGGATTCAATTAAAACCTTCCAAGTAAACATAGTAGTAATAATAATAATTAAAATAAAAAGATATAGCTTAAAGTGTTTTTTAATAATAATGTCTTGGCACCGCTCCATTCATTAATGCTGTATATTTATTTTAATTAGAAATCCATTTTTTGAAGCATGTTAATGGAATGGTGGCATGTTATTTTATTATTATTGTTGTTATTACTACTATGCCCCTTTTTAATGTTACACTGTGTGCAAGCATACTGTATATTACACATCTCCCTGTACATTAGGACATTATATGTAGGTATAATGTATATCTGTTTAGTCTAGGGGGTAAGTGTAAGTGAAGTTGCAGCTATGGTAGGCTCAAACACAGGTCAGTACATTAAACATGTATATGATAAGCATATGGCTATAAGCATGAGGCTTAAATAAGCCAAACTATTACGTAGATCTGTGCTTCTATGTCATACAGCGCCATGCACACTGTATAACACACAGCTCTCTGTAAAGTAGCACTCACTATGTAGGTATCATACATAGATCTCTGTATATTAGCACTCTGTATGTACATTACACTGCTCTCTGTACAGTAGAACACTGTATAATACACAGCTCTCTGTACAGTAACACTCTGCACTGCCTCTTGTCCCTGCTGTAAAGTTTCCTCCACTGACAATTTGTGAAATAAAAATAACCTCACTGGAAAGTGATAAGGTTGGGAGTTTGCCTTTTGTGTCGGTCTGAGCCGCAGGGCCAATGGAGCTGTATGGATCTGACACATGGGAATTTCTTACATATCTGCCCTCTGCCATGACCTTCAGCCACACAATAAAAAGGGGCTTCTGTGTATCCCACCCGCAGCCTCTGGGTCCTGTAGCCAAGGTTGGTAACAGTGTGTTTGTCTGTGTGCCACTAACCCAAATTCACATAATTTCACAGAAAGACCTATAACATTATATTGTAATAACCTCATCCAATCTATATTTACTCCCCCTAGAATATTTATTTTCTTTTTTTAAGAAATAATTTCAGTGAAACAAAAAATATTCAATTTATATTATTTAAGCATATAGCAAAAAAAATGCATATATGGTACATTCTGCATATATATTATTAATAGCAAAGGGTTTTTCACTGCGTCATAGACCTGCTCCTTTGAACGCCTGAAATTATATTTAGGCCTCATATCACTCTAGAAGCTTTTTAAACTCATCCCATTACTCCAAATTTCACTTCTTACATCTCCTTCCATATTACACTTATTATAATTCTTAAAAATGTGTCCTAATATTTAATATATGTTTAACACATGTTTTCCTTGTAGCTCTCCTTGTTGCTCTATATAATATATCCCTCTATATTTTTAACACTGCAAACTTTGTCATATATAATATTGCTGATTTCTTTTGCGGGGGGGGGGGGTGGTAATTTTCTTACTGATATATTTTGAGGATTTGTCATGCAAAATTAGAGTTGTTTTTGCAGGATGGCTCCACAATACATGTTACATACCAAAAGTGTTGAAAAGAGGAATTATATAATGTCAGTGTCTATTTTATTATATGTAATTTATTTATCAAACGTGTTAAAAATAATAAACTGGGTTCCCCTGAATAGCACAGTTACATTTTGCCAAAAAGATCAAGTTTCTGAACTAATTATCAGTTTAGATTTATTTTATTAGTTCTGTAAGTATTAAAATATGTATGTTACTTAGAGATACTTTAGATATATTTAGTAAAAATGGATAAACGTTTTATATTTTCATGTACTTCTACAGAGCTGAGGGAATATATTTATTCAATTTTTCCTATGATTTACATGTAAACTGATTTACATTTTAAATAATTTAATAAATATTTAATTTAACTTTTATTACCAACTACATTATTTCCCTCAAAATATTTAATTATACTGTAACAAAAATAATTGAGATATTGATCAAAAAATGAAAAAGTAAAGTAAACTAAATGTTTTATTTCTTTTATCATTGGTGATTTCAGTTTAAATTAGATTTCAATTAAATATTTTCAAACCTTTTTATGTATGCTGTAACTTAAAATATTTTTTATCAGTGCAAAAAAAAATTAAATATTTTTTGAATATAATTCAAGAATTTAAAATAAAATAGAAAATATGTAATAATCAAGTCAATAAAAGAGTCCCTCCATTTGAAATGTTTTATTGATTTTCTTTTTTTTAAACTTTATTATTTTATGCCGCATATCTTCGAGTTTTATAAAAAACAAAAAATAATTCTTGAGATATATTCTTTTTATATATATATATATATATATGATACACTTTACTAGTTATTGAAACTTACTTTATGCTGAAGAGGGGACCTAAAATGTAAAATGTAAGTGTAACACCAGGGTAAATATTTTCTGGCCATCATTAATTAGCAACTTCAAACACTGCGTGCTGTACCGAAATTAGCATTTTATGCCTTGAAAATTAATAAATAAATAAATGTATATCTCTAGTGTATGATAAAAATGACTGCACAATATAGCCAGTTTTATAATGTTCTTTATCCCAAACATGATAGTTAAACTTTAAACAAACATTTATAATTGAATCAGCTACATTTAAAATGGTTGATTTTAGTAAAGAATAGCAATTTATATTATTCATTTTTGAAACATGGATATTTGACTTAAAAAGAAGTGCATAAGAACATTTTATTGAATACTTCTAACTTAAAGTTTGACATTTGTCTTACTTTGGGATTTTGGCATTTTTAAACATTTTAATATCCCTTTTTCACTAATGTCACACAATATCATAAAATTAGTTTTTATTGAAGCAAATGAAAACACTTGTTTGACAGTGGAACCAGAACCAATTTTAAGTACCAACAAAAAGGCTTCAACTATGGACCATCACATGAGGGGTAAATATATTACTAAAACTTAACTCAGTAAGATATGCAAAATACAAAATATATATCCATTAAAAAGGGTCAGGTCATAAAACATATTTATGCAAATTACATTATCAGATTTAGATAAATAATATTTTCTTTTTTAGAAAAGTTACTTTAAATCACTCACTTGGTTTGTATACATATCAACATTTAATGACCACTCTCTTTCCTTTTTAATCCACAATATTTGATTTGGTATTTATTTACCACCCTGAGAGGTTAAGCTTGCAAGTTTTCAACTTTCAACTCACTGTTTTCATCTTGATTTACGCTTGGTGAAAAAATATTAGAGATTAGGCCTCAGTTGTGCATTCAGTAGTCCATCTATGATTTTGTTTTTTATGGTACCATCCGTCATTTTAATTATTTTTATTGACGGATTTTAGTTTTTTAAATGAGATTTATATAAGAAAAATATAAAAATATATTCAGAAATATCCATTAATAATAGGTTTTCACATGTGGAATCTAAAGTATTTTCATCTATAAAATGGAATATGTTTCTTTCTTGCAGTTTAACAAATCATATTCAATTAGCTTTAATTTTCTATTTAACGTTAGTAAAATTAAAAAAATCACTAACCTTGGATATTTACTAAGCATCTCAAGTAACTGAGATATTCATCCCTATACTTCCTATGCACAGCCCTTCATGCCTTATGTCAGCCACTTGTGATGATTTGTAAATACCCCCCTTACCCCGAGCCCCGACTTTGGAAGACTTTTGAAAATGTACTATCATTGCCTTCAGTATTATTATTATTATTATTATTATTATTATTAATATTATAATATTTTATTTGTAACATGACAATAAAACATTTCACTAGCCCTGTGAAATTTAATGGACCTGAGAAATATTCCAAATTTTTTATAGCGAGACAGCATTTGTATCTGATTTGTTAAGATGAATACTCACAGGGAGTATAGTTTTTTAACACCCTGTCCCAAATTTGCACTATAAACAGAAGCACCAATCACATTAAAAGGCTAGAAATAAAAGGGATACTCAGACAGATACCAACCAATTAAGCTACTTATTAAAATAAAAGTTGAGAAATATAAGTCAATTTGTCATTAAAATTACACATTTTGGGATACCACTATAATTATAAAACTAGAATATTTTCTTTGCTAACTTAAAAGTGAAAAGGTTTGTAGTTTACCTCTTGCTTCTTATGTATATGTATGTAGGATATTTTTGTAATGTGTTAATATTGTTTTGCCTTGATCACAATGCATGTATAGCGCTACGGAATATGTTGGTGAGTTACAAATAAATGATAATAATAGTAAGGTTCTTCCTGTTTTCTTAAGGCCAAAGCAGTTGTCTTTAAAAGTTTAGTATAGCTTCTGCCTTGACAAAATTCCTATATTCACTGTGCTAGTCACGGTTGGGAAGAAAGGTGAGGGTCTGCCATGTTTTCCAGTGTATTACAATCTTCAGAAGTCATCTTTGCTACCCATAAGAAGCCTAGTGAATCTAGGAGGAAGAGATCTAGTACTTATTAAACGCCAGTCACATACTATTCTGATTTATAGCAACCAGTTTTCTTAAATCTGTGCCTTTAAATCCAAACAGCTTGTAGAAATAGCTAGATGACATGTTAAAATGTATATCAAGTAGAAACATAAATGAACAAATATGATATTATGATGAGCCAGAAATCCCTGATCCATTGTATAAATGGAGAGGCAAAATAGCAAAAAAGAGAGAAAAAAGTTTAAAAACATAGCATTTTGGTGGTTCCATTTATTCCTACTTGGGAAACATAACTTTGTGTCATTGATCTAGCGGAGGACAGACACCCGGTGCAGGGCCGGGTTAAGAGCTGGGGCTTTGTGGTGTTAATTTGATCTGAGAAAACTTGGAAATAGCTTGTCCCTGGGTGTCTCTCTAACCACCAGTGTGTGCCATCTGCTGCAGAATGTATTAAGGTCATGTAGTCGGTTCCTAATTGTTCTGGAGCATGTGGTGATTAAAGCCTCACTGTAATGTTTAAACACTGTATAGTATGATACAGTCTGCAGTATGATATGTTTAAAAATCCAATTATCCTAGTAAAATCCTTGTTAGAAACTTGCATTTTTATCTCTGGTCTGTTTTTGTTTTTTTGTTTAATATACAGCATTGCCATTGTGATGATGGTAAAGTGCCTAATTACACAATTAAAACTAAATGTGTTAATCTGTATTTATCATTGTCTGAACCTAATTTATGTACAGCGCTACGGAATATGTTGGCGCGTTATAAATAAACTATAATAATATAAATAAACTATAATAACTGTGCACCCATTCTTATAATGTATAATGGCACACACTGTATTGACAAAATTATGAACAGTGATATTGTATTATAATAGAAATCACTGGTACGTGTAATGACTTAATACAGTAAAACAGGGAGAATTAGCAGATTGGATGAGCCTATTAAATATAATTTGCTGTCAGATCTATGGGCCTCATTCAAATGTGATTTGGCCAATTGAATAGGGCTCTATATAAGCACAGAGCATATTTTTTTATAGAAGTTTTTAGTTAGTGAACTTCTATCCAAAAGCAAGGTCTCCACTAACTAAAAACGTAGTTGCTTATTTAGAGCCATATTCAATTGGCCAAAATCACAATCGAATGAGGCCCTCTGTTTCTAGGGTTGAGAAAAGGCAGCAGGGGGTTGCTCAGGGCAGAAAGTAAAAGAGAGTTGGGGTTTAATAACAAAAAGGAGAGATATGACAAAAGAGAAGGATGACTTAATGATCTAAGTGGGGGAAAAAGTGAGACCTGGTGCACGCCGCCACCTTAATATCTTATCACCCTAGACCCCAGCCTTAGCCCTATTGGAAATCCAGCCCTGATTGCACCATAATCAATATAATTGGGGCGAGGGTCAGGAGCACATGTTGTACAAGATCTAAGTCACAAACCCCTCTGTAGATCAGATTCCCTAGAGAGGACAAGGTCAAGGCTGGAATGGACGGAATCCACACTGGACATAAACAATACGTTTAACCCTGGGGCATTGCTTGGTGTACTTTGCAAGTCCAGCTCATGTTACATCTTTAGGAACGTGTCAAGGATTTCAGGTCACTAAGAGAGACATTTGTGTGGATGCTTTAAAAAAAAGACATTTGAGGGATTTTATCTTTAGAGTTGTTTTCAAACTACTGTCATTAAGTAATGCTGTGATCTATGGCACCATCAGAGGACATGTGTTTAGAAGATCCCCTTTTAAGACCTTTGGCACTTAAAGTGAAACATAAGTATTGTGTTACACTTTTGTACAACTCCATTCATGATCAGTATGTAAAAATATCTAAAAAATAAAAAAAAACTTAAAAAAAAATATTTAAAGGGACATAGAAGTCATCACAACTAACGTGAACCATCAGGTAGATTGGTAGAGAAAAATTGGAAAATGTTTTAAATACATTGATCAAGAATCTACAAGGATATTTGTTGATATATTTTACTTTATTGATTTCTATGCTCATTATCTAGCACATTCAATAAAGTTTACCTAACATGAGCATATTTTAGTCTGTAGATCCCATTGGCTGGCAGAGGGCAAGCCCACAAGTGTAGTTTTTGTTTTAATTGTAAAAAAAAGAAAACATACTGTGACACATTATCAAACACCAACTTTCTGATGCAACAAAGAAAAAATATTCCATGTTTCTTTAAGATCACTTTTTAAGTCAAAAAGTTGTAAAAGATTCCATTATTATTTTACTTGCTGTGATAAATGCTTTTTTTTTTATATATATTTCATGATGTTCCATTAACATTAATGTGATACTTATTTTTCATAAAAAATGCTAGTTTTTCACAAAACAGCCCTTTGCCGGGAAACCACCTCAAACAGACTGAATATAGCTGATGCAAAACCCAAATTCATAACAGATACCGTAATGATTGAACAGTTATAAAATTGGATTTTGATGTCCCTGTAGTGAATGTCCATTAAATAATGAATTGAGGCATACTGACCTGACGTTTTTTATACCTTACTTTTTAGGGGTCAGGATCATCTTGGGGATTTGTGCTTTTGCCGCTGGTTTTTCCTCCATTCAGAAGGCACCATGTCGTCACTCCTGGATATGTCAGAGTTTGGAGAGGCTGCAGATTATCTGCGGAAGAGTGATAACGAGCTCATGAAGGTGCAGACCGTTGCCTTTGATGGTAAGATACCCACTTAGTTAAAATGATACCAAAGAATTTCCAGATATGGTATCATTTAAAACTAAAGGTAGTAACAAGTACTTAGTCAACTGAGTGTTATTGCTGAAAAAAAACATATTATCGCACTAAAATTAGATTGAAATTTGGAAATGTTATCTGCCTGCCAGCCATCTGATCCAGTTCTCTAGCTTGGTGTTAGAGACTAATCATTGCTAATTGATTCATGGGAACACATTTCAGCATTTCAACTTTTAATTAACTGTCAAATCATTTTGAGCTCTGCTGCGTATTCATTAATAATAATTACCGTTATCTCTAAAACAAAAATAAGAGGAAAATATAAAAAAGGAGGAGCAGAAAGGCTGATTGACAGTAAAAAAATACGTCAGTGTAAGTTTAATGAGGAAAGGAATATTGCCATTGTGTTAAAATAATGAATGGTCTAAAAATACATATATGACACACAAGTGATAAAGTACCTGTGTGTGTTTGCGTAGTTCTGTCGCGTCCGACTCTCCATGACCTCATGGACCGCAACACACTATGCTGATCCACTTGGTGTTCATGGCAGAAATACTGGAGTGTGTTGCCAGTTCCTTCTCCAGTAGGCCACAGCATCTGGTATTCCTAGGTGGTCCCCCATCACTGACAAGTACTGACCAGACTAAATCCTGCATGGCGTCAGGGTGGTGTGACCTCTTTGTTCCCTGACTGGAATCGAACTCAGTAAAAGAACTGAATCATAACCACTGGACCACCAGAGAATCTGATAAAGTACTTACTACTACCTATAATTTAAAATTATACTATATTTGGAACATTTGTGTCTCTATTTAAAGAAACACAATAAAAGCTTAATGTAAACGACCCCTTATTGGTTGTCTACAATCTGACCTTCCATGTTTAATTGCCCGCAGCCCCATGCCAAGAAACAATCCTAACTTCATTTTTGCCTTTAGTCAGAGGGGGTGAGCTGTCTGCTGTAAGTTGCGCACGGTGTAGCACTTTAATGTGGGCCTCTTAGATTGCAACAGAAATATTGAAGCCTATCGTCTGCAGCCTTAAACTTATCTTTAACCATATATTTAAAACAAAAGTCTTCCTTTTTGGTCTACCATGGTTGTACAAGATAACATCTTTCTTGAGAAACATTAGTCAACCAGTGGCTCTGTCAATTTATCCTCCTGTATCCGCAATATCCTAAAAATTTAGCCTGGCTTCGGCCTTCAAGGACTGAAATTCGTTACCCTTACTCATTATAGACCATCAGGTTGACTGGGATTGGTGGCACCATTTATTTTAATGTTGCTTCATTTTGTTGTCTCTACAAGGCAAGAAAAAGACCTGGATACCAGATGATAAGGAGGCCTACATTGAAGTGGAAATAAAGGAAACCTCAGGCGGCAAAGTCACTGTGGAAACCAAAGATAAGCGGGTAAAGTAAAATTAGTTATTTATTAGGTATCTTAATTGGGAATGTATTTGTTCATAAAATGTTCCTATACCTTCTCTCTACAACTCCTCTCCTCCATTGTTAATATTCCAACTATATCTCTATATCTGAGCCCTATATATCCTTCCATTGGAATGACCACAAATACAATAATACATACTGTTGAATAGATCTCTCATCTTAGAAAATACATGCAGAAAAAACATTTTAAGAAGTCTGTTCCAAGTAGCCACATTTCATATAAACTTTGCACTAACAATGTCAATTCAAAAGTTACATGTCAACCAGCCCTTTTATGCAAAACTTTACTTTTTAAAGATCCTTCTGTAATTCTTAAGGTATCAGTCATACGGCAAGCCTCGCCATATTCAGACTTCTTGCAAATCAGATCTTGAACCAGTTCCTGAATATATATATATATATATATATATATATATATATATATATATATATATATATTCATATATTCAGGATCTTTTTCTCTCCCCACAATTCAGTTCCTGAATATATATATATATATATATATATATATATATATATATAGTAGTACAAATAAGGAATAGTACATTAGTGATTATATTTGAATGTCTAAAAATAAGTTGATGAAAACTTATTTCCTGCTCAAATTTCTCAGAAATACAATATATGCACTGCAGTCTGGGAAAACTGGGCGGGACATGCAAATAAGGCCACATAATGCACCATCACTCTGTCAATCCAAAACATTTTAAACATGGCTCCTTTTAAGCATATGCTTACTGTATTTCACAGTTTTAGGCATAGCAACGGATGGATTTTTCACAAACCAGGTCACTTAACAACATACAGTACTGTTTCACGGTTACTACCGATCCTCAGTATGGTGTGAGTGCCTGGTTTGTGTGGTGATTGTTGTAGAGAGTAGTTCTATAGAGAGTAGTTGCTATCACATATTATAATTGTCTTACTACGAGTCGTCGTCACGCTGTTTGCGTGGTCCGTACGACTTTGCGGGCTTAGCGATGAGCGCCGCAGGCGCTCATCGCCGGGCGAGCCTCGCGCAGCGAGGCGAGCCGTTACACTGTTAAACCATAGCACTTTGGCAATGAGCGCCACAGGCGCTCATTGCAGGCGAGCCTCGCGTAGCGAGGCGAGCCGTTAATATGGAGCACTTTGGCAATGAGCGCCGCAGGAGCACTTTGCCAATCAACGTTAATACGCAGAACAAAAATACGGCCGCAACTCGCGAACAGGAAAATCACAATAAATACACACAGCACATACATAAAAAGCTTACCGACAGCAAGAGGGAGCATCCACGACCTCAAAAAAACAAGTTACACCTTCATTTTATTAAAAATAAAACAGGTTAGATACTAAAAAAGTCTCGAAGCGAGAGAAAAAATGGCGGCCGAAAAAAACGAAAACGAGGCTACAGCACTATAACCACGGAAAACACATACGGATAATCCGATAAGACGCATACTACACATTACTGCCCATTAAATCACGTACGGATTATCCGCTAAGACGCATAACACACATTACCCGCCATTTTACGATAATGCGGAACTAAAGTACTACGCTAACGGTTTCAGCACGCACACTATTACACTGCACACGTTCTAAACGCTTACACAGCACCTCCACACCACCAATGCTGCTGCAACATCACTACAGATTGCCAGCTCTTAAACACAATGCATACAAATTGGTAAAGTATAGTCATTCATTAATTATTTATTATTTTAACTTATATATTTCAGTAGGACACACAAAACACCATTAGCTACCTTACAATTCCATATGTATATTAATAACATTTTTTGCCCCGTTAATACGGAGCACTTTGGCAATGAGCGCCGCAGGCGCTCATTGCAGGCGAGCCTCGCGTAGCGAGGCGAGCCGTTAATACGGACCCCTTTTTTTATGGAGCAAAGTGCTCCATATGTATATTAATAACTATACAACTTTCCAAACATACACATCTCATTGCCGTCATTTTTTGACGGGCAATACGCTAGTATTTATATAAAACTGGCAAGTAAACAATGACTATTGTTTTACCCCAGCATGTCATATGTTCCACTCAATTCTGTTCCCAACTATACATATTTTTGTTCCATATAAGAGCTCTCTATATACAGACTATATGCAAGTTTCATGGTTTTGGTTTATATTGTGTCATCAACATATCAGAAAGGTCTGTAGTGTCTCGATGTGTATAATAATTGTTTTACAATAGCTATTTTTGTCTCCTACACACCACATTTACAGTTTATATCTGTTTTCTGTTTGTCTTCTTATAACCTAAATGCCTTCTTGAATTCTCCTCGAACAGGTTCTCACTGTGAAAGAAGATGACATTCAGCCAATGAACCCTCCTAAATTTGACATGATTGAAGACATGGCCATGCTGACCCACCTGAATGAGGCATCAGTTCTCCAAAACCTAAGGAAACGTTACGCCAACTGGATGATCTATGTAAGATACCGTCCATAGATTATTTAAAATCTATTCTAATTCAACAAGATCTAAAAGGGCACATATTTAGCTTGCATGCATTTAAAATTAATCTACTAGAATTCTTTTGCATTTTCTGATGCAATGTTTCATGTCTGTAATAAGGTACCATTATTGCAGTTTTGCTATGTTTTACAGTGATAATGTTGCACATTTAGTGATTCTAATATGGCAAAATATTGCACTTTGTCACGTAGGGGATGCTAATATTGACTTTCATATGTATAAAGGAATAATTATGTTTAATGTATATTTGAGGGTGAACTTACTGCAGTTTATATAAAGTAAGATTAAAATGTTGTAATTTTTGATGATTACAATCTTACTAAATAAATAGTATATTTGAAGTTCATATTTTAATGTCTAAAAATAAGTTAAAAAAAAACATATTTCCTCCTCAGAATTCCAAGAAATACAGTTATTGCACTGTTCATGGACATGCAAATGAGTCCACATTGATTTACTCCAAATACTACTTTATCCAATAATCATTTTAGGCATATGCTTGCTGTATTGTTTGTGTGTTTGAGTCATTCAGTCGTGTCCGACTCGATTACATATCAGTTAAGAGACCTACTCATAGACAGCTGTTTCGATCTTAAACTGATCTCATTAGAGTGGGGCTGGTTCCTAGCTTGCACATTAGATTTTGTGGGAAAGCTATTTACAACACTGTTATTTGGGTATCCCAACCTCCTACTTTTTCTCATCAGACCTACTCCGGCCTGTTTTGTGTAACCGTGAACCCATACAAATGGCTTCCTGTCTATACCGCCACCGTTGTTGCTGCCTACAAAGGCAAGAGGCGCTCAGAGGCCCCACCCCACATCTATTCAATTGCTGATAACGCATACAACGATATGGTGCGGAGTAAGTATCCAGGGAACATTACGGCTTGTCTAGGATGAGTTAGTATTGGTCCTTTTTTATGGATATCAATATTTAAACATGTTCCACTTATAGCACAAATGAAAAGAACACATATAAATATATTAAGGTAACTTACTGTTAAAATACCTCTTCCTCTCAACATTTTTGACAACAAACCAATGTAAATTATATTTATTAATATGGAAATTTTTAGTTTTTACAGTAACAGAAACTTTTGCTATGTCCCTTTTGTTCCGTATTTTTATTTATTTATTTATTTACTATTTACTTATTTTAAAGGGTACTGAAAACAATTTATGGATAGTTAATAATAGGAAATAATCTATGTCATTTCTAGATCGAGAAAACCAGTCAATGCTGATCACGTAAGTAGATTTTTTATAATAATAATTATTATTATAATAATATATATATATATATGTAATGCTTTTGAACTGAAAGGGTAATTTACATTTTTTTTCAGCATAGATCATTAAGTACTTATATGCAACGTATATGCTACTTGTAAATTGCATAGTTATGAAAAACCAATAACTTCATAAAAAAAATAAAGATTTGACTTAAATATTGAAGTGAAAAGATAATTTTTAATAAGTCCAGTAGCTTAAGTAAGTTCAGTTACCGTAACATAGAAGTTCAGTTGCCATAGATAAAAGTCGAGTCATATTTTAATGTTATTAGTACTCTTTTCGACAGATTCCTGAGATTCAAAACTATTTGGCGTTACAATTAAGTAATGTCCAGAAATCCCCACACCCCTTTCTTTTATTTAGCAAGTCTCACTGGCCCCTTCTAGATTACAAAATACACATATTATCACTCCATGTCTGTTTTTCCGCTGAGTTATTTTTTTTGTCAAGATTTAATTAATTATTAATTATTTAATAGGTATTACATCTTAAATAAATTGAATACAAATATAAATTCATGCAGCTGTGCTAAATCTATAAACCCACAATCACATGTAATGTAGAGGAATACAGGCAGGATATAAGTACAATTAAATATTTCACTATTTTGAATATTATTTGGATAAGACTTGCAGTGAAATGAATAAAAGTGTCAATCTGAGAAAATGACCTAAAATAAACATAAAATAACTAGCTTTATGGTCACAAACTGAGCGGAAAAAGGGTTACATTCTACTGATAGACAACAGTTGAGTAATTTTAGAATATTAGTATGCATAATTTTAACTTTTACAATAAAAGTTATATTTTATATAAGTTTCTAAAATTTTAGAATTATGTTAAGCTGTTCACATAGATGCGTGCCTTTTTTTTCTTTCCGTTTTCATTAATTTTGATGTTAGCCAGACTCAAAGTTTTCATTCATATAATTATGTATATATATACTGTATATATATATATATATATATATATATATATATATATATATTCAGACTGTAATCCCCAATAAAGTAGCTATATTTATATAAAATCCCCAGATAGACAATGGCTAAATTAAGGTCTGTTCCCTGGTTGTGATCATTCACAATCCCAGCCCGTGCTATTACCTAAATAGGCAAACCAGAAGGACAAAGTATTAAAATGCTTGGCTATTATCCTTCGGCAGCTATTTCTCTATCATAGGCATTAGCCTTTGTTATCTGGTTCTCCAGTATCAGGCCAGACGTACTATTCATAGCAACTAAATCACCCGAGAACAATGGACAATCACAGCCTAGATATAGAGTGCTAGCTTTATCAGCGCTCTTCATATCCAGTAACATTACACTCCGAGACAGCTTTATATCAGCATTGTCACTCTAAAACAGGCGCCAGATATAGCGATTTAATTTGGTCTTTGAATAACAACTGTCATTCTAGAAAAAATACCCAGGTTTATAAAGTATGTAACTAACTAACAACATTAGCAGTTGTGTAAGCAATAAACATATTTTACATTGTTAAAGAAAATCAAAATTTTTGAAGACTCTAGGGGCCTCATTCTATTATCGGCCACAGCCGTTGCGGGGCCGCAAGGACCGGCCGCAAGCTATTCTGCTATTCTATTCCCCTCCGGCCGGGGATTCCGGCAGGCTTGCGGCCGGTGCCTTGCTATCTCTTGCGGTCGCTAGCACCGGAGGAAATCCTTTGATCTAAAATGGCCGCAAGGAAATCGGCCATAAGAAAATCCTATTTGCAATTCAATTGCTCCGGGAAACCTCTCAGCAAGGCTAAAAACGAGCCGCAGCTTACTTGCAGGAAAGAGGTCTCGCTAGCACCAATTAAGCACGAAATATAGCCCAAATAAAGCCATCCTGTACTTTGAGAAGACTATAAAGTGATTTTAGGTGTTAGCAAAAATAGCACAAAATTCCCCTATACTCAAATCCGTAAAATATTCTTTTTTTAATATACGTAAAATATCCATGTAAAAAGTCCAGAGTGCTTGGAGCACCTCAGACCCGCCCACGCCGCAGCCGGAAAATAAACAGTTAATTTAAACTCGGGTTTGGGCTGATGTGCAAGCTTGAGAGTGGGTTACTTTTAATCCTCATGTCCCCCAATATGATCCCTAGCATTTACAGAGCTGTACAGTGCAGGCTTGAATTTATTTTTGACTTTTTAGATTTCAGAGCTTACGGCCGGTTGCAAGATTTACGGCCGGCCGTAAGAGGAGATCGTATATTTGAATTGCAAGGTAACGGGACCCCCGCAAGGAATCGCAGCCTTACGGCCGGTTTACGGCCGATAATAGAATGAGGCCCTATATGTGGAATGTACCATCTTGTCTGGTTTTCTGCATCTCCAGATAGATTGAAGTTTGAGCAGTGCATGTTCATCTTTATTAGTTAAGGGAGGGAGGGATGGGGAAGAGAGAGATGGATTTGTTAATTAATTATGTCTTATTGAATTTGACATGTACCCTCTTACCCAGTACATGCTAAAAATCAGGCAGCTTCCAATGTAAGCTTAGCTGTTGTAGAATGGCCCCTGTTACAGTTTCAGACTTCACCAAAGTATCATGGATGCCTCAATGGTCCAGCTGAGGCATCACAATTCTTTTTTCTGTTTAAAAACTAGTTTTATGACATCTGTCCTGCATTATTATGATGTTAAAACACAAAAATAAATACTATACAAGCTGAACATTAAACATGAGTTGGTACTCAGTGTATTATTACAGTACTGAAAAAGGAAACAAAAAAAGCATATATTAGTGGGCACACCTTAACATAATTCAAACATGTTAGAAACCTATATAAAACTTAACTTTGATTGTTAAAGATAAAATCATGCAAAGTTATTTTTTTTAATTACTGGACTGATCGCAATAATATTACTATAATAATACTTTATAATAATATTATTATATTATTTTAGTCAAGATTCAATAAATTCATTATTTAATAAATATTATATCTTAAATAAACAGAATAAAAATATAATTTTATGCAGCTGTGCTAAATATATAATTGCACAATCACATGTAATGCAGATGAATACTACCAGGATTTAAGTACAATTAAATATTTCACTATTTTGAATATTGTTTGGTTGAGACTTGCAGTGAAATGAATAAAAGTGTCACTTACAGAAAATTAGCTAAAACAAATATAAAATAACTGACTTTATGGTCACAAGCTGAGCAGAAAAAAGGTTGATAACAGTGGAGTAAGTTTAGAATATTAGTTTGCATGATTTTAACTTTAACAATAAAAGTTATATTTTATATAAGTTTCTAACATTGTTGAATGATTTTTAGCTATTCACAGATGTGTGCCTTTTTTCTTTCCCTTTTCAATAATTATGATGTTTGCCAGTTTTCATTCATATACTTATGTATATGTGTGTGTATATATATATATATATATATATATATATATATCTACATATATATATATATATATATATATATATATAATTTTACAGTGGTTATTTTTTAGTGGTTATTCAGGGGTTATCATTTAGAGATCCTACTTCATCCCCCTGAGTATAGGGCTTGTATCAGAGTGAGTACCTGTTTCATACCAAAAAAATCCATTGGGGTTTATTAACAAATTACTCAGACTAATCTAATGTAGCCTTTATCATTTTGCACTAGATAACTAATTTAAAAAAAGGGACAGGACAATCACAGAGCATTAGACTAGAATATTGCAGTATCCTAAATTACATAGCCTTAATTTTATTACCCTTTATATTGAGCGAGGAAGAGACCGTAGAAAAGTAACAGCTAATTATGGAAATTATTTAAATAAAAGTAATAGAATAGATAGGTAATTAGTTTACAAGGACACACACACTCTCTTGAGAACCCCAGCTGAAAGGAGCAGCTCAGTAAAGGAAATAGATTTATACAGCAATATAAAATTATAATAATTGCATATAAAAGTGAAATGTTTAAAGCCTTTTTATTTATTTTTACAATGATGTTGTGAAGACATATTCATATCTTGTTTTACACGTTGTTGGTGACGGGAAAATACATGATTGCTTTGTGATGTCCTGTTAAAGTGCCTCTGTCATTCCAAAATCAAGTTGCTTTTAACTTATTCTTAAAGGGAATGATAAAATAACTCTTCATTGTACTAGTCATTTGATTCTTAAGTGAATAATTCTGGAGACAATCATTTTTTTCATGAAGTATTCTTATGCAAATATGCAGCACCCAGATACTAATTAGCTCATTTGATATACTAATTAGGATTACAGTATGTTTGTCAAACCAAAAACAATTGCCATAAAGTTATCACCCTTAATTAATTAGCACACTGAGCTGCACATTAGCATAAAGCAGTCGCACAAGCAATGCTGTATATCTCAGGAATTATTTGCTGTAGTGGTAAATGGCTAGTACCAACCAACTCCCTGTTGGGGTGACAGTGCACCTTTAAGTCTCAGTACATCTGTATAGTTTCTCCTCTTTTTATTATTAATTTCCTTCATTTACCTTTTTATTACCCAAAGTGGAGAATCCGGTGCTGGCAAAACTGTAAACACGAAACGTGTGATTCAGTACTTTGCCATAGTGGCAGCCCTTGGGGAAGGGATCGGGAAGAAAAGCGTAAGAATACGTTTTGGCAACGCTGCCCTTTTTTGCTTTTTTTCCCTTTTTTTTTATATTTCTTGCTTTTTTTCTTCTTGTTTTTCTTCATTTATCTTGCTTTTTCATTAAGTTTGATTTTTTTTCCTTAATCAGTAACATTACAGCTGGCAACTGGGAATAAACACTTAACACTTCCCTGACCAATACAAATCCATTCACTGTGAATGAAGCAGCAATAAAGGACTTAATTAAATGGCTCCTGTAGAACCTCTCACAAGGCTGACTCTTGGCTATGGGAGCTCTTCCAAGAGAATTTATGTAGCTCTTACATGGCTCCCACAGGCTATTCCTCATAAGACCTTACATAGGGGTTGTCATGTACCCATGGACTCGCTAGGATCCTTACTTGTTACATAAGTAACTGCGAGCATGTAGTTGCAAATTGGTCAACCCAGGTAGAAAACCCAGTAAGGTTAGTGAATATCAGTAAAGATTGAAACAATCTTCCCACTCAAACGTTGACAACACATTGAGTTTTCCTATTATCGCACATGAACATTGCATTTTAGACACATCATATATATTAATTTTGCACTTATCACATGGTATTTGATGTCAGGGGATACACATTGAATGCGAAGGATTTTTTTTGAGTGGGCTTGTAAATGTAATAGCTACATGGCTCTCAATATGGAAAATTAAATTGCAAGATTTACTACGGGAGCCAGGTAATCAAGCCCATAGACTTTTACAATTTACCTGAAGGGTGGGACACTCCTGAAATAACCTCTTTAAATTATATTTTAGTATGGTAGACAATAAACTGCAGATATTGCCTGAAGATCACCAAGAAAATGTCTAAACTACAACTTTTGACATTAACACAAGTCATGTCTCCTGATCACTATCTGTTTATCTCAACATATAAAGTATATTTTTGGATGACAATACATCTGGTGATTACTCCTCATCTCATGAACATTTCACTTCTACTGATCACATCACATTTCCTGATGAACTCTCTTGATTAAATCCAATGTCCTCATCACATCACATTTCATGATCTCCTGGTGACCATCTCCTGAGAACATCACATTCTTGATCACATATCACCTAATTACATCTTCTGATATCATCTGCCATGATGACACAAATCCATGTGATAGTACAGTCCAACCAAATCTCAAGGAACCAATCAATTTAAGACCTCCCATTCAACATAATTCTGCAAACTTTAATCCTAATATTTGCTGCTTAGAGTCCCACACCTATTATGTAGGGCTAAACATACTGAGATTGTCAATGGGAGTAAAAAAAAAATGGTGTGTTAATCTGTGGAGCCTATTTAAGTGTAAATTAATTAAAAGCTATTAAATATGCTTCAAACAATAACAGGGGAAGTGGAAATAATATCTCCACTTTTTAACTTCCTTTAAAAAAATATTTTTCAAGCATTCATCTGCCACATTATGAAATCTTTAATCAAACATTTTACTTTTTGCTTTTATTGCGCAATATTAATTTTTCCTTTTACTATTTCCTTATCCCCATCCATATAACTTCTGTTCACTAAATAACTCCATTTTGCAACTTCCATTTTTTTGCTCTTGTTTTTATCTTTTTTTTTGTTCACATTTCATGTTTCTATTGGGTGGTGTTTGTGACATGAAAGTGTTGTCTTTTTTATATTTTTTTTTAACTTTATAAGTATGTTACATTTTTTACCACTATGTAACTATTCATCAATTTTATTTTTAATCAATTTCAATATCATTTTTTTAAATTTCTGATCATCTATTCATTCCTTTTTGCTAACTTTTTACAAGATATGGCTCTTGTTTTTCTACGTTCTTTTGTTTAACAATTCTTATTATTTGTCACTTTTTTCACAACTTATTGTTTTTGGTTTCAATATCTTTTTTTTAATATTTTTTTCTAATTAATTCTCTTTTTTAACGTAAATACCATTTTGCTTTGATCTATGCAAAATAATCTTCTACTTCAAACTTTAGTTTAATACATTCTTGTATTTTTTTGCTGTTTTCATCATTATTTAACAGGCTTATTGATCCTCATTTCAATCCTTTTGCTTAAAAGCTTGATATTACAATTCATTCATTTTTAATGCAAATATCTTTATATACTTGATAACATTGTTGTTCTTCATCAGTCTTTTCTTTAATACTCCTTATATTTTCAGCATTTCTTATTTTTCCAGTGTTTTTATCATACTTAACTTATTAATTCCGATTCATCTATTTTTAATGTATATATATATTTTATGTATTTTGTACTTAATAATAATATTGTTGTTTCTTCCCTTGTTTTATTTAACACATTCTTGTATTTTACTTTTGGCCAGTTAGCTAATGGCTTATTCATCCTTTGTTTAAAAAGAAAGTTCCGCTTAAAAACAATTTGCTTTCATATGAACACTTGAGCATTTTTCAAATATGTATAGAATACTTATGAACCATTCCCATTTTCCTAATCACTGTTCCAGGAGCCATGGAGCTGCCATTTTATTTTTCTCTTTGTCACTGACACTTTCAAATTCCCAGACAATATTTTTTGTATTATATTGTGGGGCGGAGCCCAGGGGCGATTAGAAATAAAAAAAAAAAGGTTTTTAGGATCCACCCCTACTGCTTGTCCTGGGAGTAGAGTGCCACATTTTTTTTTGTCTTTTTTAAACTTTATCCCCCCTCCCACAGATTGTTTGGGCTCCTACGCCCATGAGCACAGAGTAAAAAATAATAAATGTCCTCAACCAAGGAATAGTAGAGGGCAATCTAAACAAGCTCCATAATTTTTACATACATATTTAAACCTCTCTATGTGTGTTCTTTCTTATTAAGTTGACTGATGTTTAGGTGGAACTAATCTTTAAGCATTCCTGTTTTTCTTTGCATATTAAAAATACATTGGATTATATTTTGAAAATCCAAACTCATCAATCATTCAGCTTCATAATATACATCCTCGTTGGTTGATGTTCAGCTTAACAGTCATCTCAGAAACATGTTTACTTGGCATATAAACTTACTGTACTTCCCTTTATTTCCAGCAAGCTCCAGCTACAAAGACCGGGGTAAGTGAGCAACAGCAAATGCCAATAACGTTCCTTCACTGGAAGTCAAAGGGTATGAGAACAATCTGTTAAACAATCAGCAATAATTAAAAAGTAATATGGTTATGGACTCTACATTATTGTAAGATTTAATAAATTAAAATAGACTTCCTAACTGTCTTGATCATGTTGTACAATTCATATCTAATGTTGATTTGCCTTCACAATACCTCTGCTTTATATGTAAATGTTAAATATACTGTACTATTCTGTGAGACACAAGTCATTGTCACTGTACACTTTTGAGCTTGTAGAGGTTGAACCCTTTAACATAACACTGTGATAAGTACACTTTAAGTACATAATTAGCCTTTAAGCCTTTTATTGCCATTTGCATATTTTAGGTCTTATAGGAACTGTCCCTTAAAAATGTCCCCGCCATGAATACTCCAAATAGAATTGAGCCCTTGAACAAGTCACTGCCATTAATATACTTTGGTTGGGTTTAGAATGGACTGAGCTCCTAATCTTGTCACTGCCAGAACTTGCTCTTTAATCAATCAGACCAATGGGTTATTTCCATAAAAAAACACCAATATGCCCAACAGTTATTTTACTGTACATATTCTCTTTGTTTAAATCTAGGGAACACTTGAAGATCAAATCATTGAGGCTAATCCAGCCATGGAGTCCTTTGGAAATGCTAAGACACTGAGAAATGATAACTCATCACGTTTTGTAAGTTGATTCTCGACCTTCAAGATCTCAGTGGATTTGTTTTCAGAATTATAAACATTTTGAATCTCTGAAGTCAGATTTTTAGTTATTTACCAGAGGAACTTACAAAAGGTAGTTGACAGCATCAGAAAATCTTTATTAACCTACGTTATTTTGTAGAGTTTATGTAAAACATTAGAAATTTGGATAGTGTGTAAAGTCTAATTATTACTTACATTTTTCATTTCAACTTTTTAAGTCGCTTTGGTTGATAAAACTTTACAAGATAGATTTTCAGATGCTTTTTTTGGTGAAGATTTGGAATTCACTGACCTAAAACGATAGTAATCCAAAAATACAAATTTATGAAGCAATTCATTTTATATAGCCGATCATATATACAAGTATTAATCATTTTTATTTTACAGGGAAAGTTTATTCGAATCCATTTCGGCCCAACAGGAAAATTGGCTTCTGCCGATATAGACATCTGTAAGTATATAATAATGAACATTACAGGAGATAACATAAGTATATACAAGTAATATCATTAGGATGATTGGTTATTAATTTAGGTCAAGACACTGATATCATACCAATGATAAACAAATTGGAAGAGTGCATTTGTTACTTATTAATTTCATTGACACTACTATATTACTAGACCCCTGAGGTTTCAACCAACTTTTTCTAGGGTTTGGTGGTGCACAGTAGATAAAAGGTGCAAATACTGAAATATATTTTTTAGTATATCATGTGTAAATGTAGTTTATTATGACCTGCACTACAACATGTATCTTTTAACTTAAAAATGTCCTATTTTTGTAAACACATTTACTCCACCCCTGCCACACACTGTTAATGTGAAATATATAGTAGCTAGCTCTTGACTGGGTTAAAGTCCAGTTATTTATTTTATTCAACAGTGACTAATGTTTATTTGATCATGCAATGCACTTTTATTTACTTTAGTGAATCTCATGTAACTTATATTGTTTTAATACATAATGTTATGATGAAATTTAGAAACGTGTGTCAGGTGAGACCCATGCTGATGACATCAGCAAACGGCGCCTAGCCGAGGGAACACGCGGCTAGTAGCTTGCAACTGCTCTCAATATTAGGCCTTCCTTATTTAGCGTACATAAACTATCCCTTACTAACCTGTTAGAGGAATTTAATCTGGATTACTATAGTGGGGCAATATTATAAAAGGGGAAGAGCCAAAATTGTCAGAATTTACTTTTTTTCATATATATCAGCTATATATTACCAAAAAGGAATTGATTTAGGCCAATCACTCAGCACTTTAATATTTATACTAACAGGCCAATATAGATCTAAAGGGAATCCAATTGACAATGCTTACTGCCCTTCTACATAAAAGGGCCTAAAAAAACCTTGGTTGTCACTCCAAGAGTAATATTGACTCAGGAAGTTTCATCTATAGTGTCTGTGTCTTAAGTTTTTAACAATTACATTTTAAAAGCAATGTTAATAAAAGTTATGTTTTAGAACATATTCTCACCAGAGAGATTGGGTATTGGATGTGCCCTAATTAATGGGATCTTTTGTGTTTTTAACATTGATCTTGAATGTTTTTCCTTTTCAGACCTTTTGGAAAAATCAAGAGTGATTTTCCAGCAACCCGGAGAGAGAAGTTACCACATCTACTATCAGATCCTGTCTGGGAAAAAGCCAGAGCTTCAAGGTAAAATAGAAACGTTACAGCTTTTTCTCACTTTTAGTTTTTAGATATGATTGTCTATATTTGCTTTACCAGTTGAATGTTTTATTCACTCCTTTTCTCCTACCGTCAGTTTTCATATTGTATTACGCCAACATCTTGCTTCTTCCCTAAGCTGTTCATCTCATTACAGACATGCTCTTGCTCTCCACCAACCCCTACGATTATCACTTCTGTTCACAAGGTGTAACGACTGTGGACAACTTGGACGATGGAGAAGAACTCATGGCCACTGATGTAAGCAATCTAATATCTATCGAAGATATAGTTTTAGGAAAGCTGAACATTTACTCCAAGTGTATTGACCTGTGCTTAGAGAAGTGAATGTACGTTAAAGTAAGGAAAGGGACTCAAAACTACTTGACAATATTTGAAGATAACATATGCCTCCTGGGAGCTCTGGAAACAAATCAGCCTGAGCTAATAGTTTGAGAAGTTCTTTAATCACTTATCATCTCTGCCAGTGAGTTCATGATTAATTATCTGTCTAGACTGTATTTTTTTTTATTAGGAAGATGGCCGTAATAGTCTTTGTTTAAATATTCAATGTACTTTATATAAATTCTCATAACTTAGTATGACAATACAAATTTGCATTTGCTTTCAGCATGCGATGGACATTCTAGGCTTCAGTCAGGATGAGAAGACGGGCAGCTATAAAATAGTGGGTGCCGTCATGCACTTTGGGAACATGAAGTTCAAGCAGAAACAACGAGAGGAGCAGGCCGAGACAGATGGCACTGAAAGTAAGGAAGCTTTGTACATCCACTAACAGTTGCCCAATAACTGCACATTGGAAGTACCCAAAGCAACATAGTTGTGCCTACTCTACAAAACCTTGTCATGTCAATGGAATACAATCTTCCATATTGTCAGTTAATATACTGAATTCCAAACATGTTAATGTACTTAACAGAGGGCTTGTATTATCTAATTTTTTTACAAATTATCTGATATTCACTGATTACACAAGTTCTAGGACCTCGGCTGCTAGGTTTATATTATTTTGATAGATATCAGAAAATAAACAATCTATTAATAAATGAGAATTAGTGAGCAAAAATGTGTAAAATAGTTATATTTGTATTAAATTCCAACAAGACTTACTGCTGAAATCCCTTATTTACAACATGTTCTTTTGAAAAGCTAGAATTGTTAATTAGACATTTTAAACGTGCATCTTGTAATCTGTTACCTCTTAAGCTCAGTTTTTCTATCTCTGTGCTCATATATATATATTATAAGTCAGATGAAATCTTGGATATTGAAATCGGCTCAGTTAGGTCTATTACTCTTGCATCTCTCTCAAACTCAAGGCATCTCGCTTTTTGACAATACAGATAGACACATAAATAGGGAAGGTCTTATAAGATAGCAATGGAGCGAATAATGATTGCATACAACTATATATAAGAGATAATATAGTTATTTTTATTTGTTACCTTTCTGAAATATTTTTTAACATTATCAAGCCTAGTTCTTCAAGGATACTATAAATAGCGGATTTTATGGGTCTTTTAAATAATTTAGACTTTTATGGTTAGATTAGTCATTCTTGGTAGAAACATTAGTTTCTGATTGATAGGATTCTTTCTTTAAAGCCCAGAATTCTTTATAATGAAAGTTAAGTGATTTTAATTTTGGAAAATGTAATTTTATTTTTTTAATAATTTGTAGCTTTATAGCTCTACAGAAGGTGTGAGAATAATAAAATGGATATTATGCCCCGTTACCTAAATTAAATGTACATTTCATATTCACAGGTGCGGACAAGGCTGCCTATCTAATGGGAATCAGCTCAGCCGATCTCATTAAAGGTTTGCTCCATCCAAGGGTGAAGGTCGGAAATGAGTATGTGACCAAAGGTCAAAACGTGGAGCAGGTAAGTCCATATACTTGTGTGTTTATTTTTTTGTGTGCTTTTTGGATCATTAAAATCTAGAAATGTTAATAAAAACAATCACTCTCTTATGCTTTCCTATTGTGTCCCCCTATCTAGGTGGTGTTTGCTGTAGGGGCTCTGGCTAAAGCTACTTATGACAGAATGTTTAAGTGGCTTGTGAGTCGTATTAACAGAACCTTGGATACCAAGCTGGCCAGACAGTTCTTCATAGGAGTCCTGGACATTGCTGGCTTTGAAATCTTTGAGGTAATCTTACTTGAAATAAACTCTGAACTCATGTATACTGCTCTAAACTGATTGATATGGTTTAGGAAATGTCTCCTCTGTAATGGCACAAATGTGCAAAAAGAGACTACACATCGAGTGATCACTATCCTACAGGGTAGGCTACTTATTATTGCCCGTTCTTTGACTTCACTTTGTAAATAACTCTTATTGTGCTCAAGATCAAAACAGCGTTGGTATACTTATACATTTATAGAGAACAAAAAGAGAAAACAGAGAGATAGCGATAGGCTCCCATGGTGAAATAAATCTACTTTTATGAGACAAAGATCAATAAAAAATTACAAACCAATGTCTCTATCACAATCATCCATATGGGTCACCAACGTGTTTCATCAGTTCCAGCTGACTTCCTCAGGGCTTATACCAGTATTGTGTCGCCCCAATTGTGAGTGACTAATGGACACAAAACACAAATTAAATATATAATGGTCGCTGATTGTACTTCTTTGTGTATCTTAAGGTCCGGTCAGACATAAGCACCTTGTATACAGTTGGCGCCTCTAAACTCTGCCTCATTTTTTTCTTGCAGTACAACAGCTTTGAGCAGCTCTGCATAAACTTTACTAATGAAAAGCTGCAACAGTTTTTCAACCACCATATGTTCGTCCTGGAACAGGAAGAATACAAGAAGGAGGGAATCGAATGGGTGTTTATTGACTTTGGCCTGGATCTGCAGGCCTGCATTGACCTAATAGAGAAGGTAATGCTTTGTAGAGTGGTGAAAACGGTGCACCAAAACATTATTAGATATGGCTGTTCATTCTGCTGTGCATTCAGGGTGTCTTCATAGAGAACAGCCATACAGAACTTAACTTTTTATCAAGCGTTTAAAATGTGAATGTTGTATACAATCCTTTGCATGGAAAATAAACTATATTAAGTTAAGAAAATGAATACATCACAGAAATAGATTAAAAAAAAAAAAAGTTTGTATTTGATCTACTTTAGTCTTACCAGTGAATTGAAAAAAACCTGTGAGGAAGTGTAATTAAGAACTCATAAAGGGCCTGAGTTCCACATTTTCTTATTTCATTTTACATCCTCAGTATGGGATTAAAAGCACAATGTTATTGTTCACAAGGCTCCCTGCCCATTTGTTTCTTGGACAAAGCAGGAGAAAAACTAATTCTACCCATGTATCACTTTTTATTATTTTCTACACTATAGACCACTTGTTTTAAATAAAAACAAAATAAATACATTATATATAATTTCTAGGAATACAATGTAATACACTAAAATCCTACATGATTCATTCACCCCTGCAGTTGTATTTTACATGGAATGCTCTAAATACCATTGGCATTAGATGTTGCCATGGATACACAATGCCTAGACTTCCCAACCCACTCATTAAAATGGCTCTTGGAATGTTCCATTCATTTGAAAATGTAGGTGAGGACTGTATAAAATATTTTAAAGACTGTTTTGAGCCATTTAATGAAGGGATCTATTATCCTAAATAGACTGTACCCATTTAGAAAATGCTAAATTTTGTCATGGAATATGTATATTTTAGCTTTTACTGCTCCTTGCTTGAGAAAATAGGATGTTACTATAGTTTATGTATCTATGTAGCACATTGGATCTCTAATGTTTAATGTGACCAGCTCATGGTCTTTTGAAGCAATCAGATTATAAAATCTCAGAATTCAAATGCCAGTGTCACCAATATATGTATACACACACGTGTGTGTGTTTCAGATAATGTTTGAAATTGGACAACATATATATTATCCGTATAATATCTCATAGTTATGATTTTATCTAGAATTTATTTTGATAACGTCAGTAGTATCCATAACGGTTTCCCGGATTGAGTCACAATCAGGTGGGAAAGACCAAAATTCTAGACACTATATACGGTAATCATTGTGGATAATATTGACATTATCTATATTTTTGTATCACAAGTATATATGTGTGTATGAAATGGTTGTTAGAGTGTTGTGTCAGGTTTGTGTTACACACTGCTTCTTATAAAATGAAAAATATGCCAATTTCTTAGAAAAATTGGCATAAAGTTGACTTGCTAATAAAAGAGATCTATTAATCCATAATCTTGCCCCAGCCTCTAGGAATTCTGTCGATCTTGGAAGAGGAATGTATGTTCCCGAAAGCTTCAGATATGAGCTTCAAAGCCAAACTGTATGACAACCACTTGGGAAAATCCCCCAACTTCCAGAAGCCAAAAGTGGATAAAAAACGCAGATATGAGCCTCACTTCGAGCTGGTCCACTACGCTGGAGTGGTATGTCTTCCCGATTAAGAGTCGCTCTGGCTGCCAACCATGTAATAATAGTATTATGTATAATCATTTCTATTTTCTCCATAATAAGTAGAAAACTTACTAAAGCTACTTTTTTCTATAACCTAAAAATAAATTTGAGTGAGGTAAATAATAAATGAATATACCATGTACATCAATGTATTTAGTAATATTGCAATGATGATTGCAGGAGCACATCAGTGGAAGGTCACTGGCTTTGGTGTCAAGACAAAGATAGTCTGTAACCAGCAGTGATATTATGTGGGATACAAAATAAAATTGCATTTTAATTCAGTGGTATTATTGGGTACTTGCTGAAGCCAATTGGCATATTGTCTAGTTAGCAAACCCAAATCTTGCCTTTTCGGTTTGCCCGTTAGGCCACTTTTACCCAAGGCTCTGCATAGTAGTCAGGAGAGTAGCTATGTGCACATTTCTGTCGGGTTCTGAATTTGATTGGCTATTGTGAGCAAAGATCTGTATGAGACTTTTTAAAATGATCAAGATACCATGATTTTCTATCATTTTCACAGGTGCCCTACAACATTATGGGATGGTTGGATAAAAACAAGGATCCTTTGAATGAAACCGTTGTGACAGTGTTCCAGAAGTCCTCTAACAAGCTGTTGGCCAGTCTGTATGAAAAATATGTTGGCTCTTACTCAGGTAACAGTTGTTTAATTCTGTGCATGTGAGGCTTTTACCACCTCAAACTAAACAATATGGATTGTGTGTGTGGATGGCAGGGGAATTTTTGCAATCATAGCATATCATTTACCGTACTTTTTACTTACAGATGAACATCACAAAACTGGAGTGAAAGAGAAGCGCAAGAAGGCAGCCTCATTTCAGACAGTGTCCCAACTTCACAAGGTAAAAACCAAACATTGAAACTAGTGCTCAGACAAAGCCATTCTAGTCTGAACCAAGTCATACATAGTGTGATGTGAGCCAAATTATATTAAGTGCAATCAGATCCCAGCCCAGTTATAGAAAATATAATATGTAATTAGAGTCCAGAAATGCAACACATAATCTGAGCCCAGATATGCAGTGTGATCAGAAACCAGACGTATACAGCCCAGACACATCTATGGCTGATTTTCTCATTAGGCTAAGTAGGCAGCCGCCCAGGGACCTTTCCATCTGAAGGGCACCTAATCTCACACTTGAAAAAGTTCCTTGGCATAAAAAAAGGAAATACTGCCTTTCACAGACTTGCCGCTAGGGGGCAAACACCTGGATCTGAAGAGTTAGAAGAGGAAGGAGGCTGCCTTGCCTAAGGGTGCCGGAGATCTAAATCAACCCCAGGACAGAGCGCAGCCAAGTGCTATTTAATCTGAGCAAAGACTACATACACACAGAAATCTGAGCCTAGATAGAAGTGCAAAGAGTAATCTAAGAACAGGCATGCACAGTGTAATCTGAGCGTACCCAGCATAATGTGATCAAACACATACAGTGTACCTGGAGCCCTGAAATAATCCCAATTGTTTGAGGTTTTGGTGTCATGAAGCATTTTCTTGGTGAGAGAGAAGCAGTTAAGACTTGCAGTGATGTTTAGTTAAATCCATTTCATGAACATCACTTTAAGTCTGTACTACTTCCTGCTCAGCTCGCACGTCAAGGCGAAGGTCATGAAAAAGAGATTGGTAAGAATTTGGTTGTGAATAATTAACATAGCGCATAGATCCGAGGATGTCTTGCTATACATCACAGGAAATGTGTCCAAGGGATAACATCCTATCCTGTGATATCATACATATACACAACAACGTTTTCATTGTTGAAACTTCTATACCATATTCAATATTGCAAGTTGTAGTAATACTTTGATTTCATACAATTTATATTTTAGTAGAGACATTATAGGGGCACTAAAGACCCACATGTTCTATAATGCCTTAAAAGAATACATTTTAAATATTCTTTGTGGTTTTGTTATTTTTGCATGGAAAATATTGACCTAAATTCTGGAAAACTTGCCTTAAGCTTTTTAAATACTACAAATCTTGACAGATGTAAGCAAATCAAGTAGGTATGTTTTATTACTATGTTCTGTAAAAAAATGATTGTATACATTAAGTTACTTTTCTGAAGTTAATTTTGAATTTGTTCACCAGTTTTTGATTTGTTTGGAAAAACTGTGTATTACCATATATGCGTCAAAATCCACTAATTTATTCATATGCAAATCACTGCCCAGAATCATCATTAGCAGCTTGGCCACAGTGTATTCAGAAGCTTCTGGAATAGACACTAACATTTATGTGGTATACAGCTATATTGTGTATTTACCAGTCAAACGTCCAAAGTAGAATTTCAAAAGTCAATAAGTAGAATATTTACTCAATGGTAATTTGATGATAGTAAAAGAAGAGAAATGGACATGAGAGTTATATTACACAACCTACAATGAGGTAAACAATGCAACAACGCTGCAAGAAAAATCAGTAAGATACTTGGATGGTAATAATAATGCTCTATAGATACCTAGTTAGACCTCAACCAGAATACTGTGCTCAGTTATGGAGACATATTGATAACAGCATGTGTATGTCTGATCAGCCAGCATTCCAAACATCTTAAAGTAGTTAGAAAAATCTATATCAAACAAGTAATGAAACGGTCCAATTCTTCCTTCCAGGTGTACAGCAGCTTTAAACTGACTCTTCAGGCTAATAAATAGTTTAATATACGTGTTTTAACCGGGTACATTAATTGTAATTCTCCTCAATTAAATTATGAGACAATTTATACCTCACATATTTTTAAGAAGTTTCCAGATTCTTACCTTCTGCAGCCTTCTCCTTTCCTGCACTGTCTCATGAGAGGCCTCACACTACCAGTGCAAAATGGAGATACACTGCTTGCAACGGTCTACTTGTTAGAATACTGAAGCACTGGTGGTGTGAAGCCCGTCCATGTGGATCTGGCTCAAGTGTACAACATGTCACGTCTTATAAGAGATAGAGAGAGAACAAGAAAGGAGAAGACTGCAGAAAGTAAGAATTTTTATCTCTGGGGATTTCTTAAAAGTAAGTGAACTGTAAAATAGACCTGATTTAACATATTAATAGTACTCCTTTATTAGCTATGGTCAGATCCCGCTATTACAGAAGTTGGTGCCATGGTTCATTGACTTGATCCACCAACTGTCATAATCAATAGCAATAAGACAATGAAGACACTCAGACCCATTCTTGTTTGTTTGTACAGGAAAATTTGAACAAGCTTATGACCAACCTACGGTCAACTCAACCTCATTTTGTGAGATGCATCATCCCAAATGAGAGCAAGACTCCAGGTATGGAATTAGAACATCATGTTACAACTTCTGAAAACTATATACTATGCTATGGGTCAATATTAGAATATTATTAATGGAGACCATATATCAACATGGACATATAACAGTGAACATTATTGACCAGATCGGTAAGGAAGCCAAGGTTGACAATAATACAGGGCTCAGACTGCAGAACAGGTCGAGTTCAGAGGCAAGTAGTAGCTAAAGTTTGGGGCAGACTTAGATCAGGCTTGGTCAAATCCAAAACAAAATCTATTACTGTAAAGACAGTTAGGAACAAGCACAGTAACAAACACCCAAGTATCACTGTAATATTGGAAAGGTAATAACAGCAATTAGAGAATAAGTTAGATGTCAAGAGTTATAGAAATGTTCACTAAAAGTGATAGACATCTTATTTCAATTAAAGGGCTGGATGTGCACTCGTTAAATCCTCAGAAAAGCCCCAAAATAAGTTTAACACTTTTGTAGGAAAATAGATTGTGAATAAAAGTATTATGTGAGGCAAGAAATTGTGATGTTAAAGGGGCAGTAAATGGTCTGTGAGCATTGGGTGATGGAGATGGACTTGCTTTCCTATCACAGTCAACAGGGAATGAGTCACATTGGAAGACTTTGAGGGCCATACATAGTTTACGCTAGCAATCTATGTTCATACATTGCAAGACTTAAAAAGTGATTATATAGATACAAGATCAAAATGGCCAACAGTGAACACTACATTTCACTTCTTCTTTGTCAATACAGATACTGAAATGATGTTGTACACTATGATCTTGCTTTGCCAGATATTACAGACTTTGATGGCCAAATGTGTTTACAATGTACAGAATTGGTAGAGTTCAGCAACACAACTTAAAAGGTATATGCAAGTGAGCTGGGTTATGAATGCATCTGATAGAGGAGAGGTAGTAGTATATGAAAACATGTGTTATATAGAAAAGTTCAGTTTACTTACAAAGATATTTGCACAAAAGTCAAATCCAGAGGTTCACACCCACAGGATGCTTACATAAGCCGGGTACAAACAGGAAATAGAGCAGTGTACCCACAGGAAATAAAGCAAGATACAAAAATGTTAACCTTTCTGGTACAGAGCACAGGAAGTAACTGTTGCAGTTCTTGTACTGAGCACATGCCAGAAGCCACTGAGGTGAAGAATGATACAATGTATTATCCGGATTCTGAATTTGAATGTTATGCTAACTGAGGTTGAGTTTTCTAGGGGTGTATGTGATAAAATGCAAATGCCAAAAAACATAGGAAATTTTGCTAACTTCAAGGTAAGCTAATTAATGTTTATTTTGGGATGTTTTAGTGCACAAAATTGTTTTATACACTACCAATTCTCCTCTATCAGATGCATTCATAACCCAGCTCACTTGCATATACCTTTAATACGTGATTCTTACTGGTATATAGAAAAGCTATGCTTAAAAAATAAATAAAATAAGGCCAATATAAAAAAACTGATTAATAATGTACAGTAAGTAGATAACTGACTGATTAGTTGGAATAAGTTTCTATTTGAAAGAATCCTAAGGTTAGCCATCTCAAGATTGAAATAGATCAATGCATGTTCTCATCCTTTCCCATCAAGACTATGTCTTTAATGTAATTACTATATTTGGACTGGTTCAGACATAGCTGCTTTCCTCAGGTGCTATGGATCCATTCATGGTCCTCCACCAACTGAGATGCAACGGTGTCCTGGAAGGTATTAGAATTTGCCGCAAAGGATATCCAAACAGGCTGCTGTATGCTGATTTTAAGCAACGGTCAGTAATTTTCTCTTTAACTTATGCATTACTATATATGTATTCTGCATATTCAAGATGGTAATCTCTTTGACTTTTTTTTTTTTTTTCAGATATCGAATTTTAAACCCTAATGCGATCCCTGATGATAAATTTGTTGATAGCAGAAAGGCCACAGAAAAATTACTGGGTTCTTTGGACATTGACCACACACAATACAAATTTGGACACACAAAGGTTTGAATGTTAATAGTACTAATATATAATTTTCTTGTTGCTGTAGAGTCATACACAAGTGCTCACCATGCTCTAGTTACTTCTCTTCCTTTCCACTTTGTATGTCCCCATCTTAAGACTACAACCGAGATAGAAGTATATTTTGTGTTTATGTATGTATAGATTATGTCAGAAGGTTTCAGGTAAACCTACAGACATAGATGTCATTCCATACATAGGGCCTCATTCAATTGAGATTTGGCCAATTGAATAGGGCTCTATATAAGCACAGAGCATATTTATTTACAGAAGTTTTCATGCAGAAGAGATGTCTTCATGTGTTAGCAGACGGGCTCCATAGATTAACATACAAAATGGGTTAATTTCACGAAGTCCCTATAATACATTGGTAAGAGCAAATATCAATAATAAACAATCCTACTTCAGGTCTTCTTCAAAGCTGGGCTGCTTGGGCAGCTGGAGGAGATGCGAGATGAGCGTTTGGCCAAAATCATCACTATGCTGCAGGCCAGAAGTAGAGGGAGACTAATGAGGATCGAGTACCAGAAAATCATTGCAAGAAGGTAGGTGTAGTGCAATCTATATCAATACATTGTAAGTCTTCAGAAGCCATTACTCAATTGATTAATTCATGGTGGCAAACAGTGAATGGTAGATTTAATTTTCTTTGACAATATTAATACAGAAATTATATTGTGTTCCATGTTCTTGAAAAGAATATTCTGAAAGAAGACATCCTTGACTGTATCTCCATTCTTGCCCCCCACCCCCAATTAAGGGATGCCTTGCTGGTAATCCAGTGGAATATCCGTGCTTTCAATGGAGTCAAGAACTGGTCTTGGATGAAGCTATTCTTTAAGATCAAGCCATTGCTTAAATCAGCACAGACAGAAAAGGAGATGGCCAATATGAAGGAAGAATTCCTAAAACTGAAGGAAGCCCTGGAAAAGTCTGAAGCCAAAAGAAAAGAATTGGAAGAAAAACAAGTCACTTTGATCCAAGAAAAAAATGACCTTGGTCTGCAGTTACAAGCTGTAAGTATCATCTGGACAGAACCATACGTGTAGGCCAATCTAGGACATTCAAACTACAATAATTTAGTTTTAATGGTATCTCAAATATTAGATGATTGCATTTTTACTGGACGGTTTTAAAGAAGGAGTACTGATAACGGACAAAAATGTTTTAGTAAGAAAGGAAAAATAAAAACAACCTTTAAATGTATTACATAATTATGCAAGTGCAGGCTGTCCTGGTGATCCCTATTATTTTCTTCCAATACGTGCCAATAGCTGTGAGTGTTTTTTTAACAAGAAGATGAGAAACTTGAATGTTAAGATTAGTAAATCTAATCTAAACTCATCAAATGGTGATGTTAGTTATAGGAGCAGAAAATGGTCTGTGAGCATTGGGAGATGGACTTGCTTTCTTATCACAGTAAACAAGGAATGAGTCAATTGGAAGACTTTGAAGGCCATTCGTAATGTACTCAAGCAATCTTTGTTCATACATTGCAAGACTTAAAAAGTTATTAATTAGTTACAAAGTCAAAATGGCAGGCTTGTAAATGGAGTCAGATAGGGGGGAGTCTTTATAAGACAATAATTGGATATAATAGGTTATATAACTTTTTAATTTTTTTTTAACTCATTAAAATAGATCACTAAACATATGGGACTACAGTGTCTCTTTAATAACCCCTCCGCATACTGTTTAAACTCTAGGACTCTTGTGTTGTCCTCATTACAGGAACAAGATAATCTTGCTGATGCAGAAGAGCGTTGTGACCTACTAATCAAAACCAAGATCCAGCTAGAAGCCAAAATGAAAGAGTTGGCAGAGAGAGTGGAGGATGAAGAGGAAATGAATTCAGACTTGACTTCCAAGAAACGAAAGCTGGAAGATGAGTGTGCTGAGCTGAAGAAAGATATTGACGACCTGGAGATTACTTTGGCAAAAGTTGAGAAGGAGAAGCATGCAACAGAAAACAAGGCAAGTCAAGTCAAAGTTCCTCCAAAAGATATGTCTGGAGGAAAGAGCATCTACAATTGATCAAATTAAATAATCTACAGTCACATGTGTTGAGAATAACATATACTCTCTAAAGATTAACATCATATAGATCAACTACAGTGTAGATTGTATGTAACAAGAGTAGTAAGCCATATTCTTTGGAATACACAGATAAATATTTTAATGTAACAGCATACAAAAGCAAAGTAAGAATGTTTACATAGTAAGGAAAATAACTTAACTCAATGATTCCTAATCGTCTCCTTAAGGACCCCCAGACGTCACAATCTAAGTTTAATACACAAGGTGAGGCAATTGGTGCCTATAATGGTCTCACTGGTATTACATTTAAATAAAGGGTCTTTCTGGGGATCAGAGATCAATTGTTTTATTTGGGTATCTGGAAAGTTTCATGAGGATTAAATAGAAAATGTACTAAATTTGTAAAGATGTAGAAAAAAAGGAGTCTGAGATGTTAATTTGGATCCCTGTCCACCCTTGTCTACAGTTTCCAACACAAACATCATAATATTTCTTTGCTACAAAGTTGACATCTCTCTATACACAGGTGAAGAATCTTGTTGAGGAGATGGCCGCTTTGGATGAGATCATTGCCAGGCTGACCAAAGAAAAGAAAGCCCTACAGGAAGCCCACCAGCAAGCTCTCGATGACTTGCAGGCTGAAGAAGACAAAGTCAATACACTCACCAAAGCCAAAGCCAAACTGGAGCAGCAAGTGGATGATGTGAGTTGATAAGTCTTCTTGAATGAAGGGTACCAGAGGGTAATGGAGCAATGATATGCTCTGGTATGTAATTACAATATGTTGACTTGGAACATAAATCCTATCTTTGTAGCAAATAAGATATTGACAACTTGAGAACCTCCAATCAACTATAATCTAATCACAACTGGTAACAGTCAAAATTTTTAAATTTTACTTTCAGCTTGAAGGGTCTCTTGAACAAGAAAAGAAGTTGCGGATGGACCTAGAACGAGCAAAGCGAAAACTAGAAGGGGATTTGAAACTTACCCAGGAGTCTGTCATGGATCTAGAGAATGACAAGCAACAACTTGAGGAAAAGCTAAAAAAGTGAGAGTGACTTTATCATGTTAATTAATATGAACTTATTTTTAAATTATGTCTAACATCTGTGTTTTAAGGGAATACTAAACATTAATTCCATACATTAACAAGAATACTTACTAATCATATATATTTTTTTAATGAAAGTAAATGCTGTACAGCTTAAAAACCTTACTTTTAACACCAATTCACTAGCAACAATTGAAACCCCTCAGAGCCTCCCTCTGCAAGACTTCGGCTTGTGTGAGAGAAGCACAGCCAATCTAGGTTACTTATTTCTGTATAGAACTCAATAGCTCAGCCGGTGCAGCGTGTAATTGGCAGTATCTGACACGCCCAAAAGCTAACTTGGTTCGGAAATGTAAAACAAGTTTTTTAAACCCTTTATAATGGTTATTTTTATGGAAAACATCTTCTGCAATCATAAATGCAGAATAGAAAATGTGGGTGTCCTATGTCCATTGTACTTTATTCCAGACAGAATATTGATGCTACTTAACCTGTAATATTGATATCAGGTTACAGCACAGAAATAAAGTGCACCAATGCAGGTAAATAAGAAGCAAATGGCAGCACCAACATGGAACAATAAAAAATGAAATAGACAAGGTTTCAAAGTGTGTTCTGCCATAGAATGGTAACTTGTGTTTAGGCTGAAGTTCTCATGTAGAGCATAGGAAGGTTTATATCAATGCTGCTCTTTTTTTCTTTCTTTAACCAGGAAAGATTTTGAGATAAGTCAACTAAACTCAAGGATTGAAGATGAACAAATGATGTGTGCTCAGCTACAGAAGAAAATCAAGGAACTCCAGGTATTCTTAATGGGTTAGATCATCCTTGAAGATTTTACTGACAACAGCATTGAACTATTATTTGTTTAATTTCCTTTAATGGATAAAAAAAAATGGAAATGGATTACATAAATGACATCTTCACTGATTGCATTATGTCTCTCATAGGCACGTATTGAGGAACTAGAAGAAGAGTTAGAAGCTGAACGGGCCACCCGTGCCAAGGTTGAGAAGCAACGCTCTGAAGTGGCCAAGGAACTGGAAGAACTGAGTGAGAGGCTGGAGGAGGCTGGTGGAGCCACATCTGTACAGATAGAGATGAACAAGAAGCGAGAGGCAGAATTCTTGAAGATGCGAAGGGACTTAGAAGAGGCTACACTGCACCATGAAGCCACAGCTGCTGGCCTGAGGAAGAAGCATGCTGACACCGTTGCTGAGCTGGGTGAGCAGATTGACAGTCTTCAACGGGTCAAACAGAAACTGGAAAAAGAGAAGAGCGAGATGAAGATGGAGGTAGATGATTTGTCTTCAAGCATTGAGCAACTTACAAAAAATAAGGTGAGGAAGAAACTTATGTTTTTGACTTAATTTGATGGTAGATGAGAACAAATGGACCAAATTAGTCTGACCATACTATCTACTCAAAAAAAGTTTGGCTTAAATAATCATTAGGATGAATTTCTGCTTTTCCCAGGCATTCTTGAATTCCTTTAACTCTCTCTCTTTGTGACTAAAATATCAGAGAAGAGAATACATTAAAGTATTTTGGCATTACACAGTGAGGGACATAACCTGAATTTATATTAATGATATTCATATTTTCCTATAGAAGAAATAAGGCAATCCAATTGGGGATTTAACTGAAACTATATTTTGCTAAAGAGTTCACATTCTTCTTTTTCAAGCAAAGCATGGTAAAATGAAAATAGTAGTATAAATTGAACATTACATTCATATTTTAACTTCAATGTAATATTTCATATATGAGCAATCTGTGTTAAGGTGGAAGTTCCACTAAAGAAGAGATTTGTCTAGTGAGGTGGATTCGACTAAATTGCTTTACTGAAGCCTGAATATATCTCTAATTACAGGCGAATGCAGAGAAGATGTGTCGGACGTACGAGGATCAGCTGAGTGAGGCAAAATGCAAAGTAGATGAGCTGCAGCGCCAGTTAGCAGACATGTCCCTGCACAGAGCCAGATTACAGACAGAGAATGGTAAGAGGGGTGAAAATAGATTAAGAGTATTAAATAGCGAAGGACAGAATCAAACAATATTCACGGATGATGAGGAGACAACCAAACCAAACATATATGGTAGACTCACACTGAAATACTTTACCCTTTTCCTATTAATTAGGAGAGCTATCCCGCCTCCTGGAAGAAAAGGAATCACTTGTGAACCAACTGAGCCGAGGCAAAGCTTCCTTCACTCAGACTATAGAAGAACTGAAGAGGCAGCTGGAAGAGGAGACCAAGGTGAGGAACTGACCACTGTAAATAGAGACCAATATTCCATAAACAATAAGAGTAAAATAAATAGCCAACAGTGGGGTGGGGTGTTCTGAGCATGTGCTATTCGCTTTTACACTTCTTCAAAAGCCACATTGAACCAGGGGAACTTATGACATCACATCTCTCAACAGATTTGAATTTCAAGTAAAAGCTTCCAGTATCAATGATTGGCCATTAGTACAGTCAGGCCTGTCTGGATTATTTTACTATGTTAGTGAAACAAATGGCCAACAATTTAGTTTAACCCTATTTTTTCTTGCAGTCGAAAAATGCATTGGCACACGCTTTGCAAGCTTCTCGCCATGACTGTGACCTCATGCGGGAGCAGTATGAAGAAGAGCAGGAAGCCAAAGCAGAATTGCAGCGGTGTCTGTCCAAAGCTAATGCTGAGGTAGCCCAATGGAGGAATAAGTATGAGACGGACGCCATCCAGAGGACAGAAGAGCTGGAAGATGCCAAGTATGTGAAGAGCACTGATTGTTTGCATCACCATTTAAAGGACCACTGTGCTGCATTTACAATTAAGGCCCACTTTTGTTTGCTGTGCATAGACCATTAAAACCTTGTGCAGTTAAAAATAAATGTTATATTTTTTTTCTTAGCTATCAAATTGTGTATCTCCTCCTATGTCATCAGGGGATGTGGTCAGCTCTTCTGGTTTGCTGAACTAAAAATAATGTCTTACCAGTGTAGGTTCAGCTTCAAATTAAGCATGCTCAGTAAAGGGAAAGGACCAAAGTTGACACATATGTCTGGTGGCAAATGAGCTGGACCCAGTCTAAAACAGCTTTGTATCAAAGGCTACAAGATCACGTGTTTACCTCCATTTGACTAACCCGGGTCAGCCTGCCTTTGACCTACTGGTCTTTTCTCTTCTAGGAAAAAGTTGGCCGCTCGACTGCAGGATGCAGAGGAAGCCGTTGAAGCAGCCAATGCCAAGTGTTCTTCTCTGGAGAAGACAAAGCATCGTCTTCAGACAGAGATTGAGGACTTGGTCATTGATCTAGAGAGAGCCAACTCTGCAGCTGCTGCCCTGGACAAGAAACAGAGGAACTTTGACAGGATCCTGACTGAGTGGAAACAGAAGTATGAGGAGACACAGGCTGAGCTAGAAGCCTCACAGAAGGAGTCTCGAAGCTTGAGCACTGAGCTCTTCAAGCTGAAAAATGCATATGAGGAATCTCTGGACAATCTGGAGACCATGAAACGGGAGAACAAGAACTTGCAAGGTACTAGAAAAAGGAGAAAAGTGATGGAAGTGTGAGCAAAGCAAAACAAGGAGGAGAATCAAGGATTGTTATGAGTAAAGCAAAAATAGAGAAAGGAGGAGGGAGTAATGTGAGCAAAGAAAGGAGATAGTTGTAAGAGAAAAGATATGTTCGCAAAGAAAGGATAGTAACTGAGAGGCAGAGAAGGACAGAAGTTTAGAGAGATGTGGAGGAGAGAAAAGAAAAGGAAATTAGAGAAATTTAGAATTTGGGTCTCGAATATGTGATGGGAAGATATCTGATGGACAGGCTGCCTATGTTGCTTCGTTTGCAGATGTCATTTATATATACTTGTGATTTTATATACAATTTATTATACATATGAAGTACAACATGATGGAATGTGACAGTAGGGAACAATTGACACCATGTTGAGTGTGCACTTTCTCTCTCTCTTTGCTCAGAGGAGATAGCAGATCTCACTGATCAGATCAGCGCTAGTGGTAAAATGATTCATGAGTTGGAAAAGGTGAAGAAATCTTTGGAAAGTGAGAAGAGTGAGATTCAGGCAGCTCTGGAAGAGGCAGAGGTGAGTGTGTCGTCAAATTCGGCGGGTCTGGAGATGGTTCAGGAAATGTAGAGGGTGATCTCAAACACATGCTGGATCTGAAGGAGGTTGTGTCTCCCTAAACTCAGACTCATGGATGTACACAGAATCAAATGCACTATAGCACACTGTTTGGAGTCTCTCTCTAAAGTCATAACTACCTCTGATATTCATGCAACACAATTTAGGACCTTTATGGAACTTGCTCCCCTGGTGATCTTGGCTATTTCTCAGCATTGTGTGAAACTAAATGTGAACATACATCATTCAGTAAAGCTGTATGTTGATCTTAAGAATTATGTGAAGCTAGGTAAGAAAACCAAGCATTGTGCAAAAATAGATGTAAATACTTATGGAAACTAGCTGAGAATACTCCACATTTTCTGAATCTAGACAAAGATACAAATTTGAATTCTCAGTTGTGTGTGAAGATAGATCTGAATATTCAAAACTGTGTATCTTGCTATAAAATGTGGTTTATAAACCTAGATATAATATTGTGCTCTATTTTGTTTTCAGGGTGCACTGGAACATGAAGAGAGTAAGACTTTGAGGATCCAACTGGAGCTGTCTCAGATTAAAGCAGATGTGGACAGAAAGCTAGCAGAGAAAGATGAGGAGATTGAAAACCTGAGGTGAGATTTTGGAAACACTGAAGAAACAACACGGGGGTGGGGGGATAAAATTTATTTAGAACATTCTAGAATAAAAATACAAGTCTGTCACTTCAAAGATCATCTTAATAGTATGTGTTAGAATGACCTCACACTTCCTTGGGCATATTTGTTATTACACCTTAACTGCATTTAACTGTTAATTTCTCTAATAATTCATTTAAATAGACGTAACCACCAGCGTGCTTTGGAGTCCATGCAAGCAAGTCTTGATGCAGAAGCCAAGGCCAGGAACGAAGCCATACGACTCAAGAAGAAGATGGAAGGAGATCTCAATGAGATGGAGATCCAGCTGAATCATGCCAACCGGCAGGCGGCTGAGTCCCAGAAACTGGTCCGCCACCTGCAAGCTCAGATCAAGGTTGGTCATCTCACAGGAATTTTTATTAGACCAAAACCCAAGCTTTATTTGGTGATCTACTAAATGGTGTATTTAATTTATGTTGGATCTTATTTTTGCCATTTAGAAAAATAACTAAAGAAAACAGAAAGTATGCTTCCTCGTGCTCCAAAAAGTATTCCCACCAATTGTAATCATATTACAATCCATGGCATAAGTTGCTTTTTGAATGGACTTGCTGCTGATGATATCCATCACTTTGTTGTATTCCAGGATTTGCAAATTGAGCTGGATGATACTCTTCGTCATAATGATGATCTGAAGGAACAAGCAGCGGCACTTGAGAGGCGCAACAACTTACTAATGGCTGAGGTGGAGGAACTAAGAGCTGCCCTGGAACAAGCAGAAAGGGGACGGAAGCTGGCTGAACAAGAGCTGCTGGAGGCCACAGAAAGAGTCAACCTCTTGCATGCACAGGTTTTACAGAAAATATTTTTTTTAACCCAACAATAGCTGCTAGCAGATAATAATGAATAGATGACCTTGATCTTTTACGATTATTCAGTAACCAGTGGTGTCTTTCCTGTTCTAGAACACTGGCCTCATTAACCAAAAGAAGAAGCTGGATGCAGATATTTCTCAGTTAACCACAGAAGTGGAAGAAGCTGTGTCGGAATGCCGTAATGCAGAGGAGAAGGCCAAGAAAGCCATCACTGATGTACGAAGAATGTGTTTGACAATAGATTTTAACTTAGGCAAAAATTTGACTAAAATTGTTAAATGGTAATTTCCCATCAAAACCAACATCGATTAAGATCTAAATTAGCATCTTCTTCAGTTACATCCCATATAACCTGCAGTTGCTCAGAAGTCTCACAGTCAGCTGGTATAGCTCTTATGGTCATTAATAAAACTGGTTGGAAGGTACAAAGTGTGTAGTCTGTATAAAGTTATAAATTATGTTAGAAAAAGTCTTCAATCCCTGTATATAAAAAAAAAAAAAAAAAAGCTGAACACATTTAAAAACATATATTTTAATAGGTAGTAATATCTCTGGAAATTGTTTTAATGAGAGCTTTGTGTTCGCTGTCACAGGCAGCAATGATGGCAGAAGAGCTGAAGAAAGAGCAGGATACCAGTGCCCACCTTGAGAGAATGAAGAAGAACATGGAACAGACAATCAAAGACCTGCAGATGCGTCTTGATGAAGCTGAGCAGATTGCTCTCAAAGGAGGAAAGAAGCAGATCCAGAAACTGGAAGCCAAGGTACATTATAATTTCCAGACCATATCTCAGATTGTAGAGAAACATACTCCTCTTTCTCACTTAGGATCTAAAAAAACAGTCCCTACTGAACAACTGTCACAAAGATTTGTATGTACAACACATGATAGGAAATATGTGGCTTATTTTTTCTGGTTGTTTTTAAAACTAAAATTAATAAATGTCTCATATCCATGTAACTGTACATACATAGCAGCTTTGGTTAAGTCCTAATATGTTAGACTATCATGTTAGATTCCTCTGGTTTCATGCAGAACAGTACTATGGTTGCCAACCTCTTGAGCAAGGAATTTAATGGAATATTTTAATCAATGTTTTTTTTCCAAGCCCATATTTATGCCTGTGCATATTATAACGTTTATACGTCCTATGTATTCCTCAAAGTAATTTGATTCCAACTTATAAGGGGCTCTAATTCTAATGTTTGTAATTTGATTTTTGTATGAAAACTTTGGAGAACCAGTGAGACATCCTAGGAATTCTATTTTGACACAATATTTCATATTGACCCTTTACATGGGAGCGGATGGACGGAGCGGGTTAGGGACACACACACGCTTAAGTAGAGAATGGAACATGCTCTGTTGTACACTAATGGCACCATGCTTCCAGGTACGAGAGCTGGAAGGAGAACTTGAGGTTGAACAAAAGAAGAACGCCGAAACGCAGAAAGGAATACGGAAATATGAGAGGAGAATAAAAGAGCTTACTTACCAGGTAACATCTCTTTACTAGAGTTGCATGGAACATTTACCAAGGAACTTACAGAACAAATATCACAAACCTTGCTGACTCAATAGGGGTGACGACTGAGATGTGTATCCATTCACATATGGTTATAAAAGTAGTGTTGTGTTCCCTAAATAATCATAGCTCACTCTACCTCCCAAAAAAAAAAAAAAAAAACAGTAGTGCAAATTGGAGTTTTTTTTTTTTTTTTTTTAAACCATGTAAGTGACAGGATTTACTTTTTTATTAACTCACAAATAAAACACTAAGAATTTATGTAGATAGTGAAGTGAGCATGGAAGCCCAAAGAACATATCGAATTAATCTCAGTGGGGTGAGGAAGATCAATACAGCAAACCATTAGGTTGATGGGAATAAAGCCCAGTGAGTTTAGAAATGTGCGAGGAACATTTTGATTACTATTATCCTTTATTTGGAACACATCAACATAAAAAGAAAAAAAAAAAGTTTTGCTGGATTTTTCACAAGTTTTGCCCTGTCCTGGTTACAGACTGAAGAAGATAGGAAGAATCTAGCTCGTATGCAGGACTTGATTGATAAACTACAGATGAAAGTCAAGAGCTACAAGAGGCAATCAGAAGAAGCTGTAAGTAATGTGAACATACTCACACTCACAGAAATACACAGTTATGTTATCTAACAGGAGCAGTTGCAAAAATATCTGCCTGTGCTTTACTCTCATTAGGGGCAGAAGTATATCCAAGGACCTGTCATTCCAATATAATACACATTGCGAGGGCACTACTCCGCACACCTACAGTGTTGCAAATAGTAAGATGAGCAGAGAGAGATTATTCGAATTTCAGTTTGTTCTTGTAGTATTTTGAACATCAGTCAGCTTTCCATAAAAATAGCCATTATGATACAGGGCCATGATATACTCTAATGCTTCTGCGGAGATTCTAGTAGTGGCACACAACATCTGTCACCCAGATGGATAGATTTCACCTTTCGGATTATGTTACAGGAGACTCAAGCAAACTCCAACCTGGTTAAGTACCGAAAGGTCCAGCACGAGCTTGATGATGCAGAGGAACGAGCAGATGTAGCCGAAGCACAAGTTAACAAGCTGCGAGCCCGCACTCGAGAAGTGATAACTACCAAGGTTGTGCCTCTGGTAAGCTACGTATCTTCTCTATATGGTGAACCATCTTTATGTATAGTATCCCAGAGATGTAAGGTCGGTGTTCCATACAGGATCATGTTTAGATTAGTATCTTGTGTGTATACATGTGACCAAAAAATAAAAAAAAAGTTAAAGGGACACTGTAGATAGATAGTATGCTATTTTTACAGAGCTAGTAAGCAAAACCTTTCAGGAAGATTTAAAATAAAAATCTGAACCTCACATATCTACCCATTTATGTATTTGTATGCTGTTCTGGCAACCTTTTCAAACTTCCCTATCTATATGGATTCCTGTCAAAGCAGTGGGAACCTTGGAGGCTGAAATGATCTCACTACCACTTATTCAATAGCCATTTTCACTTTGAAGCGTACATAAGGAAAGTCCATTGTCTAGCTTAAAATAAGGAATCTTAGAATATGAGACATGACCAACTTATTGAACATCTTTATAAAGCAACAATGCAGATGGCTAGGCCTGCACATAACTATTTAGTAGGTGGTAAATTAAAGTTATTTTCATATTTTTCTAATGTTTTAAAAATATTTCATCCAGTATTAGTTTTAGCAATGTAGAAAAATGCATTGCTAGTGCCCATTTAGGAAGATGTTGATCTTTCCAGGGTTACAACTTCAGCCTTCAAGGTCATGAAAAAGTCAGCATTTAAAGGAAGACAACCTCACAATAGTACTTATTTTTGAAGATGTCCTGACTTGGAACTTGATCTTGCATCTCTCCCGTCAGACACCGAACTTACAGAGATCTATTGGCATGGCTGTTGTACCAGGCCATTAAATACTGCAGCTCCTTTGAAGTGGGGGGTATAATGGTTTGGGTTGCAAAACAATTTGGCATCAAGAGAGTTGTCTTATCTGCTGACATTGCAAAACTATGGAGATGTAATCAGTTAGGAGAAGCTTTATAGAAGTAGTGGGCCAAACCGTAGATAGTACATTAAAAACGGGTCCATCTGAGTTGTGGTAGAAACCCGTTGAGTAATCATTTTGACTGGGAACCCATACACCATTTTTATTGTGTTTACATTTCGGGTTATGGAAGATTCTAAAAGAGACACCGACATGAAATAAAAGCTCAGAGACATGACAACAATCTAACTGTCTCTCATTGCAGCATGAAGAATGAGGCGGCTGAGACCAGACATTCGGCTTCTGTGATCCCCAGACAGCTGCAACAGCTGTTACCGAGCCTGACCCCTAAGCCCCCCTAACAAACCTCCCACCCAGCTTGAGTGAATAAAAGTAACTGAAGCAAAAAGCATGAACTTGTTTCTTCTGTCCAAAAGAGTTTAACATGGATTCAGTGTTGGACACACAAATAAAGAGAAGGGATAGGGAATAGATGAGAAACAAAGAGGGAAGGAGAGAGAGAGAAGGAGGAAAGCAAGAAAGAAGCAGTTCATGAATGAATGTTGATGAGGAGAAGGAGAAAAAAAAACACAGAAATAAGAGTGATTAAAGGGAAGGGAAATAGTTTAGACTGAAAATGTACAATCTTGTATGGAGTTTCAATGAAATCTGTGGATGCACCATTTTAAGCTCAAAGATAGGGCCTCCATTCTTTCGGAAGGTCTTAATTTGTTTTCCCCTTTTACTTAACCCCTGCATATCGATACAGAATATGTTGGCGAGTTACAAATAAAAAGGACAATATTAATAAAGACAGAAAGGATAATAGAATTTAAAGCAGAGAGTAGGTAGCCAGCAGGAGATATGGTGACAGACGGTCAAAGAAAGGGGGTACACAGTGCATATGTGAGAGGGATAGAGATACAGCATATACACAGGGTTTCAAGTGTGAGAAATTGTGTGGCACAAGAGAAACGTGTGAAATACAGAAACCCAGAGTTTCCATATACTCCCAGTTCTCAAACTGCAATGTTCCCATACAACTACTGTGTCAATTTACAATCCACCCTCAATAAATGTAGGTAGACAACAGAGGGCTTATATATGGTGCTGTCTAGTTTTTTTTTCAATTTACCCAGTTTTTCATAAGAGGACAATTTTAATATGTGTGGCGAAAGATCATTTGTGTAAAGGAAAAGGGTACAGGAGGGTTAGGGTCCTTGGACAGAGTCCACGTAAATTGGTCATAAAAAAAAAAAAAAAAAACACAACACAAAATTAATACTTTATTTATGGCTTTTACAAATCTAAACTGTATTGTTTTAAGTATAGAAGTTAATAAAAAATTGTAATGAACACATTTGAATCCAATTTCAAGAGAAAAATATTTCTTCCCAAAACCTTTTTAGCAAGAAAAACCCTGTGTAAGGAAGCTTTCAAATGTGCACATGCAATTTAAAGCCTATAACGTACAATATGATCTCGGTGACTTCCAAAATTAGGTCTCCATCCTTGCAGAATCTAATTTCTGGTTGTGAACCATCTTGTGATTTAAAGGGATATGGAATGTTCCTGGATTTTACTAGGTATACAATAGACCTATGCATTTAATCTATTAAGTATTGCATATAAGCTCTGTTTTGAATGAGAATGTATGTAGAGATAGACCCTGTAGGACTGGATGTGCAGTGTCCTAGCCTATCAGGAGCCAGGTCTCTGCAGCACAATGTTGCCGAGAGATGTCACGGATTAGTTAGAATGAGACTCTGTCTGTCTTTGAGTTTCACAGGACAGACCAGACCCAAGCAGGTAGTATTATTTTGACTGTAGGCAGTAAAACATGGCTTAGTCCAATAAAGCACATAAAAATACAGAGTTTATCATTACATACCTCACTAACATACGTTTCTCCAAACTCTGGGCCTTTAAGTTTGGCCGCATCCAAATACGGAGCATCTTTAAGACATCTCTTCCAAATACTTTTGCCATCTGTTTTCGTTGAAATTTTATAACATGAACCTGAACACATTTAACCCGCGGGATCTATTCTCACGTGTACTAATTGCAATCAATCATTCCTTTTCTACTAACACCAGATCTGCTGGAAAAAAAGAAGACTCCTTTAGTGGGGTCACAAAAAAGGGTTTCACAGGTTTTATAGCAGATTAACATTACAATCAATATCTGAATACATATTTAAAATTTACATTTGAATTTTAGTATTGCAGCTTCCCTACAAGTTCCCCCAAACATTATCCCTGGCTGATCTCTCCTATTAGGTGTTATGGGGATGGGAGAAGAACATACAATCTGCTGGAGGCTGCAATGCTAAAGCTAAAACAGAAGTAAAAACTACATTTTTCTCCAAATATTGATTTTATTTTTACAAAATTAAAAACAAAAATGCTAAAAAATGTTCATTAAAAGAAAGAAACAAGGATCAACAACAAAACTGTTTAAATTAGAAGCATCTCTTTATTTTATTTACACCAGTTCTGAGTCACAAGTAAGATATATATCTCAAAACAGAAATATTCCAGGGGCAAAAAAATACAAACAACGTAAAGAAACATCAGGACAAAGCCATGAAACAGATTGTAGATTATTAGCAGATTTTGATCATGCTTTACCGGACAAGGATATTCTTCAAAATCGGGTTAGAAGTTATTAATTACATAATAAAGTCTAAGGAAATTCCATTATTTTGCATTAAAAATTATTAGAACCTACAACAAAATCGAGCAAGTCATATTTTTGGAAACAAGTTATTTTTCAGATAGGTGTTAAAATAACCTTATTTAAAAAACTGTATCAGTCGGTTTCAGATGGAAACAAAAAAAAACAAACAAAAAAACAAACAAAAAAAAACAATGTACTAAGCATTATATATAGCAAGTTATTCTGCATACAGATAATTTCTAATTTAGTTTTGGGACACTAGTTAAAGGATCACTGTATCCCCAGTTGCTCATTTGAAGAAATAGGGTGTAAAATAAGCCAACTGGTTATACGAAAGTATAAAAACAAAAATGTAATTATATGCCACACACACAATGTACATTGTGGCCTTATAAGAACAACCCCTGTCTGAGCTGGTCTGTCTTGTCAAGTGACGACAACTTGGACTGAAAACAATTCCATTAAAACTTATATATTTGATCGGATTAGTAGGGAAGAACCTTGGGTGGAGATAAGGTCTATTAAATATCAACATGACGGTAACCTTTCAACAAAACCTAATAAGATGACATGAAGGTTTAGTTAAAGATAGATTAAAGGCATATCTAAAATTTCCTGGATTATTAATGAATCTGATAGAGGAGAATCAGCAGTGCATGCAAACATATTTTGCATGAAAAAAAAAAATCACAAAATACACATTAACAAACTCATCCTGATATTTGCTAAATCTCTTGAGTTTGCAAACAGTTTATTTACAGAGTTAACACCCCTGCAAATCCTAGCTAAAATTATCATACAGTTCATCGTTCCTTTTGGCCAATCACAGGCAGCTAATACAGAATGCTACAATGTGTTAAAATGTAATAGCTTGTGCAGGAAGGAATCATGGGACGTGTAGTCCACTGCAGCAGGAAGAGCCAGACACTGCTGTGTAAGGTCTCTACTAACCTTCAAGCCAGCAGCAGCTTAATGCAAAGGGTTAAAATCCGCACCCAAATGCAGTGTTTCTATTGGGAGGTACATTGTGCCTACGTAAGCAACTCTGGGGGTGCGGAAAACAAGTTTTATTTTTAATTAAAAATATGTATGTGTACAGAATGACTCCATGTATTGTGTGTGTGATATAAGCAGCATGTGTTAGGTTACAAAAAAAGGATCAAGGAAACTTAGATATACCTTTAATCCTCCTCCTCAGACAAACAGTGCTCTAGGAGTCAGATATACAAGCACCAATACAAAGACAGGATCTGCTAAAATTAACATTTTATCTAGCTATGCAAGTCATGAGCATAAAATAATTGTATTGTTAAATACTTCAAAAGTGTAGTTTTTCTTCAACTTACAGTGGCCCTTTATTTATGAAGCTATATATGCACTTGCGGTTACAGATGGCAAACTTTATCTGTCTTGTCAAGCCAGACACCTTGGGATTGGATTGTAACAGACAGAGGTGTCAGCAAGCGCTGCATAGAGATGCTAAGATTTGTTTTGAACTCTTAATATATATAAAAAACAAGCAAAAAAAAAAAACAAGCAGCTTAATCTAAAAATATGGAGTTTCAATGGTCTTATTGTAGTATTTTCAGGACTTTCTAAGTCAGATTCTGTGTAACCTTAATATTTAAAGCTTGCTGATGAGGATTTTCTTTATCTTTATTATTATATACGTTACCTTATGTAGACCAGCAGAATCACACAACTCAAAAAATAAAATACAAAGCAAGGTTTGGAAATAACGACTTGAAAGTACATTGGAGTATGTATTGTTCAAACAGAATACATAGTGAATTTATTTACTTATTTAAAAATGGACTATTTAGGCAAACATTAATTCACGTTATGTATTCGTAATGATATACACAATGTAATCGTGACATAAAATTTCAGACTCTGGAAATGCAAACCCCTAGAGGTGGGCAGCTTTCAGGACATAATTGAAAGCAAATTATAATTAAAAAAATAAATTAAATTAAACATTTTTTAAAGTCTATAAAAATGAATGCTTTATACCACATTTAGATACAAATCCAAACTTACAGTGTCCCTTTAACCGAATATTAAAAGAAAGGTTTTAACATTTGCCGATTGTTGCAGATTACTCCATGGGGTCTACATAAATTGTTCTCAGTTTAAATGTATTTTATAGGCCATGTGCAATGGTAAAAAAATAATAAAAAATAAAAATAAATATATATATATATATATATATATATATATATATATATATATATATATATATATATATATATATATATATATATATATATATATATATATATACACACACATATACACACACATATATACATATATATACATACATATACATATATATATATATATATATATATACACACACACATTACACACAATGATTAAAGTATCTGTAATTTCTTCATTTTTAAATAAGCCAAATTTAGAACCTCAGTTGTGTGCATTACGTTAATTATATTAATTACATGTCATCAGTTTGAGCAATACACACTCATTCAAGTCTGTTTCAATTTACTAAGCAAAGATGATTTTGGCTTCATATTTTCTATCTCCAAAACGCTATGTGGTTCATCTGGATCAAATACCTTTGCGGTCTTATATAAAAAGATTAAGAATTAACTGATTTCCAGACCTATAAAAAGAACCAACATCCTTTCATGTGAACCTTTTTTTAAATTGACACTTTGTGCTTCATTATAATGTATATTGGTTAGATCAATAGGAGGACATTTAAAAGCTCATTACAATATCTGCCAAGACTCAAAAAGCAATAATAAAAAATAAAAAAAAAATAGAAAAGATTGACAAGAACAAGATTGGACATATTTAATTAGTGCATAAAAAGAGAAATCGTTAGTCGATTCCACAATCCAGAATTCTATTGCCCAGAGAAGCAGAGATTGGCTAGTACAGAGGCCTCTGAAATACATTAACCTGAATCATTTCTGCAAGAGAGAAAAAATGTAAAATAAAAAAAAAAAACATAAAAAAAAAAAAAACATAAAAAAAAAAAAAAATGTTATTTGCAAATTTCCAAAGCAACGGTTTTCCCTCAATAATAAAAACAAATTCATTACCTTTCGTTTTTCCTCTGAACACACAACTGAAACTTCCTGGTTCAAGGTTTATTTACCTGGTCAGTGTCCACATATTTCAGCTCCATCTTGGGAGAATAAAATGGTTAGTGTCCAGCCTTGCTTCCATCAACCAATCAAAAGCTGCTTTATCAGAGCAAGATGCAGTGGCTACGTAAAAGATCTGATTTTTTTCCCCCCTCCCAATGCGTTAAAAATAGATTTTTTTTTTAAAGGGATGATTTAAACGGTTACAAAAATTAAATAATTTAAAAATTTCAGAGCAATTGACTGCAGCGAAGATCCTGTTCTTATACTGCATACGGAAATCTGTATCTGGTTACCGAAGCCTCCAACAATAAAATGCCTTTTAGACGAAAAAAAAATTTGTCCGTTGGAGAAAAAAAAAAGGGAAATATGAAAAAAAAAAAAAAAAATAAAAATAAAAATCTTTTAATCCATTAATAGCGATGTCCCTGAATGTATTGCACAGATGTAGTATTTGTCTGGAGGGTGGCGCCCACTGACCGGTTGCTGGAGAGTTTTAGGAGCCTGTCAGTATGCAATGACCATTCCAGCTTGTACACACGCACACACACCGATTCCCTGAATATCCGCTCTCTGTGAAATACCCATCTGAAGGATTTGTCCGCACAGAGCCAAGAAACACCTGGAGCGGTCAGTCTTCACAAAATTCTCTGTCCACATCCATATACGCCTCATCGATATAGCTGACTATGGCACAAGGGGATGTCCTGTCTCGGCTCAGGAGCACTGATACAGTCTCTTTCCAATAACTGAAGCTGATGCATGAACTCTGAAAAGAGAGATCCAAAAGTTTAGCCGGGAAGACCTTGAAAGAATACAAGTTGTCTAAGTTTTACTAGTATATAATACACCTCTATATCCATTTACTTTTATGTACTTTATTTTATTAAGAAGTGCGTATAAGCTCTGCCTAAACTCAAACAAATAGTCTGCGTCTGCATACGCTGTAGTGGAGGGACTATGACACTACCCTGCGGATCTAGCCCTATAGTCTATCAGGGACCATGTCGCCACAGCATGTTACGGATAGATGATAACCAATTGGTTAGTGTGAGACAGAGCAGCAAGTACAGCTGAATCTGTGTCGGCTACAGAGGGCAGACCCATACTGGGACTATTCGTTTGATTTTAGGCAATAAAAACAGAGCTTATAAACACATTACATAAAAGTAAATAGATAAGCAGGGATATTACACCTAGTAAAATCCCTTTGAGACCCACCCATCCTGTATTTCCCATGCCATCAATTCATAGATCGTTTTTTATTTTTTATTTACTATATTTGTTTTTTCTGAAGTTGAATCCATTTTGTTTTTGTTACATGACTGAATCATGAGAATGTTTGTACCCTACGCCTTTCTCCGCTTATAACCAAAACAAACAACTTTTATTAAGATAAAAGGCTCCTTGATTCAGGAAATGCAACCAAATCTCTTCCCTCTCACCCACACAACTTCCACCCATGTATCATGTATCCCACCAGTGTCCAGCAGAGGAACAGAGGTTGTTTTTTTTTGTTTTTTAACTAAAAACTAGCTACATGACTTTTCCCTACTTATGATCTTGGTAAAAAAATAATAATAAAATAGCCCTTCCGCCTATAGTGCAGCGATATTGGTTTGTGATAGGTACCTATATTATATAATTAATCAAATAACAAAACAGGTATTAATCAAAAGTTAAAGAAACTTTTCTACCTTGTACTCCTGTATAATGCTACAGAATATGGTGGCGTGTTACAAATAAAGGATAATAATAATAATAATAATCTGACATTTTCTAAGCAGGTGCTGTCTTTATCCTTGTTGAGGTAATGCTGCTGCCAGAACCGCAATAGACTGTGGAAGTTGTTCAGGATGAAGCCTGGATATTTTTCCAAGTATTCCATGTCCCGGATGGTGTGCAGGTAGCAGGGCAACCAGCCTTTTCTTCTGGCCAGCATCAAGATGACAAGGCTGGTATTGAGACAGCTCACATTCTCCTAACAAGAAAAAAACAAAAACATTAGATACAGCAGACACCCACTGCTTATGCTTTTAATCAATCATTACCCAGCAATAGTGCTGAATTATTTCATGACATACCTGTGTTAGCGTCTGAACATGTATGATGTTAATTAACCGGAAAAGGAAGGACATTCTAATGGACACCTGAGTCATGTAGGAGAGCAGGCGACATTCTGAGAGGACTTCTGCAACTGGGAGAGAGAAGATTTTTTTTTTGTTATTTTCTTTCTTTTTTCTTTTTTTAAAAGCATTTACCTTCCAATTCATGTCCTCAACTTTGGTTTATGGACATTTCTGATTGGACAGATCCAGGATGCAGATTACGGCTCTATTCTGTCCTATTGATAGCTGCCACTATGTTGTGTTCCTTATAACAGTATTAAAAGGGTCCACTGTCTCGGATGGCAATTCAGGAAAGCAAAGTGATGGATGCCAATAGTAAAAATAAATAGATAAAAAAAAAACACACTTTATGCTCATGGTTTTCACTACTGCTAATAGTGTTAGTTTGGTACATACAGGACAAACAAAGGCATTTCTTGAACTGTAGAGGTCATTTGCCAACTGAACAGCTTCAGATATGGAGGGTTAGCTATCGCATTTCCCCTGTTTTTGCATTTCCGGCTGTTGGCATGCAGAACTGCGACAAACTCAATTTGTTGTTTAATTTATCATGCATTTTGTGTACATAAAACAATCCCTGAAGGAATCTAGGTTTAAATGAAGCCTATTGGCGTATTCAAGCCCTTAATCACTTCAATACTTTTATATGTAAGCCGTCATAAAAACTTATACTGGCAATACAGAAAATGTATTTTTGACCAACATTAGAACAAGTTACTTTTGTTTATATGAAAGTATTATGATGTGGTATGTTTAGTGGCTCTTAGAAAACGTCAGACAAAAGCATTCCCGTTTACATGGTCTATTTAACAAACATTGAATATAGCTTTATAACAAATAGTTGCATTTGTTTACAACACATATTTCTTCGGTTTTGCTTTTTAAAGGACTTTACTATGGTCCTTGGATATTCTCATTCTTCGCTTAGCTGTACAGTGGGGGGGGGGGGGAAGCATTTGATCCCCTGCTGATTTTGAACGTTTGTCCACGGACAAAGAAATGACCAGTCTATAATTTTATTGGTAGGTGTATTTTAACAGGGAGACAGAATAACAAAAAAACAAAAGAAAAACCAATGTAAAAAAAGTTATAAATTGATTTGCAGGTCAGTGAGGGGAATAAGTATTTCATTCCCTACCAATCAGCAAGATTTCTGGGACAGGACAACTGCACCGCATCAAAAGGACGATGGATGGGGCCATGTACTGTCAAATCTTGGGTGAGAACCTCCTTCCCTCAGCCAGGGCATTGAAAATGGGTCGTGGATGGGTATTCCAGCATGACAATGACCCAAAACACACAGCCAAGGCAACAAAGGAATGGCTCAAGAAGAAGCACATTAAGGTCATGGAGTGGCCTAGCCAGTTTTCAGACCTTAATCCCATAGAAAATCTGTGGAGGGAGCTGAAGGTTCGAGTTGCCAAACATCAGCCTCGAAACCTTAATGACTTGGAGAGGATCTGCAAACCTGGTGGCCAACTACAAGAAACGTCTGACCTCAGTGATTGCCAACAAGAGTTTTGCCACCAAGTACTAAGACGAAGGGGTCAAATACTTATTTCCCTCCTTGACCTACAAATCAATTTATACATTTTTTGACATGTGTTTTTCTTGTTTTTTTTGTTATTCTGTCTCTCACTGTTAAAATACACCGACCATTAATATTATAGACTGGTCATTTCTTTGTCAGTGGAGAAACGTACAGGGGGGGGGGGGGGGGGGGGGGGGGGGGAGTATTTGATCCCCTGCTGATTTTGAACATCTAAAATGCATTTATTTTACAAGCAAATACTCTTGGGAGAATTGTATCCTATTGGAAGGAAGTAGTTGAAGAACCACTACAGATAAAAGGAGAAACTTCATTTTTATGAGAAATTTTAAGTTTGTAAAATACATAACACTAAAGTGAAGAGTCACGAAAGATCCCATAAACTAGCAATGTCTGCTAAAATTAAAGGGCCATTTAGCTCACTATAAGTGCTCTTCATGATGTTAAACGTGATGTGTGTGTGTGTATATGTGTGTATATATATATATATATATATATATATATATATATATATATATATATATATATATATATATATATATAGTAAATAAAAAGTACATCTGTGTTCATATTTGAATGTCTAAAGCAAGTAAAAAAACCTGCTTCCAGCTCAGAGTTCCGAGAAAAACAGTTATTACACTGCATTCTGGGAATATATATATATTTTTTTTAAATTACACACAAAGCTAAAAAAAAAAAAAAAAACTAAGGTATATGATCTGTTTACAGACACATTCCTGTTCTCTGATTAACACATGCAGACTATGGCCGTATGAAGACCAGATGTATGCTTTCTCTCTGTTCTTCAGAAATGAGTAGGAGAAGTTAACCCCTAACCGTAATTTTCAGTAGATTCCAGGACTAATTTCTCTTAACAGATGAATGTGAGAAGGATTAACTCTGTTTCTGCTCTCTGTACAGAGCTGCTGTTGTGGCTTGGTCTGAGGGAATGTCAAGATCTCATATAAACAGAGATTTTGTTTATAAATTGCTCTGTGAAAAAAAAGAACATATTAAAAAAATTCTAAAAGTATTTCAATTTGTGTTAAGAGATTTTTTATTTGATGTGGTCCAACCTGTGATAATGTAAGTGGCCCTTTAAGATTTTCTCTGAAAATGCTTTTATGCCCATGGCTTGCACTAAAGTGAATGGGGAAAGGGGGGGGGGGGGGGGCTATTACAAAGTCCCCAACAGGCAACCCCTTTTGTTGATTTAGTCTTATTTGTGTAGCTTTAGGGTTGTTATAGACTGTAATCATCAACCTTATATGAGAGAGTCTGGGCTTTAAAGATTTAGTTATTCATTACTGGGGATCAGCAATTTGGTTTTTAAATTCATTCTGGGTGATCCCGTGATTAGGCACCAATAAGAAGGAGGATCAACTTTCCTTCTGTGTGTTATTTATTGAGAATATATATATATATATATATATATATATATATATATATATATATATATATATATATATATATATATATATATATATATATATATATATATATATATATATATATATATATATATATATATATATATATATATATATATATATATATATATATAGTAAGCCATGGGTATAACTTTTCTTTTTCTGATTATTCAGCAACACTATCTATACAAGTGGTATTGTTTACTAAGATTGCCTAATTCTTTTCAATAATTCATGTTACATATTCTACAAACATTAGCATAAGTGTAAGCCATGGGCATAAAAGCATTTTCAGGGAAAATCTTGATTTTAGCAGACTTTGCTAGTGCACGGGATCTTCCATGAAACTTCATTTTTAAGGCATGGGACGGAGGCTTGCAAATTTAGTAGCTACTGACTTTTACTGAGAATGTGAACACCACCCCTCCAGCTCCAAGCCAGAAGGAAGTGTGGGCAGTATAAATATGGAATACATTGGGCACAATAATCTAAAGATGATAAAAAATAAAAATAATAGTCTGGCCCATCATAACTGCCAGAAATACAAATGTATAACCAAAATGGCTTTTCTAAAATAATAAAAAAGGTTTCCTCCCAAACTGACTGAATAGTGGAGATCAGAAAACATGACTCACCTTTTATATCATCCGACATGTTCTCAAACCGGTCGAGTGACAACGCAATGCACCTCACCAACATGTTGGAATCCACCAAAGAGCTGTTAATTTGGTTTAGAAAAGTCTGAAACTGAGACCAAAAACAAATATTTAAGATAGTTGTTTTTTTTCACAACTCTCCAGCTAACAATATGTAAGTTTCATAAAATAATTTTCACATTTATTGGAAAAATCTTCTATTACTTCAAAGCTACTGAAGACATTGTAACATTTAAATGTCAAGGACTTTAATATTTTTCATCAAAAGTAATGTTTGTCTTTTATGAATTAGCTGTAGGTTTATTTATTTAATTTTTTGCTATATAATTTTATTCATACCATTCCAAAAGTCCTCAGGAGGAGGCTACTGAAGGAGACATTGTTAACCTTTTTTGCTGCTAGTGCTTCATGTAGTGTGTCAGCGGTCTTCATAGAAGGGCAAATTTGATATTATAATTAGATTGAGGATAAAAATTAACTGGGTTGGTGTGGTGTGTGTAGTAAATAGTACATTTGTGTTCACTTTTGAATGTCTAGAACAAGTAAAAAAAACAAACAAAAAAAAAAAACACATTTCATGCCCAGAAATCCAATAAAAACAGTGCATTCTGGGAACCTTGGCAGGGACATGCAAATGTGCCCACAAATGCTTCACCCTTGCAATCCATAACCATATCAAACATGGCTTCTCTTAAGCATCTGCCCGCTGCATTAAACAGCTTTGAGCAAAGCTAGGGTTGTCAGGAATCCCACCCACGTACAGCCGTTTAAAGGTTACTGCCTATCAGCATGGGGCCGATCCTTAGCTTGTGTAGAGGATATTTTGAGGAGGTAGGTCACCACAACAATTATTTAATATATGGTGGGCAGAAGAGCGATAGAAGCCATCCACCATACAGTAAATAAATAGTACATCTGTGTTCACATTTGAATGTCTAAAACAAGTAAGTCTAAAAAAAAAACAAAAAACTGTTACCAGCTCAGAATTCTGAGAAATACAGTTATTACACTGCATTCCGGGAACGAGAGAGATATAGATATAAACAATCCTGCATTGCAAGTGACAATGATAAAATTGTATCTCCTACATCTGTGGGGTTTATTTCTATAGCTTCCCAGCTGCAAAGGAAGTAATCAAGAAAGTACCAGCAAGTTCCAGGTTTGTTCTTACAAACTTAGGGGGAAAAAAATAGTATTTTTATTCTCTGAAAATGTTATTCAATTTCATCATTTGCAGTGGGTACATGCACTCCCTTGGGAGACTAAAAAAGAATAAATCTTTATGTTAGGATAAAACATTTTTAGGATCTGAAGAAGAAGAAAAAAAGATGCTTGAAAGTGCTTTATCTTTATCTGTCAGTTATTTACACTAAAATAGATGCCAACAACTCTTCTTACTTTTTCCTCTGTATTCACATATTTGTTAAACCTTTTGAATGCATCAATGTTGAATTTCATCAGCTCCCCCAGGAGGTCAAAATAACTCTGAAGGACATCCCTGGACTTGCATTCACTGTCCACAATGCAATAAAGAATGTGCTGCAAAAGGTAGAAGGAAATCTATTAGATCCAAGTCTCTTAAGCAGCTAGCAAACCACACAGACATTATGTACATCTCTTAAAGAATCCCATATAGTATGTGGTTTTGAATATCTTTGTTTAAAATGTGCAACCATGTTTTTACAGTTTAAAACTACAACCTTTATTTTTTTTGTAGGTATTGTATTAAATTAGGTTTAATTATGGCAGTCATTTTTGTTTGTTCCTACAAAGGATTAGAAAACTGGTAGGAGTAGGTGGACCTGTGGATACAGATAACATCTCTAATTGAAGAGTAACCCTACACAGGGAACTCCACTTCTCAAGCAAGACAGACTAGGAGTTAAAGATGGAGTTGGCTAAATATAAGATGCAAAACTGTTCCGGACTTGCATTTCTGCTAATGTTATTTTGTTCTATACCTCACAAGGGGTGCATTTTTACTAAATTACATGAAGCCTGCGTATGATCTGATTATCGATTGGAGGCACGGAGATCTGTATCTATAGACCATAAAATACCGTCACTTGCTAGGAGGAAGGGGAAAGGAGGAAAGAAAAGGGAAGGAAGGAAGGAAGGAAGGAAGGAAGGAAGAAAAGGGAAGGAAGGAAGGAAGGAAGAAAAGGGAAGGAAGGAAGGAAGGAAGAAAAGGGAAGGAAGGAAGGAAGGAAGAAAAGGGAAGGAAGGAAGGAAGGAAGAAAAGGGAAGGAAGGAAGGAAGAAAAGGGAAGGAAGGAAGGAAGGAAGAAAAGGGAAGGAAGGAAGGAAGGAAGAAAAGGGAAGGAAGGAAGAAAAGGGAAGGAAGGAAGGAAGAAAAAGGAAGGAAGGAAGGAAGGAAGAAAAGGGAAGGAAGGAAGGAAGGAAGAAAAGGGAAGGAAGGAAGGAAGGAAGAAAAGGGAAGGAAGGAGCATTTCAGATATAATCTTATAAAACGGTCTAATCAGGTCTTGAGGAAATACTTAGTTAGACCGACTAGAAGTCTAAAATGTAAGTTATCCTATGAACTCTTATTCATTTGAAGAAGACTTTTGTAACAAGTGAGCACAGAACCACATCTACTTCCATTGTTCTTCCCATTCTTCCCAGGTTTCTAATCCTATAGAAAGAAAAAATGTCTGTCATCTTTAAAGTAAAACTAAATACAAGCCTGGTATCTTACCTCTAGAAGTCCTCTCTTTAGTAGAAACATCTGGTCAGCATATGATGTAACCCCACGGAGGAAGCTTTCCACAGCCCGGGCCTGCCAGAACCTAAAGTGATATTCAATCAAAAATCAGTAAGCACCACCATCTATGACTAACTTGCACTGCTATCAGTTGTATATATATTAAAATACAAAGCATAATTAATACTCTTTGGTCTTTCACCTTTTCACTATTTTAATACTAACTCCATTAGAACTCTGAAATAAGATGTATGGCCTCAGAGCATGGAGTTCACCAAGAAGCAACAAGAACGGTGTTCAAGTTTTAGGTTTATCTTTGGAATAATTAAATATGATAATGGGCAAAAGGTTTTCAGAAAAAAAAAAAAAAAAAAAAACATATTTGTGATGTAACACACAATCTTAGAAGCTATGTAAGCCTTGAGTATAAAAATTGTAGTTTTGCCAAAGGCATAGTGTAGGTCTTCAATGTGCCCTGCTAGTTACAGCCTGGCAAGGTTTTTCTAAAATTTAGGTTTTAGCTATTCAAAAGGTGGAAGGAATAAAAAAAGTTTGTGGTCTCATTGGCGATTCACATCAGCTTTTAATATGGCACTCTCTCTCCCAAACACGTGCAGAATCAAGCAATCAGTAAAACTTGCTCTTTACACGGCTCTTGTGCACTGGATAGGAAGAGCTGTTATACTAACTTCTATTCACTTGTAGAGCATGAGAAATGTAATATTCTTTAAAAATCTTTGTATGTGCTTCATGAACCCATTACCTGATAGGGACAGCTGGTCTATTTTTTTGGTTTGATATTATATATTATAAAAAAGCCAACATATTCTTTATCCCTTTCCAGGGGATAAGAACAAGGAAAAATACAATATTAACAATTGCAGAAAATGGAAGGTCCTGTTTTGTGCTTAAAATCTTTGTAGAAGGGCTTTTTCCCCCAAAGCACCCTACAAGATTGGAAACTCAATGCTTTATGATGCTATATAAAAGATATTACGCAAGGAGTGCAAGATGGTGAAAAACAATTCTATTGTAACAGTAGGTGAATGTACAAGTTACAGTGTGATGCTACAGGGAATTATATATATTGAACTGACCTGAAAGACGATTCTGCAGGCTCCTTCTTCATGACCAGGAGTAGCCTCGATAACAAGCCTTTCTTCCCATCACATACTAAACTCCTGAAACATAAGCAAGAGGGTAGATTTAGTAACGTTAGTAGGCCTGCCCAATGGGATACAAGAGTAAATCTTGAAGTTGCAGACAGTGCACCAGGTTTAATCTACATGGAGATTTCAATTGCACTATGTGTGGGAGAGGTGTGGAAAGCACACGTGTATATATAGTGCAACTGTGAGGGATAATTGACACAGTAGTAGTATAGTATAAGCAACCCTACTCTGCACGACCGTGGGTATACAAGCTGGAGTAGCACGACTTTACAGCACACGCCAAACGTGTACGCATATGCAACAGCGCACCAGACATCTGCGCACAGGAGTTGAGGTAAGGTGGGCTTAGGGCTGTTAGGCTGCAGGGTTCAAGGGTTAGGCCGCGGGTTCAAGATGTTAGGCCATACCGCTTGCGCCCTTTCATCGGCGCCAAGTTTACAACTGGGCGCTACTGTCGGCGAGCATTTGGAGAACGCGCTAAAGTTGGGCTGCCGCGAGCTGCAAAAGAGCATCTACTGTACTTACCTATCTGTATTTATCACAGCTTCCACTTCCGGGATATTGGCTTTAAGTGATATTGCACTGAGCTCATTGAGTTCTTGGCTGTTCAGAAGCAGGTATTTGTTCCTAAAATAAACACCACATTTATTAAAGGACCACTGTGGTTCAAATGGCAGATTTCATAGCAGCATAGCTGTATACACACAAGGTGATAATGGATACATTTGCTGAACTACACATAAGTGTTACTTAACACTAGAAGAAAAAAAAAAAAAAACATGTTTAGTTGTGTCAGACTCTTCATGACCATGGAGTGGATTGCCAGTTCCGCCTCCAGTGGGCCACAATTTGTCTGACCTCGCTGCTATGACCTGCCCATCTTGAATGACCCTACATGGTATAGCTCACAGAGTTAAACAAGCCCCTTCAATATGACAAGGTAGCGATCCAGAAGGGGGTTAACAAAAAAAAAAAAACACAACAACATTTGAACTTTAGCACTGAAACAGATCTTGGAGAGAGAGCACCTATGTTACCAGGAAATTGCCCGGAGAGAACAATGCAGAGAAAGAGGCAGGAAATATTTCATTCAGGACAGCCTCCTGGGCAGGTCTACCCACACATCCATGAACTCTAATAGGGGATGGAAAATGCTATAAAGATTTTACCATAGAATGCATTAAACAGAATGGTTAAACATGTTTTTTCAAAGTAATGTACCCCCCCCCCCTCCCCTTTTACAGAATCTCTTTCTATAAAAGAAAAAAAAAAATTACTTTAGAATAAAAAAATAAAAAGGTCCATATTAAGATTTAAAAAGCAGATTGTCTACGAATCACTTACTCGTGATGATCACTGAAACTTTGTAACAATCGTAAAAACTGGATCTTCAGTGAAATGTCCTATGGGGGAAAAAAAAATGCTGGTCAGAAATGGCAAAAAGTTAATTAGGACATAAGGCACTGCGACAGCAAATAAAGGAAGTGACCAGATGCCAGATGCACCCTGGTCTACACTTACAATTAGAGAATCAAAATATGAAATCAAGGACCACTGAGGTCTTTTCAATAACATGGAGGGAGGGGAGGAAGAGAGAAAAAGAACGGACCCCCTTTACATTTTCAGATTTTATATGCAATTTTTCTGTGTGTTATTTCCTTCTCAAGCAGGCTGGGGAGAGCAATGGATTACCCAAAGACGGTTGCAATTTTGCTTTGCACAAAACTGTTTAATGTTATCTAAGGAGCTTCGAAACTAGATCCAACCATAGCTCATATTAATAGAATTCTACAAAATGAGATATCCTTGTACATAATAAAGAACGGAGTGTCTTTGATTAGACAGAGTGACCAAGACAAGAATAAGGGACTCACTGGACTGCAGTCGCAGTTCTGGTTGTGTCCGTGGAGAACGTGTGCGGATTGGGAATACTTTCTCCAGATTAGTTTGTCAAACAGATTATTCAGGCCTGGGATCAGTTTAAACTCTGCGATCATTTTATGAACCTAAAACATATGAGAAACACATCAGGAATGTAACTGGCTTCAAGGCCAATGGCATCACACTTACTGAGAAGAGACATGGGAAATACTTTAAGCATATTGAAAGACCCACTACATGCGGTTTCGAATAGGTCGATTTGATAATGAGCAAAATTGGTTTTATAAAACTAAACAATACAAACTTTAATTTCTTTACAGTTTTCCTCTCAAAATCCCAATATTCTAATGCTCCCATTGCATTCTATGAGTCTGACACATTATGAGCTCATTTGCCCAAATACAAAATCTGAAAACATATTAATAAAAAAGGCGCATATAAGAGCATTTCAAGTTAGATAATGCTAAATTTATGGAAAAAAAAATGTAACCTTAAAAATGCCTGAGCAACCAGCACGAACATTTAAAAGCCCAGTTCCGTACAATGGCCGCTGGTGCACTGCTGAAAAACATTTTAAAGAACCAGTGGAAACTCTTGTAAAGTTTTATTGAATTAAAAAAATGCAAATGGTAGCCAAGGCTTTATTTAAACATAATGTTCCTTCCAATCTTGGCTGCGGGTGCACTCCTGCTCCATCACTCCTTCTTCTAGAGACTAATGTCCATTGGACACACAATAATCACAGCGTGCTCTGGATAATCTGGCCTGTATAATTTATGCAATCTAGGATTATTTTGTTTGTCCTATGGGGGGTGCAGCAGCAGCTATTGTTGAATTGAACTGTACTATTAAATTATGTTTATATAAAGCCTTTGCTAACATTTGCACATTTATTTAACTGTTATTGATGAACTAAAAAAACATATTTAAAAACTTTAAAAAAGAAAACTTGGTTCCTGCTCAAAATCTCAAGTAAAGAACCAGTGTGAACGCTTTTTTATCTGGAAAAAAAAACAACATTTTAATGTCCCCATTTCAATCTAAGGCAGGGACACACAGCTCATATTTCAGACTGGTTTTAGATACAAAAATATACATACAAGTGCATTTAGTTTCCTCTACAACACTTTTGCTCACCATAATTGTAATGAATTTGGAGTAAAAAAAACAACAACATTGAAATTTGCCATTTGGAGTGTCCGTCATCTGTCAGATGAATGCGTGTGCCACCCGACGGATCACTGCCATTAAATTACAATTATCTCCTGATGCAGTGTAACTGTGCCCACACTAGGCATGATTGGGCAAGTGACACAAAAACTCTGGCTTATTCAGTAATTAATGTCAAGAAATGGTCATGAATAAAATAAACCAATATCTGCTTGTGGGTAGATCAGAAAGGCTACAAAGGGGCTAGTTAGTTTGCAGTGGGAAATGCAATTTTCATAATTGCATTACCGGTAAAGAACTTGTTCTCGTCAATCACTTTACATGATACCATCTCTGGAACTTCCACTGTATCAACTTAATTCAGATTATCTTTACTTGACAATATAATTGTGTTACTGGCAAACACATCTGAACAGATTTGGAATGAAATGCAGTCGCAAACTAACCTGATTTCTCTGCCGTCCCATCAACAAGACACACAGCACGTACAGAACCTCCACCTTGTACATTATTTCATGCATGATCTTCATGGACTGAGGGAGCTGGGTCCGGGATGTTGGGTTGGCCAAGCTGCTCTCATCTGAAGATTCTATGAGGGAATATGATAAGAAATATGTCAACCTCTTCTAAATAAGATCAGTACTGCCTGAGAAAGCACTACTAGTGGAACATGAAATGTGTCCCAAATATGCAAAAATAGTGGGGATTAGGAAGTGGGAAAATGGGACTGTATTTTGTGTCCTGTAACAAGCAGGTGTTAATTGTAAATATGCAAAAAACAATTACCACATTAACTGAACTTTTAATCCCTCTAGACTGCAGTAATATTACAGGGACTATGGGATGGACACTGTTTTGCATAATCATATAGGTCAGTCACAGTCAAGTGGAAAAGTGTATATAATATATGTACGTTCATTTGACATTTCACTATTATAGTTGATCAGAACGTTTCGTGGGTGAATTACACCAACTTCTGTTGTAATAAATGGATACATTTCAAAAAGAAGAAAAAAAAAAATAGATTATACAGAATTATAGACTATATAATCTAGATTATATTCTAAACCTATAAGCAAGCCACTTAATGGTCGAAACGGCCCTCAGGCAGTTCGACCCAGTAATATGCAACAAAGATTAAGACATGAGGTTCCCTAATTAGGGCATCAATATTTAGCATATTATTAGCTACCAACATATGTTACAGCCTATGGCTTTCCTGCTTATAAATCTTAGGGACTATTACATTTTGTATTTTAACAGTTGTTTTTGATCAGTTCACATAAAATTTGAGGATCTATAAGGACAATTATTATTCCTCAAACGTCAGTCTATGGAAGGGATATGCTACCTTTTCCATAGAATGGTCAAAAAAAATCTCTATCACCCTTTTTCCCCCCTTCTATCTAATGATAGATAGTCTAGTAAGCTTTGGAGCTTCAAATACTGAGCCTTCCAGGTAGGAGGACCCACAGAGGGCATAGACCTTCTCTTCACACGATCACATTCTTATGGGTATATAGGTTTTGACTTTGAGGAACAAAGTTGGGAATTGATACTCAATAAGCCTTCAGATTCCATTATATTAACGTATTTAAACAGACTCTATTAATTGAAATAAACTTTGAAATTTTAACCAATATTCCTATATTTCCCTGAATTTACCCATTACACTATTATAGTTGTGTTAAATAATGCAGTTTTAGTTTTCAATGGCCTCACAATGTTTAATCAACATGTTATCTCCTGTTTGGCTACAACAGTTGATATATAGAGCTCATGAGGAGAACGCATACATTAAAAGCCCCATCTAAATGCTTATTTGCTCTTGTTGCTGCAATAACACATTTCAGCTTTACTTTCAGTTAAGGATCATATAATTTGGAAAATCCAGAGGAGGTCAGGAGAAAAAAAGAGTGCAGGGGAACATGCAATGTGTTGCCCTTTGCAAAACCTAACTCAGTTTTAAAAAACACAAAAATATATCTATTTTCTGCTTCTTTTTGACAGCACTTCATCAGCTGGATTATGGAGGGGGGAAAAAAAAAATCTTAATTTTTAAAGATTGTTTGAACCCAAAAGCTTAAAACTTGTCATACTTGAGTGCTTTTTAATAGCTTTGAGCCTGAGGACAAACGGATATCTACTGAAAAGTGGATGGAAATGAAAAGGAAATGTGTTATTTAATTGGACCATTTAGATTTGACACCCACATGCTAAAAAAAAAACGGTAGCTTGCATCAATAAATGAAAGCTCGGTCCTGAAAAAATGTAAATGCACCTCATATTCAAATTTCAAAGTATTAGGAGAGCCACCAGGGTCCAGCAGGACGTGACTGGTATATTTAAGCAAAAATCAATTTTAATGAATTAAGGGATAATAGTAAACCTTAGTACGTATTGAATGGAGAGAGATACCTGTGCCGCTCTGATCTGCTTCTTCACTGGCGACTCTCATTAAGGCATCCAGCACAAGGGCGTTGTCCAGCCATGTGTACCACTCCTCTAGTTCTTGCAGGAAGCTGGTTGTGCCTGTGGACTCTGATACTTTCCTGGTAGCGAGCTTGCATAGCCTCTCAATAAATCCTGGGATGTTTAGCAGAGTGGCTGTGGCATAAAAGGAATGTAATGAAAACATGATTAGAAAGGGAACACTGAGCAAGGCATAATTGAAATACAAGTTAAATGCAGCCTTTTCAGTCTGTTCATAGTCAAAATGGAGAATATATTAAAAGGCTCGGTTTCTCAGTAGACTTAAAAACAATCTTATACAATGTTACTGCATTCCTTAGGGAATCCTTTAGTCCATCCATTGCCATACATGCATCTCAGTTACTACTGTACTTGCAGATAAGCTTAAGGTAGTAGCAATCTCTGTGGCAAGACCTTTACCAGTTTCACCCTTTATAGGGCTTTGTAAAGACTCCCAAAGAAGACTTATAATGGGTGCAACACAGAAATATGGCCACACAGCTTGCCACTACAATAATGCTAAAACGGACGTCATGCTGCAACAACACCTCAACAAGAAGCAAAGCAGGAAGGATTATTATTAAGACAATCTACTTGCCCAACAAAGCAGTCATTTTATGCTTGTCATCAATTTAGTGTATACCAATTTAAAAAGGACCACATTTTTATTAAACACAGCCTTTAAAGGTTTTTATGTAATTTTCTTTACGGCAGTATTCATTTTCCTTAACAGATGTTTCTTTCTGCTGTTGTCTCTAGAGCTTTTCAATAGCCCTAATAAAAGCACTGGCAGTTTTAACTGTGCCTTTTCCACATTGCATACAGAAGTTTCCTCTCTGCAAGTAAAGTTTCCTCCCACCCCGGGAAGTAAATTATCAGAAACCAAAATTAGAGATTTTGCTGCAGCAAAATTGCAGGTAAAAAAAGGTAATAGCCCAATAAAAAGCTGCTCATTGAGTGCAGTTCTTTAAAAATTGTATTTATGTTTGGTTTTAAGATCTTTCTTTGTACGTTTTAGTCATGGGAGTAAGTTCTGTAAACTAATCGCACAGCTTCCATAACTTAAGTAGCAAATAGTGTTGTCATTTTTTTAATTTTATTTATGTATTATATATATTTTTTTAAAGTTGATCTTTTATGAGAAAATTTACACTGAAAGCATCTTGCTTTTTATCCACCTTTGGGTTGTTCTTCACATCTTTCTAAACTATGGCAGTGTACAGAAGGAAATTATCTGCAGCTGCCTATTTGCTACACAGTTTTGACGGAAGAGTGTAGAGAAATGTACTCTTCACTGTCAGTCTGTAGAGTAGTGGTGAGTAACGGTCCTATAAGGTCCACCAACAGTCCAGGACTTCAGTTTCTCACTGCATGAGCCCAGTTGTAACTATAAGAATGAAGCAGAGTAACTCCGGTGTGCGGATGCAGAAAGAGCCCGAATACAGAAATAATCAAATTCTGGACTGTTGGTGGCCCTTGTAGGACCAAGTCGCCCACCACCAAGGAGGAGGAGCTTTGTCAGTTTAAGTCTTCTCCTAATAGACCAACTTTTCTTTCAATCGCAATAATAAAAAAAAATAAACAATTTAAAAAAGTTGGCCGCTATGAGTTAAAGTGAAACAAGAGACTATCTCTTGAAGGGAATTCACTTAAAGGGAAAAAAATAAAATAAAACCACAACCAGAGGAAAGAGAGAGGGCTGCTTTTCAACAAATAGGCCTACATATGGTCCTTAACACAACCTACCCTCACAATATCAGCAGGATTGTGTACCTATATGCTTTCTAAAGCAAAACAAGAACTGACCTTGATTTACTTCGGCTCTGGATGGGATCAATGTCTTCTTTTGTTGTGCATCTTTAGCGAGGAGGGTGTACTTGTCATCGTTCCCTGTATCCAGCTCGGAGATGGTAACAGATAGGATGCGACAGAAGTTTGCAAGCTGCTGCTGATCAAAACTGGAAACCAAGTTGCCAAGGTTGGGAATGTCCTCCAGCTGGATCATCTCCTGATCACAAGAGGAGAAAAGGAAAAATAGGTTAAACCTGGAGACAGAGTGCGACAGACTGAAAACTATTCTAAGATGCAAGTGACGAAAAGCATTTTTGAATAGGTTAAAGAGATCCTTCAATTTACAGTAGGTGGGAAAACTAAAGTGTACTGTAAGCCGCACAAAAAAAAAACACACCTCATAATATGAATGCTGTTACTTTGCTATATTACTCTTTAACTACAGTGCTCCTTTTTTCTTTTCAAAAATAAAATATTCTGAATGGAAGAAAGAAAAAAAAAAAAAGAAAAAAAAAACACAACTTCTCATTTACTACCTTATTTTATGCAATTACATGCAGTCTTTAAAATCTTCATGTTTTGTGACCCAAAGACCTCTATTGTGTCAACTTCAAGATGTTCCTCCCTGCTAGACAGATGTGCCCGACTTGCAGAGGTCCATAGGGTCACAGAGTGTCAGACACAATCTAATAACTAAATCACAACAATACAGTTCTGGTGTTCTTCAATATGATCTCATCTGTGTGACCATTTGCTTAGTCTCAAATAAGTGTAGGGGAGTTTGTTTAAAAAACAAAAAGGTATAAATGGTAATTCAATGTGTGGTTACAAACTCATCTACACTTACTTGAGAAAAAGCTTATGTTCAGACAGATGTTTTAGTAAAGCATATTGAAGGCCAGAACTGTATTGTTGTGGTTTAGTTGTTTCTTCCTTGAGGTTCACAAGGTTACGGAGTGTCAGACATCTGTCCGTATCTGATGTGGCCAAAATATTTTAGCTTCGGCCTCATGCTCATACCTTCCAGTGAACAGCTGGATTTGATTTCCTGTAGTATTGATTGGTTAGATCTTCTTCCAGTCCAAGAGACTCAACATATTTGAAATCTGGTGTTGGAGAAAACTGCTTAAAATCTACGGAGCTCAGACTTCATATTATTACTGGGAATACCATAGTTCTATCTATGTGGACATTTATTGATAATGTATTCGCTCTACTTTTTAAGTAGCTTGTAGAGACTTGCCATAGATTTCCTCCACAGAAGCAAACATCTTAATTTCATGGCTGCAGTCACCAAAGGATGGGATCTTGGAGCCCTAAAAAATAAAAATCTGTCACTGCCTCCACTTCTTCCACATTTGTCAGGAACTGAGATTGCCGTTTGCCATGATCTTCATCTTTTTAACATTGAGCAGCAGGCCATCCTTATGCTCTTATTTTACCTTTATCAATAGGACCTTTAGTTCCTCCTCACTTACACCAATCAGAGTAGTATCTGCATACCACAGATTATTGATATTTATCCCAGAAATATTGATTCTTGCATTGAATTTATCCAGCCCGGTCTAACACATGATGTATTCTGCGTATAAGTTAAATAATGAAGGTGAAAATATACAACCATGTCACACTCCTTAACCGATCTTGAACCATTCTGTTCCATGTTCGGTTCTGACTGTGGCCTCTTGGTCCATATACATATTCCTCATTAGGGATGATGAGATGATCTGGTACGTCCCATCTCTTTAAAAACTTGCCACATTTTGTTGTGATCCACACAGTCAAAGGCTTAAGAATGGTCTATGAGAGATGTAAATGTTCTTCTGGATCTCGCTTGCTTTTTCTATTACGCAGAGGACATTAGCAACTTGATCTCTTATACCTCAGCAAAACCCGGCTTGCATTTTTGGACTGCACACAAATCGTATAAAACAGGCAACAAACAAAAAGGTTTTAAGTTTTGTTTTTCTACCTTTGCAAAAAGTGTTTGCCCATTATCAATAGAAATTCTTTAAAAAAAAAAAAAAAAAAAAAAAAAAAAAGGACCACCGTAGGTTTGAAATCTAGGAGTCTTGACTATGAATATAAATAAGCAATGCTAAAGATATACAGCTAATATGTTTTAGGGAAAATAGTAGGGATGCCTCTCCGACTTCCTGGAGGGATCCATGATTCAGGAAGTGAGGTAACAAGAAGAATCCAATTTGTCTTGACATTAGTCACCCAAATGTGACCACAAATGTATTATCTTGTTACTTCAATTCTTCACAAACCAGTGCCTTTTTTCTTGAGCTACTGCAGTCATTTAAAATCATGCCATAAAATATGAGACTACAAGGTCCCTGCAACAGTCTTGAACCATCTCAAGTCACAACTCATGCATTCTTTTGGATTAGGCAGCAGCGGTCTAAACAAAAAATTTGAAAAACCTTGATGGTGGAAGAATTCTTGAATACAAAATGCAAGTTCTCTATATTATTCTGACGCTCCGTACCCTTTGCCAAGTAACTTAAGCAAAGTACAAATCGTACATTTTTTTCTTCTGGCCCAAAACAAAATATTTTACCTTCTTCACTCCCAGGATGTCTTCAATGAGAGTGGCAGTTTGCAGAAAAGTCTTTTTGTTTGTCATTAATGTAAACAGAAAAAGCACAAAGTCGTTTCTTTCTGCCAATCGCTTGGTGACGCCTTCCGTCTGTAAGACAACAAGAGAAATGAACGTTAGGAGGAGGAAAAAACTACATTAAAAACTAGCCAATATTTCTCAAGGAAAGAGGAAGGAAAATAAAAAAGCAGTTTCATTTATTTTTTTGCTTTAAAATTAGTCTCCCTGCACTTTAGGAAATTTATAGTATAGACACCTTTATTAGGCAGATATAGCCGATTAGATCTTTTCCATAAAGAAAAACAAAAAAAAAAAAAAACAGGGTTACGTCTGCCTCAGCCATGCTAATGGAGCGGACATTTTTACAGTGTCAAACTTTGGTCTTTTAAAGACGCAAGTTGCATCCAACCCAATTGGCCTAATTATAGGATCTGAATTACTCATTTAATTTCCCTTCTAACTTTTCAGGGGCTGTGATGTTGGCCTCTCTCTACTTCCATCCCTCAGAGTGGGTCACTGTGTGAAGTGGGCAAGTAGCAAGATGTAAAATCTCACATCTTCTAATGCAAACCGCATATGGTTTCCTTTAATAGAAGCTGCCCCAACACCCAGTGGACCAATATGAAGCAATTGGCCACGCTGTGCTTGCATTAGATATGGACAATCAGATTGCTGCCCACCTACCTCACAGCGTGGCTTACTCCGAGGGATGGGAGGAGTGAGAGAGGCCAACACGGCCACACCCTAGAGGTGAGCAGAAGGAAAAAAAAAAAATTAGTAATAAGTTCATAACATTTATATAATGACATGTTTTTGCCCCTTTAAGTAGCTCCTTTATTAGGAGGCCATAAACTTTCCATATCACAGTTTTAAACTTTTCAGAAGATTGACGACTTCCCTTCAAACAGTTGCTGCCTTTTATCTATAATTTGTACCAACTTTTCTATATTATACATATATTTTTAACACATTGCCATCAACAATTCTTTCATGCAGAAAAAAAAAAAAAAAGGACTCAACACCAACAAACAGGGTCTTACACATATGCAGGTGTTGTACAGGATGCTCAGACAGTCCTTTATCAATTCATCGCTGACTGTAAAAAGCAAAAAATATTCCATTAGTCTGCATGCTGAGATAATGCTCCGGTCATGGAGAAAGGTGCGATAATGCAGATTGGGAAATTATATACACGTTTACTAATGTATTGCTAAATATTCAACCAAGTGTCAAAGTAATCCGTCAAATAATTCAGTTGAGCACAAATGACACCCAAGATGCCTTATCAAAGATCTTTATAATAAAAACAGAGCAAAGGTTGCAGCTATACACAGAAATTAAACTTAATTTAAATAAATTGCAATTAATTTCCTCTTAATTTTTGGTAGCAGCGTTAGATACAGTAACTAAGCTTGAAAAGTAGGTATTTCAAGCATAAATTGCATGAAATACACCATTTCACTCACTTTATTGAATGATGAGCATGAAGAACATTCCCAGTAGGATTTAAAAAAAAAAAAACACACACTTAAGCCTGTGATCGTTGTGACTGAGCATGCTTTCTGTGCTTGTCAGTCCACAGCTAATTACTTCAAATACAGGATTTACCTTTTAAATACATTTATAATAGCAATATTCAATATTTAATTCATATTCAAATACTGAAGTATCAGCCTCCAGTTGAGAGTTTGTCTCCGCTCTGATATGGTCATTAAGGGGGAGATTTGGCTTTGTGACCATTGTAAAAGGATTTTAAGAAGAATTAGATTTGATGAGAACAAACAGTGATTGACCGGCTGTCCCAATAGCAAAAGCTTGTTGCCAAAGGAAGCTGCCACAATCCATCTTGGTCTGGCATGATTACCTCACTTTCAAAGTGTTAACATGCACTTTTGTTCCCTTGTTTATGTTTATTATCTTCATCCCCTGGGACGTTCAGCTAGCAGAGACTGTGTTCTACAACCCCTTTTTGTTGGAGCACCCTACACCCATCCTAGAAGCTGTTCCGATCCCCTCCCCCTCTAAGAAATCCGCAACCACATAATGGCAAACTTCATCTGAGAAGCAGTTTTTCAGGCAGTCATGAGTGACGTGGCAATTAGGTTAGAGGATCGCTGTACTATAAAAAATAAACAGATATAAAGTATAGGTATGCATTTCCTTTTCGTATTACCATGTTAAAATTAGTTATAATTTCAAGCTCTCAACTTCATAGGTTTCTGTCTGTTGCACTGTGCTGCTCAGCTCTACCTCTTAGCAGGAATCTTGCAAGAGATGCCCAACCTTAATTATGCAGTGTGCTCCTGTGTCTGACTGATGTAGGTTAGGCTTCAGACCTGGAGACCCCAGAACATTTGGCACCAACAGCAGGCTACATGACCCCTAGTAATCTGGTAGCAAGCCCAGTTGCCATTCCTGCAGACCCTCTGGGGCAACTTGTGCTCCATGCTTTTACCTGTAGGAGCTTTGACGATTAGTTACAATTCAGAGAGAATCCCTCCACCAATGAGAACTTTGAAAATAAAATTGAATATTGCTTTTTAAAAAAAAAAAATTAAATGAATCGTCTCATGTTATAGTATTACAGGTGTCCTTTAACAATGAACAGATGTATACTTAATTACAAGCATATTTTTCATTCCTGCAACCACTATGCTTAAAACTGTTTGTAAGAAGATTATTGATAAAACAACTAGATGCTATGTGCTCTCATTTTATCCAATAAAAAGTATAACATTTAGATTTCTAGTGAAAATATTCATCTGAGAAAAAGCGGGGTGGGGGGCACTTGCTCCAACCACACTACATACACGAATTGTGAAGAAGTGGGATAGAAAGTGCTGTCCAAAAATTTGACTTGACGACTTGAAAATTTAATGTCAGTTACTCTTAACTAAAATGAATTTTTCACAACTAATATAATATAATAAAAAGTCAGAGGAGAGGAAATCTAACATGATGCTAAAGTGGGAAGAAGAACTAGGGATAAAAATGTAAATGGACAGATGGTATAGCGCATTAAATATAACAGAAAAATTCATAAAGAATGGTGCATAATCAGAATTGCATTGTAAAATTTATAATAGATGGCATTGGGTTCCTTTAAGGGTGTATCATAAGTAAAGATGAGAATGCAAAGTTATGTTGGAGAGGATGTGGCGTAGTGGAGTCTTACCTACATGTGTGGTGGTAATGCCCAATGATAATTACATTTGAGCAAAATCTTTCAAATCAGCTTTAAAGGTTGGCTGATGAGGAAATAATTTAACTACTGAAATGATTCTCCTGCATATTTTCCCTGACACAATGTCCTTGGAAATTAAAGCGCTATTAGTGCAAAGCCCCCCCCCTTGGCATTTTTCATGTTTTGTTGTCTCACAACATGGAATTAACATGGATTGTTTGCGGATTTGCATCATTTAATTTACAGAACATGCCCACAACTTTGAAGATGTTTTTTTTTTGTTAAGCAAACAAATAGGACAAAATATCTGAAAAAGTAAATGTGCATAACTATTCACCCTCCTACAGTCAATACTTTGTAGAGCCACCTTTTGCAGCAATCACAGCTTCAAGTCCCTTTGGATAAGTCTCTATGAGCTTGCCACATCTTACCACTGGGATTTTTGCCCATTCCTCCTTGCACAATTGCTCCAGCTCCTTCAAGTTGGATGGTTTGCGCTTGTGAACAGAAATCTTTAAGTCTGACCACAGATGTTCTATTGGATTGAGGTCTGGGCTGTGACTAGGCCATTCCAACACATTTACATGTTTCCCCTTAAACCACTCAAGTGTTGCTTTAGCCATCAGGGGTCATTTAGACGTCTTTAGGGGTCATTGTCCTGCTGGAAGGTGAACCTCCGTCCTAGCCTCATATCATGCAGAGAGTGGTACAGATTTTGCTCAAGAACATCCATCTTTCCCTCAACTCTGACCAGTTTCCCCAGTCTCGGCTGCGGAAAAACATCCCAACAGCATGATGCTGCCACCACCATGTTTCACTGTGGGGATGGTGTTCTTTGGGTGATGTGTTGGGTTTGCGCCAGACATAGTGTTTTCTTTGATGGCTGAAAAGTTCAATTTTAGTCTCATCAGACCAGAGCACCTTCCTCCATACATTTTGGGAGTCTCCCACATGCCTTTTCGAAAACTGAAGATGTGCCATTTTGTTTTTTGCTGAAAGTAATGGCTTTCTTCTGGCCATTCTGCCATAAAGCCCAACTCTATGGAGCGTACAGCTTATTGTCGTCCTATGTACAGATACTCCAGTCTCTACTGTGTAACTCTGCAGCTCCTCCAGGGTTACCTTAGGTCTCTATGCTGCCTCTCTGATTAATGCCCTCCTTGCCCAGTCCGTGAGTTTTGGTGGACGGCCCTCTCTTGGCAGGTTTGCTGTTGTGCCATGTGCTTTCCATTTGTTTAGGATAGATTTGATGATGCTCCTGGGGATCAAAGATTTGGATATTTTTTTTTTCTAACCTAACCCTGACTTGTACTTCAACAACATTGTCCCTTACTGGTTTGGAGCGTGCCTTGGTCTTCATAGCAGTGTTTGGTTAGTGGTGACTCTTGCTTAGGTGTTGCAGCCTCTGGGGCCTTTCAAAAAAGGTGTGTATATAATGACAGATCATGTGACACTTAGATTGCAAACAGGTGGACATCATTTCACGAATTATGTGACTCCTGAAGGCAATTGGTTGCCCCAGAGCTTTTTATGGGCTTCACAACAAAGGCGGTGAATATATACGCACATGACAATTTTCTGTTTTCTATTTCTAAAAAATAGTTTTATGTATATATTTTTCTCATTTCAATTCACCAACTTAGACTATTGTGTTCTGATCCATCTCATAAATTCAGATTAACAAAATAGGTAAAAAGTCAAGGGGGGGGGGGGGAGGAATATTTTTGTATAGGCTTAAATTGGAAGCATAAGACAATCCCAACATGGGAAAAAGTTGGGGGGGAAATTTATCAAAATTGGCTAATGGAAAATAACTTCAGCGAAATGGGAGTTATTCCCAAATCTATGATTAAATGGAAAATCTGGGGAAAAAAATCTAATCTAAAGTACTGGAAAATGAAAGATCACATTGAGTTCTGGTCATAGTGAAAGAAAATTAAGAATTATCTTGCCAAGCCCCCTCAAGGGCCCACTTTTTAAGTCTCCGGCGCCATGGAGTCTTCCTATAAGCCAACAGTTCTAATTGAAACTGAATATAGTATGTATGTTAACCCAAACAACTCTTCTTGGGAGAATTTTCCCTAAACTGTTTTATTGTTACAATATTGGGTTATGGAAATGTATGTACTCGTTTTATAGTTATGTCTTTTCTCCTTTAAATAAGGAATGTTTATTTCTTGTTGCATGTTATTTATGCAGTAATTTCTAAAAATGTATACAATTTTCTAAAAAAAAAAAAGATAATAAAAAATTGAAATCTCAAAGTGAAAATATTAGTCTAAGAAAAAAGCAGGGGGGCTACTTGCTTAAACCACACTACATACACGAATTGTGAAGTGGTAGAGAGAGTTCTGTACAATATTTAGGAAAGAGATAGACAGATTTGTTCTGTTTGTACACACAAATGGAGTGATTCGAAGGAATGGATCAATACATGTATTTTCCTATGGCTCAGTTGCCAAGCTAGAATTTTTAAACCATTTCTACACAAGTTTATACAATTGATGGGTAAAAAAAAAAAAAATGGGCATAGAAGTCTAATGGGCAAGTTGTATTATACAAGTTATAACTCAGATAAAGATATGCTTACGATGCAGAGTCTCACTTACTTTTTTGTTTCTTCTTCTGAGGCAGCAGGCTCGGTCTCATGAGGATCTCCACAAGAAGCTGTAGAGATTCAAAAAGTTACATCAGTGCACAGCATGTAGACACAAACAATACTCCAATATACTGTGTATTTGGAAACACTTCACTTGGGGGAACCAGCGAGGGATAAAAGTGGGATGCTGAACGGCATGACCAGACATCTGAATTCGGCAAAATACACATCTGCAGAATCGAACAGACTGCCAGGTAACTAAACTAGAAGATCGTGTGTTGCTCCTAGGTTCCATTTTACAAATAACCAAATTTATAGTAACTTTAAAGTGTTACATTTTTAGTCAACCAATTGGGGGTGGGTACGCACATACACAGAGCTTGCAGGATCTTAAGCATTACCTTGCTGGAATGTGAAAAGAGTTCAATTGTTTGATCATTGGAGAACTATTTGGCACAGACTTTGAGATTGTGATGTAGACTGACCTTATCCATTGTGGAAATAAAATCAAGCAACACTTTCAAAGCATCATCTTGTAGGATTTTGAATAGTTCAACTGGGATTCCATAAACTTTGCAGGCTTGTTATCAGCAAGGTTTCCTAAGACCGATCTCACCTCACTCTCCTGGGACAAACTATTGAGGTTATCACTGCTATTAATATCCTTCTTATAGTGATCCCAACACCCCTTTATCTGATCTGCTTCTGTTAAATCCCCACAATTTTGTCTTCTACCCACTTCGGCATGTAAAGTTCCCTTGAGATCCCCCAATTTTCTTGGAGATCTACTAGCATTCCCATTCTATTTTCTTCCTGTACCTCTTTACATCAGTCATTATAGAATATCTACTTGTCTTTTCTTGCTATCATCAGTAAAAAATTTGTTCGACTGAATGCAGAAGTCCAATCTCTACTTTGGCTCTCTGTAGCCAAGCAAAGTAAGTTTGCCTTCTTTGTGAGCAAACATCCCTTAACTATATGCTTTACCTTCAATGCATATTCACAGTAGATATTCTTTTCTTGCCAAGTTCAGAATTATAAAGCGAGGAAAAGAGGGGGAAAGTACTAAGATACAAAGAGTATGATCTAAATACAACATTTTAAAAAGTTCCCCCTTCCCTCTCCCTCCATTCTGGGGAAAAAAAAAACAAAAAAACAAAACGCTGACATCAATTTTACTGGAAATGCAGAAATCAGACCAGATGGAACTTTCTATATGAGCCTCCTTCTCTACAATCCCCACCATCTCATTGGGCCCTCAAGACCTCTCAGTACAGGTACATTCTATGTGATTTGATCCAATTATTGTTTTGTTTTTTATTTAGGTCTGTTTAGTTTTAAAGTTTTGCATCAAAAAACACCAACATCAGTTCAAACTAAAATGTGAAAATTCTGGGGTCCAGAACAGATTATTTTAATTTACATTGATCCCTATGGGAAATGCTACCTTGGTACTCAACCTGCCATCCAAACGGATTAAAGTTGAGAACAGAGGTACCACTGTACACACACGTTTGGAAGCCTCTCAATAGACAAATTTTTTGCACAGGACAAAAAAAAAACAAGCTCTGTAAAGTAGGCATTAATCAACCTGTGGAAAAGCTGTTAATCATATTGACATACAGATAACTGAAGTGTAGTTGGATAAATATTTATTAAGGGCTTTATGATATTATGCTACAACATGCCAGCTTCACACTGCTTAAAGAAACATTCAACCTGAAACAAACACATATTGCAGAGCATGTTTCAACTAGCTATTGCAACCTCTCGATCAAACACATAAAATGTACTAATCTCTTTAAAAAAATAAAAAAAAAGATAATTATATATAAATGGCTAAATTATGGGACACTAGCATCCCAGTATGTAATGCCAACCATATAACATAATGCGCTCTCCAACACTTTGCCTTTCATACGGATCTAGACAACTTTTATGGGTGTATTTACGCTGGGCGCTAAATCCCTCACAACATTGGGTGCCATTGTTTTGGCCACATCAGGGACAGACCAGCAAAATTATTCTAAATGATACAAAGCAGAAAATTAGTGTTCATGGGATGCTCATTTGCATAAAAAAAAATTATACTAGATTTCTCTCAAATGATCGTTTTTTTTTTTGTTTTTTTTAAACTGGCTAATGCAATGTAATTTTTTTGTCATGCTTTTTCAGAATAACCTTAAAAATAACTATTTTAGGTTGACTGTACCATCGACAAAGCTGGGGCCTCAAATCAGGTGGCAGCTCAAAGTGCCCACTAAATCAGGATCTGCAGGACCCAGGTTAGGAATTCCCAGACCCGGTCATGACTCCATTACACAAACCAAGATAATCCCCTATGCTCGGAAAGGCACCAAAATACCAGCTCTGTTACTTGGTGTATTTATACATATATCACATTTAAACTTATATTTAATCTAAATACAAAAGCAACATAGTGTCAATGTATTAAAAACACACACATAATATCTACGGGTATTTTTTTTTTTTTTTTTCAAAAACAACTTATCTTGAGTCTTATTTAGGTTGCAGAATCGAAAAAGAGAAACTGATTTTCTTGTTTTTCTTTTAAATTTATACATACACTAAATTTGCATAGATTAATCAGTTTGGGATCTTGAGGGAAACTAGTTCCCATTGTAATGTTATCACAGTACAATACTATAGTAGGCAAATAACTACACTTAAACCGTTTTGTGGAATTTAAAATAAAAATAAAGCCTCCAAAATTTATTTTATATGAATCTATCATTTTTAAATTTCAAAGGTGCGTGTCTGCACAATAGGATTACCAGGACAAGCATTGTTGCAGAGAAGCTGCAAGAAGCAGTTTGAGTACAAAAAAACAAAGCAAAAAAAAGAAAAAAGTCAAAAATGTTAACTTTTTTTTGTTTTCTTTTCTAACATATTGCACATGATCAAGTTTTGTTATACAAAAACATTCAGTTCTCCTACCTACATTTTGCAGATCATTCCTAGTACTACTGGTCTTATCTTTCCCCAGTCTCCAGTCTTTGTGCAAGTAGTGCAACTATGGGTTTGCCTATGTGTACCTCAATGAAGCGGTGTGCTAGACCATGTTGGGACAACCAAGATAGGCAAGTAATAGCAGAGAGGTCTGGGAACCCACTTCAGTATCTTTGGTTGTGCTTATCCTTAAGGTTATCTTGGCAGAGACAGAACGATAGATGTGCCTGAAGTGCTGTGGTCCACAGGGTCATGGACTGAACAACAAATGGACGGAGGAGCCAAGCGAAAGTTTCTTAGGAGTCAGAGAATGGGGTTTAAATTTATCTATAGAATAGAAGAAATATGGCTCCCGTAACTTGCATTGCGTCATGTACCCTGATAATATGCAATATAACATCAAGTATAGGGTCAACCCAGAAATATCCAATTCCCATTAGTGCAGTGAGGCAAAGTAAGGGCCAAGCTAAAAAGGAGTGATCCTAATCCAAGCTATCCATCAATACACCACAACTACACAGTGTCAGAGGAAAAGTCTTCACAACCTCATATTAACAAGAGAGTTTCTAATTTCTTCTTATGAATCATAAAACCCCAATTGGAAGATGATTTAAGCCATTTACTCATAGATGGGAATGTATTACAGTTAAGAAAACATTTTAATCAATTGGACAATACGCCAATTCTTTACAGCAGGGGTAGTCAATAGATGGCGCTGGGTCCATATCTTTGGAAGTCCCGTATCATCACTAAATATTTTCTATATATCCCTCAAAGCCTCCATAATATTAAGAGAAGTTGGTTAAATACATTTGGACCTTGAGTTAATTTTTACCAAATACATTTTGACTTTGGCAAGTTTTGTTAAAATGATTCCGCTACTCATAATCTACAGTAGGCTTTGCACTAGATCAAACCACAATTAACAATAAATATAGGCCCTTTTTTTTGCGCATCTGTGGCAAATAAGCAGTGGTTGACAAATCTCCAAAAGTTTGGTCTTCTTCTAGCATTCGTTTGTCAGATGTTAATTTCTACCTTGGTCCTAACTTTGAGATTTCTGTCAGCCACTGCCTATTTGCCACAGATGCAAAAGAAAGCTGCCCATAGTGCGTGAAACGCATGGACAATGCCATAGTTTTTGCCATTAACATGTCTCTGTGATAACTCCAACTTCATCAGGTTGCTGACTCACCTAAAACCACAGAGGGAAGCAAGAGCTGCTGCTACCAACTGGATGGACTAAAGGATTCCTCAAACTCTGCGGTTACGTTGCTTGGCACACAATGTTTTAATTAAAAGGTTTTAAAACTTTAAATATTTCATTGTACCGTAATGAAAATTTGCGATTCAGAGTACAATTTTTGGTCTGGGTTTTGTTTTTCGGACAGGACCAAATTATACGGCACACAAGAGTTAGAGGTTCTTTTGTGGGTGCGGAAAATTCCAGTAAATCAAACTGCAGTAAAATCAAAGGGCCACTGCAGTTCAATGAAGGAGAAAAAAAAAACAACAAAAAAACAGTAGCTGTAAAATCCATGGACAGTCTTTTTTTTTTTTTTGAGGGGAAATACCAATTTATGAAGACTATGCTTAGGAGTATAGGAAACCATTTAGTTACATCTGAATCTGCTATTAGTGTAAAAATAGGTGGGAGAGGGGGGAAACAGAGCATTGGTAAGATCATTGGATAAGACTGAAATTGACATGGAAGCAGGCTCCTTGCTTCAGCAAATGCTACCATAACTCTCCAAAAATATAGAAGGCCCCCCACTCATACAAAACTTTGTGTATTCATCCAATATAAGCATCACATTTTTGTTTTAGAACGAAAAAGCCAGCAGTAGGACTTCATGCTTAATTATGCTCTTAGACTTAGAGAGTTTTCAAACATATAGATTTTTTTTCTCATTATGAAGTCATTTTAGATTAAATAAAATATTCCACTGTATTTTAGCAAACTAAGCTGATCTCTAGGTTTTAACTACAGTAAACCAGTATTTTCCAAGTCTGCTCAATAATAGTACAACAACAAGAGCAAGAGTAGTTGAACTTTGCCTTTAAGACAACTGAAATTTCCATTAGTCCTTTTGAAAAACTGTCCGGATGCAATAGAAGCAGCTGAACACGTCTTTAGTTTCACTTCCATTTTGTTGGAGTAGATACACATTACAGGATAACTGCAAACTAAAATGAATGCTGTATTTGTTTCTTTCACTTTCAACAGGTAATTTTTACCTAGCTACAATAAATAAGGGTCTTTAGGAACTCTTTAATGAGAAGCAATCGTGGTATTGTATAAATAGTATTCCCTTAGATGAAGCATTTCTAATTTAAACAAGTTCTAATTTAGCATCTTGTAAGAAGTCATAGCTGTCTATAGCACATTTATAAGTGAAGAAACATTACTTACATCCACTCCTCCGAACAAGTCAAAGGTGTACGTATTGGGAAAGGGGAAGTCATGGCTGGTCTTTTTATCCTCTGTCACGATGGCCATGGCTTCCATGGATAGGAGAGGAGAGATTTCCTGTTTAGAAGAAAAGGAAACTAGGTCATATGAGCTCAACATCTGCATTCCTGGTAAGACGTCACCTAAAGTTTGAGGTTCAGAAAAGGAAACCGGGACAGATCTAGACAAAGATACTAAAATGATACACCGTAAACAAAGAACCTTGTCATAAGATATTGTCTACTTAAAAATGGACATGGCAGCTGCCTGGATTTCACTAGGAATATAGTATACCAAAGTGCATTAGTTCTGCCGAAAATCTCGAAGACAAGGTACTAAGTACAGGAGTTGCCCTGGCTCAAAGTAACCAATCAGTGGCAATATACTCCTTAGAGACAGGTCACTGATTGGCTAATTTGAATACATGTGTATTCAGGAGCTGCATGAGGGCAGAACCAAACAGGTAAACATTGTATGATTTAGGCACAGCTTTTAAGCACGTAATACAATAAAGTACACAGAGCCATGGAATGGTGTATATATACAAAAAAGTCAGGAGCCAGACATTTAGGAGCTATGGCTCCTTGGCACACAATTTGCAAAGCCTTGAATTAAAGCCCATGAAAGTGGAGGCAAAACAAAGAGGTCCTGAGTGCATGCAAAAAAGACGATGAAGCGGTCAATGAAGGTTTCGGCTGTAAGTTGGTCAAGTGAATAAGGTGATTATTAGTGTTAGGACACGGACATTCTAATCGTGTTAATTATACAAAACTGGAGGAAGCATTAACATGCAAACATAATGTCAGATATAATCCTTCTGTATGACACACCTAATTGTTCTCAGGATCCCTTGCCAAGAAGCCTTCCCAACGTTGTTTCTCCCCAAGCCTAATCTGGTAAATGGAATAAGCACGCCCTTCTGCAAATTGCACATTACATTGTATTCTGTATTGCTACCCCATGAAATTAGTTGAAGATGTAAACAGTGTACTAATAGGAGAAAACAAAAGCATTCAGGTGGATCAGAAAGGCTGATCTCTAGAAATGTAAAACTTCAATAGTCGTTTACTGTAGCTAAAAGCTATTCAATAGAATTCAGTTGATAAAGGTATTTTTACATTATACAGACCTACGCTGTGTCACTTTAAAGCTATCCCCTACTTACCTTCAAGATGCTTTGGCACTGAGAGAGGTCGCTGTTTGGGTGGCTGCTCTCGTACAGTTTGTGCAATAGCTGCGGGATATGGTTCCATTTTGCTTGTTTATCCCTTTCCTTCAGCAGTTCCTCTGTAATCTGAAATAAGAACAGACCGTGTGAGCAGAGGATTTGTCTCTAATAACCGCACATACTCTCTCCAGATGAAAATGCTTGATCTGCCAATCTGCCAGGAGAAGGTTGTATAAGAGGGTTATAAGGAGGAGTACAGAGCCATGGCTCCAATCTACCCACTGGGAACAGACAATAAAATGGCCACTGTGGTCTATTTTTGACCTATTTAGTCTTCAGAATAATTAAAAAAGGTATATAGAAGTTTCCTGGATTATTAACGTATCCGATAGAAGAGAACCAGTAGTGTATGCAAACATTTTTGGTGCAAAAAAATAAATAATCCTAAAATGAACATGAATAAACTTAGCCTAAAGTTTGCAAATGTCTTCAGTTTCCCCAGCAACTGATTTTGAAAAGGAATCCTGCACAAAATCCAAGCATAAAATTTGTTGTGGCCAATCCGAGGCAGCTACAACATTGTTGCAATCTCTGTGGATGCAATCTCTGCAGCAAAGCATTATGGGATGTGTAGTCTTGTTTCCACCACAAGGATGCAATTGAGTTAATGCCATTGGATCTCTGCGCTGTACTACTGTTGGCTTGAAGGTTAGTATAGGGTTAAAAAAAAAAAAAAGTGTTTGCCAATGTAGTGATTCTATTGGTTAGTACGAGATGCTTAAGTAGGCAGCTCTGGGGGTGGGGAAAACAAGTCTAATTTTTAAATATAAATCTATGTGTATAGAATGACTCTATGTAATGTGTGTTACGGATATTAGCAGCATGTGTTGGATTAGAAAACTTCAATATACCTTTAACCAAGACAATAGGAAATTATTTTAGAAAGCAAAAAAATTTAATAATAAAACAAAAACAAACAAACATTTGTATGCATTTGTTTTCTTTAGGATAGGGACCCATTTTATTTTCTTTCCTGCTATGGTCTTTTACCCGTCGGAGTAAATATCACCTTGTAAATTAATCCTGCTAAGAACACTGGAGGTTGTAAATGCCACATTCCCATTGTGCACACAGACACTTCATGAAATGGATATGCTGAAACCAAAATGGTAAATTGCACAACATCATATGAAAAAGTTATTACATCAAAAGCTGTATTTTGTACAGTCTAATAATGTTACCTTTCAAGTGAAACACACACGTTAATAATTTAAGAGTGTAAAATAATGGAGCTTGAAAGTTGGTATTCAAAGAATAAATCTATAAAGGATGTCCCTCTCTCTTTAATCCTCTTTATCTAGGGCCAATAATTATCTCTCACGCCAAGGTGAGGGATAAAGTAGAGCATGCCCAGTTCTTGGATATTAGTTGGTTAATAATGTTTCAGACTACTATTAATCCTATCATTGTAATCATGCTCTTCTGCAGTATGAATGCGTTAGTTAAAAAAAAACAAAAAAAACACTAAGTCTATTTAAAAAAAAAGGTATATCTAATATTCCCTGTTTTTCCTTTTCTAATCTAACACATGCTGCTTATATCAGACACACATTAAATGGAGTAATTCTGTATTTTTTTAGATTTAAAATACTTGTTTTTCACACCACGGAGCTGCTTACATAGGCACGGTGTACCTACCAATAGAAACATTGCATTTAGGTACGGTACTTAACCCTATACTAACCTTCAATCCACCAGCAGCACAATGCAGAGCAAGCTCTACGCTCCTCTTTGCTTCCTTGTGCAGGGAACTACACATCCTATGATGCTTTGCTGCACAAACAGACATGAATCGCATTTTAATAAGAGTGTCGGCGATGCACTAGCGGATGTCTCTTTTCTTACTAGATGCTCACTTACCATTACTTGAAATGCCCCTAGGATCACGTCTGCAGTGTGACCAAGCAACTCTGTCATTTTGCTTCCTGGTGCACATTTCTTAAGCTATTGTTCTGCATTCTTTTGTAATACTTAGTAAAAGGTTTCCTCATACTTACAGCCTTATTAAATTGCGATTCGGTAAATTTAAAAAGGGCTCTATTTAAGCACACAGCATATTTTATTTACAGACTGATATACTATGGAATATTTCTCCCTGTGAAGGGCACAAGTGGCTAAAGAGGCTGCTCCCAGAGTGGGTTATCACGTCCATAAAACTGAGCGCCTCTTAACTAACTGGGTAAATAAAGGCAGATAAATACACTTTTTTGTGTGTTTAGTATACAATATGTTCCATTGATACAAATGTGGTTATCAAACATCCTTAAACGCGTAACAGAAAGCTTTTGACTACGTGTTCATATTATTAGGGCTAAACCTAAAAATACTTGAAGCAGACTAAAGGCGCAGATTGAAGAAAAAAAAAATAAATAAATAAAAAATGATTACAGAGGCTTTAAATTAAAAAAAAGTGTCCATACAGATGAGAGTAAAGGCAGTGTTTATTTACTCACATATGTATGGACATTTTTCCATTGAAAGGGACACAGGTTTGAAATGTGGCATAAATAAAATCAGGTGGCAAAAAGCAATTTATTAATTCAATATAATTAAAATGCATTTTCCCACAGTAAACAAACATTGCAGTCTGTAATTTTTTTTTACCCACATAGCAAGATTCTAATATTTTCCTTATGAGATTATTGTCTTTGATAGTGATTAGCGCCTATGTCCGTAGTACAGTTACAGTACAGTAGAGTCCAAGCAAGCCTACTCTTTTCTTTGTACTCCTGACAATGGACATTCTTCTTCTCTTTGAGATCAATTCCATTATGTAAGGATTAGAATCCTGGTTTGTGGGTGGATCAGAAAGGCTGACCGCTTAAAAAAAAAAATAACAAAAAAATACAAATGTGTTTGTTTACTGAAAAAAATAAAATAAATTAATAAATTTAGATCATCCCTCGGCTGATGAAGTACTTGATATTACCTATAGATTTAAATTATACCATACATAGAACATCCACTGTGTCAAATTTATATTTTAGCCTCAACATTACCGCCGATCTTTATTTATGATCAATGTAAGATACCAGGGATGTAAATTCTCCATGTACATTTTCAAAAACAGCTTTTTTGTGCAAAAGACATGAGCTATAAAAATAGTGACGGTTATGGAAATGTAATAAGAAGTTATACTTTAAACCCTTTCACTTGGTATGATTTACATGAAAACAAACCTACTTAGGTGCTGCTCAATTTTGCTTAGATTCTTACCCCAACGGTTATAGGGGCACCATACATAGACTAATTGTACAGTTGTACTCCCCAAGGCACAGTGAGCATCCCTGATGAGGCCCAAGAGAAGACGAAACGTACGTCTGGGAATTTCCGTTTGTCCTGGCATTTTGAGGATGGATAACTATTGAGTGAGACCAGACTGATTTACTACAGGGTATTTCTCCCTGTGAATGCCATAAGTGAACTAAAAAAGAGGCTGCCATATCTACTTAAGTGTTCGTTCCCGGATGAGCGTCTGTTTAAATGATAACAAAATGGATATTTCACACAACACTTCAATGTAGCACGGCTTGCCCACAAGATTATTGAACACTTCTAGTCACTAAACGGTCTCAAAACACAGAAAAGCAATATTCCAGCTCACGGTGGTGTCCATTACTACAAGGTCCGTCTGACACAAATCCTGTGTCCAATGCTATTTATCGCGGGAGGATCTTTTCCATCTACACAGTGGTCACAGATGTTGACCAGTTGCCATATTGAGCTTTTTGTTGTGCGGTTGTCATATTGACACATAATCCATTATTAAAATCCGTCCATGATTTGTGGACACCCTGTACAATATTATAAATATTTAAGCAAGAATTTTATTAAGGGTCGATGCATAATTGAAACCACTAGTCTTAAAATAACCATTTTACGGTAATAAAGGTACTGTATAACCTCCATTCTTGTAATTGAGAGCACTCACATGTAGTATACAATTTAGTTTGACATGTTTCGATCTGTTCAGTTTTTGTATTTTTATTTGAATTCGCGTGGGAGTGGTGAAACACGTTTCCCATGTGCTATTAGCAGGGTTTTTTTACAGTCATATGTGTATTTTTATTTGTATGGCCCCTACAATGTGCACAACATTTTACCGGCAATATAACTTAACGAAAACAAATGTGTTACTGAATTCCTGTCCTACAGAGCTTACAATCTAGTTATATTGTGGAAAAAAGACAAATCCCGGGAGCCTCCTAACATTCAACTGCAGACACCCAACTTTTTAGCTATAAACTATAATAGTTGTGGTAGTTACGGTTAGTAGTTTACGCAATAGCGCGGAAGGGGGCAGAGCCTTGCATTGTGCGACTGGCAAGTCGCTAGTTATATACAAGTTTCTAGATTTAATCCATAACCTGGCTCATAAATAGGGCTTGGTTGGCTTTCAACTAACCAGGCTGGCTCCTACGTTTCAGGTAAATTTATCAACCCTCATAATATGGAAGGGAGGATGCTACTAGCTGTTGGAAAACATCTTCACAGACATGTTTTTTAAGCGCAATCTTGAATGGGAATGGGGTTGTGGGTCTTCAAATATTGTACGACAGTATATTCTAGGGAAACTTCAGCAGGAGGGCCACACACAGGCCAGGATTTGAGGATATGCCTGCTGAGTACCAGTGGGACTATCGCGTCCTCCGTCACGACGACTGACTCATCTGTGTATAGAAATCCTCATATCCAGGCCCGTGTGTGGCGCCTTGCCCACCCCTGTACTAGGAGGGAGGGTTCTAAGGATTTAGTCAAGGAGGCACTTGAGACCTGTATGGAACAGCGAGGAGATTCTCTAAATATTACTACACACTTTTAAAGGTGAATATATATATATATATATATATATATATATATATATATATATATATATATATATATATATATATATATATATATATATATATATATATGCTTATACAATGGCACGCATGTGTTTACCATTAGAAAGTCCCACGGCCCCAGACTATTTATATAGAATGAAATACCATCTTTAATTCCAACACGTTATATACGGATTTGTTTGATGGAACCCCCATCACATGATATTAGATACAGACCATAAAATATCCTTGAAATGTTAACATTTTTGACAAATTGTTGTGAAGGGTAAAATGTTAAAATAATCATGTTAAATCAAACCAAGTGCCAATGTTACTCTGGGCAGGCGCATGTGTCAGATTGAAGTACTGTACAGGACACCTAGGACCAAAACTGAAAGTAAAAAAAAAAAAAAAGCAGCAGTTCTTACTTCTGGCTCTTTAATCGGACGCTGGATAGGTTCCAAATATGACCTTTAAGACTAAATATAATAAGTAATGTATCAAATTATTTTTGTACATTTCTTCCACTGAATTTTGCATGCTCGCCAGTCAGCCTTATGATCCTCACAAAAAACAAGAGCTATCTATTGTTAATGAGAGATAGTTGCTAATACTCAGGGGTTGACAAGTAACCTAGTCTTAGATATAAGAGTCAGAATACGTGAAGAAATATATGTATAACTAAAGAGTTTAAGAGCCATGCCAATCTGGGTCCTGAGATTTGATGGTGCGTTTGCGTCGCTCAGTCGTGTTCTACTCTCCGTGACCTCAGACAGCAACACACCATGCTGATCCACTTGATATTCATGGCAAAGATACAGGAGTGGGTTGCCAGTGGGCCACATCATACATCTAAGATCTATCAGAGATAAAACACCCCAACAAATGTTCAAGCAACAAGCCGTGGGATCTGTTGGACAAAATGGGAAATGTCCCAAAAACACGTCTCAGGTCTAGCAATCGGCATGAATATGCGAAGGAGGTTTATTTTAACCCACGGGATTACAATGTTATGTTATATAATGCATATAAGGAAGACTTTAGCAAGACTGAGATATACACACACTTATTGTAGAAGTGGGGCTGAATCTGTAAGTACCAACGAGGCCCAGGGACAGACACGCCTTTAAAGCTATTTTGCATCTGGAATACAATGTACCGGACTAGATTATAGCTTCCAATGGAGGTCATAATATTATACAAGTGTACTATAGCTCTACGTACACATGCCCCCATGCTCTCCCCATGGCCAGTATCAGTATAAATCCCAGTAGTCCCACACAAGGCACGGCTCCCCTCTGTAGTAACACCTCTCTAGTTTCCTATAATATTACTGCATGTCCCCTCCAAGGCCCATATAAACATAGCTCCCCAGTGTTTCTCCCCATCACAGATCATTTCCCTCAGTACCTGGGCTCCCCATATTACCCATCATGCCCCGGTGCCTCCCTCAGTATCTGGGCTCCCCATATTAGCCATCATCCCCCAGTGCCTCCCACAGTACCTGGGCTCCCCATATTAGCCATCATCCCCCAGTGCCTCCCACAGTACCTGGTCTCCCCATATTACCCATCATCCCCCGGTGCCTCCATCAGTACCTGGGCTCCCCATATTACCCATCATGCCCCTGGTGCCTCCCTCAGTACCTGGGCTCCCCATATTACCCATCATCCCCCGGTGCCTCCCTCAGTACCTGGGCTCCCCATATTACCCATCATGCCCCTGGTGCCTCCCACAGTACCTGGGCTCCCCATATTACCCATCATCCCCCGGTGCCACCCTCAGTACCTGGGCTCCCCATATTACCCATCATCCCCCAGTGCCACCCTCAGTACCTGGGCTCCCCATATTACCCATCATCCCCCAGTGCCACCCTCAGTACCTGGGCTCCCCATATTACCCATCATCCCCCAGTGCCACCCTCAGTACCTGGGCTCCCCATATTACCCATCATCCCCCAGTGCCACCCTCAGTACCTGGGCTCCCCATATTACCCATCATCCCCCGGTGCCTCCCTCAGTACCTGGGCTCCCCATATTGCCCATCATCCCCCGGTGCCTCCCTCAGTACCTGGGCTCCCCATATTACCCATCATCCCCCGGTGCCACCCTCAGTACCTGGCCCCCCCATATTACCCATCATCCCCCAGTGCCTCCCTCAGTATCTGGGCTCCCCATATTACCCATCATCCCCCAGTGCCTCCCTCAGTATCTGGGCTCCCCATATTACCCATCATCCCCCGGTGCCTCCCTCAGTATCTGGGCTCCCCATATTACCCATCATCCCCCGGTGCCTCCCTCAGTACCTGGGCTCCCCATATTACCCATCATCCCCCGGTGCCTCCCTCCGTACCTGGGCTCCCCATATTACCCATCATCCCCCGGGGCCTCCCTCAGTACCTGGGCTCCCCATATTACCCATCATCCCCCAGTGCCACCCTCAGTACCTGGGCTCCCCATATTACCCATCATCCCCCGGTGCCACCCTCAGTACCTGGCCTCCCCATATTACCCATCATCCCCCAGTACCTCCCTCAGTACCTGGGCTCCCCATATTACCCATCATCCCCCGGTGCCACCCTGAGTACCTGGGCTCCCCATATTACCCATCATCCCCCGGTGCCACCCTCAGTACCTGGGCTCCCCATATTACCCATCATCCCCCGGTGCCACCCTCAGTACCTGGGCTCCCCATATTACCCATCATCCCCCTGTGCCTCCCACAGTACCTGGGCTCCCCATATTACCCATCATCCCCCGGTGCCACCCTCAGTACTGGGCTCCCCATAATACCCATCATGCCCCTGGTGCCTCCCACAGTACCTGGGCTCCCCATATTACCCATCATCCCCCGGTGCCACCCTCAGTACCTGGGCTCCCCATATTACCCATCACACCCCAGTACCAGGGCTCCCCATATTACCCATCATCCCCCGGTGCCACCCTCAGTACCTGGGCTCCCCATATTACCCATCATCCCCCAGTGCCTCCCACAGTACCTGGGCTCCCCATATTACCCATCATCCCCCGGTGCCACCCTCAGTACTGGGCTCCCCATATTACCCATCATGCCCCTGGTGCCTCCCACAGTACCTGGGCTCCCCATATTACCCATCATCCCCCGGTGCCACCCTCAGTACCAGGGCTGCCCATATTACGCATCATCCCCCAGTGCCACCCTCAGTACCTGGGCTCCCCATATTACCCATCATCCCCCAGTGCTACCCTCAGTACCTAGCTCCCCATATTACCCATCATCCCCCGGTGCCACCCTCAGTACCTGGGCTCCCCATATTACCCATCATGCCCCGCTGTCACCCTCAGTACCTGGGCTCCCCATATTACCCATCATGCCCCGGTGTCACCCTCAGTACCTGGGCTCCCCATATTACCCATCATCCCCCGGTGCCACCCTCAGTACCTGGGCTCCCCATATTACCCATCATCCCCCGGTGCCACCCTCAGTACCTGGGCTCCCCATATTACCCATCATCCCCCGGTGCCACCCTCAGTACCTGGGCTCCCCATATTACCCATCATCCCCCGGTGCCTCCCTCAGTACCTGGGCTCCCCATATTACCCATCATGCCCCGCTGTCACCCTCAGTACCTGGGCTCCCCATATTACCCATCATGCCCCGGTGTCACCCTCAGTACCTGGGCTCCCCATATTACCCATCATCCCCCGGTGCCACCCTCAGTACCTGGGCTCCCCATATTACCCATCATCCCCCGGTGCCACCCTCAGTACCTGGGCTCCCCATATTACCCATCATCCCCCAGTGCCACCCTCAGTACCTGGGCTCCCCATATTACCCATCATCCCCCGGTGCCTCCCTCAGTACCTGGGCTCCCCATATTACCCATCATCCCCCGGTGCCTCCCTCAGTACCTGGGCTCCCCATATTACCCATCATCCCCCGGTGCCTCCATCAGTACCTGGGCTCCCCATATTACCCATCATCCCCCGGTGCCTCCCTCAGTACCTGGGCTCCCCATATTACCCATCATCCCCCGGTGCCTCCCTCAGTACCTGGGCTCCCCATATTACCCATCATCCCCCGGTGCCACCCTCAGTACCTGGGCTCCCCATATTACCCATCATCCCCCGGTGCCTCCCTCAGTACCTGGGCTCCCCATATTACCCATCATGCCCCGGTGTCACCCTCAGTACCTGGGCTCCCCATATTACCCATCATGCCCCGGTGTCACCCTCAGTACCTGGGCTCCCCATATTACCCATCATCCCCCGGTGCCTCCATCAGTACCTGGGCTCCCCATATTACCCATCATCCCCCGGTGCCTCCCTCAGTACCTGGGCTCCCCATATTACCCATCATGCCCCGGTGCCTCCCTCAGTATCTGGGCTCCCCATATTAGCCATCATCCCCCAGTGCCTCCCACAGTACCTGGGCTCCCCATATTACCCATCATCCCCCGGTGCCTCCCTCAGTACCTGGGCTCCCCATATTACCCATCATCCCCCGGTGCCACCCTCTGTACCTGGGCTCCCCATATTACCCATCATCACCCGGTGCCTCCCTCAGTACCTGGGCTCCCCATATTACCCATCATCCCCCCAGTGCCACCCTCAGTACCGGGGCTCCCCATATTACCCATCATCCCCCAGTGTCACCATCAGTACCTGGGCTCCCCATATTACCCATCATGCCCCGGTGCCACCCTCAGTACCTGGGCTCCCCATATTACCCATCATCCCCCGGTGCCACCCTCTGTACCTGGGCTCCCCATATTACCCATCACACCCCGGTACCTGGGCTCCCCATATTACCCATCATCACCCGGTGCCTCCCTCAGTACCTGGGCTCCCCATATTACCCATCATCCCCCGGTGCCACCCTCAGTACCTGGGCTCCCCATATTACCCATCATTCCCCAGCGTTACCATCAGTACCTGGGCTCCCCATATTACCCATCATGCCCCGGTGTCACCCTCAGTACCTGGGCTCCCCATATTACCCATCATCCCCCGGTGCCACCCTCAGTACCTGGGCTCCCCATATTACCCATCATTCCCCAGTGTTACCATCAGTACCTGGGCTCCCCATATTACCCATCATGCCCCGGTGTCACCCTCAGTACCTGGGCTCCCCATATTACCCATCATCCCCCGGTGCCACCCTCAGTACCTGGGCTCCCCATATTACCCATCATTCCCCAGTGTTACCATCAGTACCTGGGCTCCCCATATTACCCATCATGCCCCGGTGTCACCCTCAGTACCTGGGCTCCCCATATTACCCATCATCCCCCGGTGCCACCCTCAGTACCTGGGCTCCCCATATTACCCCTCATTCCCCAGTGTCACCATCAGTACCTTGGCTCCCCATATTACCCATCATCCCCCGGTGCCTCCCACAGTACCTGGGCTCCCCGGGTCAGGCCACATCCAGTCAGTTGTCCCCTCCGCACCCGGATCAAAATATTCTCCGCTTTTCTCTTCCCTCCGAGCCGAGGAAACGCTGCCCCCGCAGCCGCCATGGCTCCTCCAGACAGCGAGCAACGGGAAGTGATTAAGCGCTGAGTCCGCACAGCGCCACCTGCAGGTAACACCGCCGAGTGTCAACGGAAACAGCCGCACTGCACGCCGGGTGAGCGAGTACAGGAACCGGAATTCAGGGTTGCTGGGAAACGAGCAGTGCCTTTCGGGAAATGTAGTCACGCGAATGATGTGTTCATTTTATGAGATCTGGAAGTTCTGCCCTTAGAGGTTAACCCTTTAATTGGCAGAGAGGTCTGCAGTGTTTTGTGTGAAAGGATTGAAAGGTTACAGCAGAGGCCTTAATTAAGTGGGGCAGTTAAAGTACCAATGAAAATATCAGTTATTGCCACTGGAAATAACTAAACTTGTAATTTAGTAATAAAAATCAGCCTTGGGTAAACAATTAAATACATTGTAGCTGTCACTCAGCTAATAGGCCCCCCCAACCCTCTGGACTTGTTATCATTACCCAATTACCTCATCATTGACGTATGGCTCTTTAATGTTTGCTTTTTTGAAATATCAACCTGTATATAGCCAAACTCTATTAATACTACTGAAGCTATATACAAAGATTATTACAGTACTGAGGTAATTGGACACTGATAACAAGACCAGTCTGATGGAAGGATCTATTGAGCTGACTGACAGCCAAAATGTAGTAAGTATAGTGTTTTTTACTTTTACTAATTACATTTTTAATTGGTTTTACTGCAACTATTCACATTTTATTGGTACTATATAATGCCTAGTAATTAGCCTGATCAGCATAGTTACACCATAGCGGATAATTAAAGGCATAATTACGCTTCCTGGATTATGAATGCATCTGATCGAGGAGAATCAGTAGTGTATACAAACATTTTTGTGCATGGAAAATACCAAAGTAAATTTCGTCCGGATTCTGTCACGTGATTTTGTGAAGGAATGCCCCTTTAAAACCGTAGCAGAAAATTCATAATTCGTTTTGGCCAATCACAGGCAGCTATAACATTGTTTGAAATGGCCGCGAAGTCAGCAAAGCATCATGGGATGTGTAGACTTGTTATCCCATGCGCAGTGAAGCAAGGAGGAGCTCAGACATTACTATGTAAATTTCTGCATTGTAATGCTGTTAGTATAGGGTTAAAAATTGTACCCAAATGCCCTGTTTCTATTGGTTAGTACCTGGTATCTATGTAGGCAGGTTCTGGCGGTGTGAAAACCACATTTATTTATTTTTTTTCAATAAAATACATAAAATACATTTTTATGTTTATAGAATGACTCCATGTAATGTGTGTTTCTGATATAAGCAGCGTATGTTAGATTAGAAAAAGTTAAAAACAGGGAAATGTAGATATGCCTTTAACAATTATTGCCAGTAAATACCAATTGGAATGATATAAAAGTTTGGTGGTGGATCACAAAGGATGATTGACAGGGAAAACTTAAATTTGAGATTACTTAAGAAAACATTTTTTATAATATTTAATTGATAACATATTTAGTAATACCTTTTTAATTATAGCATATGTGTGTCCCTTTAATTATATCACATTTAAATCCATTTAATGATGTTATATGATTTAATTATCAACATGATTTAATTATCACATGTCCTTGTAAGGAAAGCTTCCAGCCAAAGCAATTTGATAATGTCGGGTTTATAGACAAAGGGAGGATTTGTTTGTGTCGTACAGTCGTGTCTGACTCTCCGTGACCTCATGGACTGCAACATGCCTTGCTGATCCACTTGGTATTCATGGCAGAGATAATGGAGTGGGTTGCCAGTTTCTTCTCCAGTGGGCAACAGCATACAGCTCCTGGTGATCTCCCATCCAAGTACGGGAGAGGCCCAACCCTGCATGGCTTTAGGGAGGTGTGGCCTCTTGGTTCCCTGACTGGAATCAAACCCAGGTCGCAGCTGTGATGGCACCAAATCCTAACCACTGGACCACCAGGGAACCCAAATGGAGGATTATAATAATCTAAATTAAAAATTACAACAATTGCTATTGTTGCCTGATGCTAGGCTACCAGCTGTACACAGCACTGTGATGTTTTGTGATGTCAGCAGTGACATATTGCGGCAAGACAAGCTACTGAACATAACATTAATGTACTAGTAATGACAAAAAGAAATGGGAGTCTAATCTATAAGGAATGACAAGGTATGAACATGGGATAAAAATGATGTCTGTCACCTTAAATCTCTGTATTTCACCTCTTACATTTATTCACTATTGCTTCTGACTAGAGAAGGGGCTGTTGCTCTCAAAAGGACAATGATTTTAGCTCTAGTTGTCATTCCCTTAATAAAGTGGGTATATATACTTATTAGGTATACATAGTGTGGCAGCGATGCAAGTATTTTGTGCAGACTCATTATGTTAACGTCTTAACCTCTTCCAGTATTTTGTGCCGCTAATCATATGTAATTTCAAAATGTTGCAAAAGTGGAGACAACTGTTCTTATGTATGTGATGAAATGACACATCCATTAGTTATTAAGAAATCGTATTATTGTTATCATGGATGCAAGTTTGAAGACCAAGATAAAAGCTGGTCTCACATGCATGTACTACTAACTTCTGGAACTGTTTAAATCAAAAAGGTCGCTTTTGCTGTGCCTATGATAAGCAGAGAACCAAGCAATCATATGCCAATTTTGCGTGGTGCCACCCTTTCAACAGGAAAAATAGACTCTCAACTACTCTGATAAGAATAGACTCTCAACTACTACTTCTGAAGTTCTCCAAGTACCTCATGAAGAAGGACTTCCCATTCCGGAGGCACCTAGAGAATATTCACTGGAATCTGAAGATTAAGGATCAGATTATGACAGAGATAAATCAACTGAGAAAGTTTCAGTAACCTGTAACCACCAGAGACGGACCTAACTCAGTTCTTTGCATTGTCTACTGCCATAGGATCAATGGTTTAATGAAATCACTCAATACTGAGCGCAAACCTGTAGAGTGGAGACTCTTCATTGACTCTTCAAAGCATTATTGGGAATGAACCACTATCATTTCCTATAGGATAAACTGTTCACATGAAAGAGTCATACTTCAACATTAAGCTTCTTCTTGACTACTAACTTCCAGTCCACAAGGACTACCAGTGAGGGATCTAAAAGTAATTGCCATCTTGCAGGGAATGCAACAGAGTGTGACGCAGTGCCTACCAGAAATTGGTGCAAAACTACAGGGTTTTGAAAACTTTTCCCCAGGAGGTGAGTTAACTCCTGAAGGAGGTTAATTAGCACAGGTGAAATACAGCTTTAAAAGCCTGGAACTGAGACATGGTTGCAGCCCCTGTTTATGTACTGCTGGGCTAGCAGTGAGAGCCAGCTGTGGGTAAATTTTGTAGGCTCTGTTTTGGGCCTTCAGCCTTGGAAAGGCTGTGGAAGCAAACAGAGAAGAACAGGTAGGTGTTTATTGGAGTTGCCAGTTTTGGACTGCAGACTGGGTAGCTGTACGGACTAAAGTATCATGAAGTTGTTAATTTGGAGCTAAAAAAAAAAGGTTTAACCTTCTGGAAGCAAAAATTCTTGAAGCAAGAAGTTTTGCTGCCAAGAAGTTTTGCTGCCAAAGAGACTATTTCATTTATCCATGGGGAAAGTCTGTGGTACATAAATTATACGGAAAACACCAGAAGAGTGTGCTAATTGTCTCTGGGGTGGGGAATTTGGAGAGAAAGGCAAGCCAGTGCCCCACCCATCAGCCTAGAAAATGATACTACTGTCTGAAAAGAGAAAAGGGCCTGGAAAATAATATTGTTGAATGCGGACTATATAAAGTAGACTGGACTGTAAAAAGAGAACAGGGTTTAATCTGAAAGCCGAAAAGCAACTCCAGGGCTAGGAACGGTGTTCCTGTAGTTAGTTAGATTGCTTTTGCAGATTTTCATTTGTATTGCTGAAATAAGAGATTTTCTTTAGATTTTTGGACTTTTAATAAAAAGTTAAAAAGAATACCTGAACGCTCAACTGTTATATATCACTGTAGAGACAGGATACACCAAATGTTGCTGATTTCTTTGTGAGTGGGATAGTAAAGCACAGTCTTCCAACTATGAAAGAAACATATGGCTTACATAGAGGTCTCTGGATCTAGGAACTAAAAAATGTACAGTACAATCCACTAGTGGACCCCAAAAAGGTTTGGTTTTTACCACTGCACATAAAGTTGGGACTTTTGAAAAGGCGTTGAACCAAGATTTTTAACCTTGAATTACCACAAAACTACATATAAAAATATATACAAATATGATGCATGCTTAACATGAACATAATCAATTGCATTGCACACAGCAATACAATACAATAAAGCCATCACCTCTATAATACACAGAATGTACTCAGAAGCAAACATGGTGCCACCATTACAGTGGATGCCAGTCGAAGGGGAATATTCCACACAGTGACACTGGAGGGTTCATGGCAGCTTTTTATTTTTGTCTGTATAAATCTTTTAAATAGGTTACTTGATCAATCTGATCCTCCTCAATATAATTGTGTTAAAATTTAAACTTAAGAATCCCCCAGAGTAGCTTGTTTTTAGCTGCTGTTACCTACTTTCTTCTTGTTCTCTCTTATGTAGACAGTCATCTGTGACCTAAGGCTATGCCCACAGGGGACGTGCTTCACACCACCAGTGTGATGCTGTTAGCAAATAAGTTACATGCTGTGTTTCTACATGGAGCAGTATGACGCTGGTAGTGTGAAGCCTCTCTCCTATTTGGGGAGGCCTTATGTCACAGATATAAAAAATGGTAGCCTGCATGAGAGTAAACAGGAAGAAAGAGGTGGTGGTTCCATATGCTGAAAAACGATTAGTCTGGGGGCTTGTTGAATGAGAAGCATACATTTTATATCACAATTACACTGATGAGGATAAAATCAATTAAATCACTTATTTTAAACACTTCTAAAAACTAGAGTCATTTTAAACCGAATCCCAGTTCCAAAGGAACAAAAGTGAAATGAGTGGTTATGAGCAACTATATATTGAGAAGAAAACCATAAGGCCACATGAACATGGTAACAATATAGCCGCACAAACTAAATACTTCACCAACCCAATCACATAAATTAGTCTTTGTTGGTAACTTTAACATTACAATGCTGATAGGAACCTCAAGACGAATGAGAAAGAATGTTTGGTAGTATTAACATAGTTACATAGTATTTCAGGTTGAATAAGGACTGTTTGTTAATAATTGTTAATTGATCCAGAGGAAGCAAACAGAAAATAAAAAAACATTGAAACTTGCCAATTGTCTCATAAGGGAAAAAAAAAAAGCAAAATTCCTTCCTGACCCCAGAGACTGGTGATCGAATTTCTCCCTGGATCAATATTCCTTCGCTAGTTATCTAGGATAACCTTGAATGACTCTTTTATTTAAAAATATATCTACCGTAACCCCTTTTTAAAGTTATCTATCGAATCCGCTGTCACCACCTCCTTTGGTAGAGAATTGCACAGATTAATCACCCTAACTGTGAAGAACCCTTTTCTTTCTTTAAGGTGGAATATTTTTTTCCTCTAACTTACTCTTGTCAGTTGAAAATATTTGGCACAAAAAAATCACTTGACAAAGCCTTATATTGACCCTAGATATATTTATAAAAGGTAATCATATCCCCTCGTAGACGCCTTTTTTCTAGGGAAAATACGTTTAATTTGGTTAGTCTTTCTTCATAACTTAGCCCCTCCATTCCCCTTATTAGTTTTGTTGCCCTTCTCTGTACTTTTTCCAGCTCTAAAATGTCCTTTTTATGAAGTGGTGCCCAAAATTGTACTCCATATTCCAAAAGAGGGTGCTTCCCTTGCTTCTATACCCTTCTTAATACATGCTAATATTTTATTTGCCTTTGCAGCTGCTGCTTGGCATTGAGCACTGTTACCTAGGTGGTTGTCCACAAGTACTCCCAAATCCCTTTCAATATCAGATACCCCTAGATTTGCTCCATTAAGATTATAAATTGCATGGCTATTTTTCCTTCCCAATTGCATAACCTTACATTTATTTGTATTAAATCTCATCTGCCATTTAGCCGCCCAATTCTCTAATTTATGCAAATCCCTTTGTAGAGAAAGTGCATCATTATCTGATTTAATTACCCTGCACAACTTAGTGTCATCAGCAAAAATTGAGACACTACTTTTGAGTCCTACTTCTACGTCATTAATAAATATGTTAAAAAGGAGAGGGCCTAAAGGCGAAAGAAGGCGAAAGACTAATAATAAGACTTAAATACTTATAGAGTGCTTTGCAAAAGTATTCACCCCCCCTTGGCATTTTTCATGTTTTGTTGCCTCACGACTTGGAATTAACATGGATTGTTTGAGGAATTGCATAATTTAATTTACAGAACATGCCCACAACTATGAAGATGTTTTTTTTTTTTTTTATTATTATTGTAAAGCAAACAAAATAACAAAAAAAGTCAATGTGCATAACTATTCACCCCCCCTAAAGTCAATACTTTGTAGAGCCACCTTTTGCAGCAATCACAGCTCCAAGTCACTGTGGATAAGTCTCTATGAGCTTGCCACATCTTACCACTGGGATTTTTGCCCATTCCTCCTTGCAAAAC